>WOVY01004530.1:0-246246 GCA_013436015.1 Rhipicephalus annulatus | reverse complement strand
TAATCTTTGACAGTTTTTTTCTTACGTTATTGCTTGCATATAAGTGTGCACAGTCGCGTATATACCATATTTACTTACCTAAGGAACACTTTTTTTAAAAGAAATCTGGGCAAAGTTGGGGGTTAATTTACCATGCGGGGCAAGTTTTATGAATAATTTTCCGGGATGAGCAAAAAATGAAGTACTTTCCGAGCGAAAAAAAAAATGGGTTGCTTAGCCTTTTGCGATATACATACGCGTACTGTTTGGAAACAGCTTCTTTGTTGCACTTCACTCATGTTCAGTGATTGAAGGCGTTATCTTGTGCAAGCCTTCCACTCACTCCATAAAAGCATAACCGTGGCTTTTCTTTTTTCGCAATCGTTTAGCCGCAAAAAGTGCTGTCTGCTGTGATCTCGAGGGATGCCCAGAAGGGTGCGCTAAGAGGCTACGATGCACTTTGCCAACTTCGTGGTAACCTCGCATGACTATTGCGATGACGCCGTTGACATTGCACCAAGCTACCATTGAAGCATTCAAAACAAACTGATAACAAAATTAACAAGAAAATAGCGCTGTTGTATCGCTGTTCACATGAGAAGTTTCTGTAGAAAGGGTAGCCTATATCTCGCGTTCCTTGAAGTACACACAGATAACAAGCATGATGAGCAAAATTGCATCCGGAGCGAGAATCGGGGGTTGCTACCATGTGGCGAAAATCGTCATGATTTTTTCTGGGCAACTAGAGATTTTTTCTGGTTTTCCAAAAACCTGCGACGCCACGACGACTAATGGTCCTTCGCAACAGCCGTGTTGACAGTAAACCCTGTCGTCGTCACTCGAAAATCACAGGCGTGGGTGGGCCTTAAAGTTCCGTATTTGCAAAAAGCGACTGTCAGTTGGAGCGGGCAGTTTCCTGACCTTCGCTCATTGTGTGCTTATCAGCTGCAATGTCTCTCCACTCGCACCGTTCTTGAAACTCACTGTGGTGCATGGATTTAAAAAAAAAAGACGGGATGTGCCGTGCCCAGGTCAAAGAACAATACGGCGTGTGGCAGCGGGCGACCTGGGAAGAGGGAGCCAGCCACGGTGGCTGAAGGGGGCCATCATAATAATAAAAACAAAAGAGATCCAAGGAACAAGGAGGCACCGGGTGTTGGTTAGCATGACTGCAGGGACGAATGTAGGGGGTGCATTTATTACGCTGTAGGAAAAAAGATCCAGATTCTGACGACTGAAGTTGGGGGTGTGCTTATTATGAGAGTGCGTGCATGACTCAAGTAAATACGGTGTATTCTTTGATTCTCCCCTTACCCAATGCCCTGTTGGGCCTGTAAGGTATATTGAGTAAAATAATGATTACTACCTTGTATTTTTTTTTTGTTCACCAAGCTCATGTGATTAAACATTTTTGTTCAGGCTTCCAGATGGTCTAAGGCGGCGAGGTGATATCAACTTACTTCTTCTTGGCGACCCCGTACTGCCAAGAGTCAGCTGTTGAAGTTTGTGGAACGCGTGGCCCCCATTGCTGTAAGAGCCTGTTCGTTAGACAAACCGTTCAAAACCGTTCTTGACAGTGCAATAGCATGTGCTGCAGTACTTGAACAGGCGTGTATTTTAAGATGTATATTACGGGCTTGTAGAGATACTTGGAGCTGGAATGTGAGGATGGCAGTTGTGCCAAGTCGAGTGTAACACTGTTTCATAATGCTCACACAGTGTACACTTCTGGTAAAGGCAGCAGTGCTGCCGGTCTCACAGCCTCGGTCATCAGGGACCCATCCACTGTGAGTAGTATAATACACCACCTAAATACTTCTAATTTTTCACTAACTGGTTTGGGCCCAGTAACAGAAACACTTCTTGCTGCGTGTGTCACAGTGGACGATCTGTGGGTGTTTTCACTGCAGCCGCAGCTTTTGTCATGGAAGGTGGCGCAATGGTGCTGGCTGACGGCGGTGGTCGTCTGCATCGACGAGTTTGACAAAATGCGAGAGGATGACCGAGTGGCCATCCACGAGGCTATGGAACAACAGACCATCTCGATAGCCAAGGTCAGCACCATTTCAGGCTTCAAATTGAGACTAAGCTAGACTTACTGACCAATAATTTAACGCCAAGAACCTGCACTCCTGTCACTTGGGGCAGCGTTTGCTTCTTTCTCTAATTAGCATTACAGTGAATGCTGTTATGAGATCACGCAACAGCAGGCAATTTAATGGCGTACTTGTCCGCCACTGCTGATGTCCATAAAAGCTATCGCACACGATGAGGAGGGAAAAAACAATCCAGTGGGATTCAACCCAGGCCCTCCACGTGATAGTCCAGTATTCTATCACAAAATAACATGCCAGTGCATGGAACTCCTTCGCGATTGGCCTGTACAGGCATCATGTCAGCCAGGAATCATATTAACAGCTGTAATATAGCATGGTAGAAAAGTAAAATAAGCACTAGGCATCGCACAATCTTAATTGCACAACGACTGGGTGTTTAAAGTTTCCCACTCATTACCAATGGTACAGCCATAATTCTTCGTCACTGTTGTGTGCTAGTTCATACCCCGACGAACCTAAAGCTATTCCGTTCCACCAGTCACAGCATCGACAAAGTGCGCATAATGCCTTGCAGAAGGGTAGTGGGTACTGCATTTCTCTGCAGAATGACTAACAATGGGACAGCGGGTACCTCGCAACTGTACTTGTAACAATTGCCCCAACAGAGTGTCTAGAAAGGCCACTCTTCCAGCTTTCACTGTGATTGTGACGCGTGTTCTGGAGAGGCCTAGCATTTCTTGTTTTCCAAGTCGTGACTGCATTGTGTGCATTGTAATCAGACTTTCCTGTTTTGCTCAACAGGCTGGCATCACAACCACCCTCAATTCTCGTTGCTCTGTACTCGCGGCAGCCAACAGCGTGTTCGGCCGCTGGGACGACTTGAAGGCGAGCGAGAACATCGACTTCATGCCTACCATTCTTTCACGTTTTGACATGATTTTCATTGTGAAGGACGTGCACGACGAGAAGAGAGACTCGGTATGTCCATTTCCTGAAGAACCGTTACTTTATGTTGCTTGCAGCGTGAGGTTCCAACGCGGAGCGTAACACGGAGAAAAATAATCATAAGGGCAGCATTCTCAATTTTCAGTGGGCGTCGTTAAGTTTTATTTTATCGCTATAGCGTTTGAAGCAAAACTTCATAACTGCTGCAAGTGAGGCTCAACTCTGGTCAACGAAAAGCCTCAAAAAAATATACTCATACACTTTTTAAAAATTTTATCTTGTTGGTGAACCCATTGCCAGAATGGCTGAAGTGATAAAAAGAAGAAAAAAAAGATTCCATCTTTTTTTGATTAGGCACATCCAAATATTCGAAATGCTGAATATTTTTCTAAGAGTGTTTACAAGTCAATTCACTCTGGAAATTTGACTATTTGAAGTATTCGAACTTCTGGAAGGTAAATACGATCAACGTTCGATTTCTCAGACTCCTAGGAACCCGCTAAAATCATCCGAAAAAATTGGGCGGTCCAAAAAAAAGTAACAACTGAGACGTTTATTCGCGTGCATCTGTACCTATCAGTACGTTCGTCCGTCATTTGTGCGTGATAAACGCGGGGCACATTTCGATCCGCTGCAGTTCTCTGCACAACCTTCCAATTTGTTGCTATCCGTTCATAGCTTCGCCTTTGCGGCAAAGCTGAGACTTTTTCTTTATGATAGCCATATACTATACTATTTGAATTCGATTCAAAATTACTTCGACCAAAACCACTATTCACTTCGCAACCTTAAATTCACTAATCGCACAGCCTACAGAGTACAGTTTCTGTTTAACATAGAAATCAAACATGGAACTTTATATAAAAAGTATGTATATATTGCGTATGCGCACTCTATAAAAGTGTGTTTTTAGAAGTTCAGTGTTAGCTTTATCTATCTGTGCTTTCAGACTAATCTTGTTCTCTCAAATGGTTCCAGACACTTGCCAAGCACGTGATTGGTTTCACATGAATGCTGAGCCAACTGCCGAGAAAACCAAAGAAGGGGAGTTGAGCTTGAGCGTGCCTCAAGAAGTACATCTCCTTTTGCCGAGAGATAAGACTTCTGCACTGTTTTCTTTTTTTATGAGTAGCTACTACTTGCATTTAGTAGGAATGTGTAGTAGTCATTTTTAAAAGAAATACTGTGTTCAACAGCAAACATATTACTTTTGAACATTGATCTAGCCACTTTCAGTATAACTCTTCTCCGTCAATACTATGCATGCAGCATATGAAAAAAAAAAAAGCAAGTTGGAATGCTTTTTTGAAAGCAAGTGAAGCATCCTAGATTTTTTGAAATGTTTGCAATTTCAGCAAGTGGCCTAGCCTTGAGCATCTGCACTCTTTATTATGCTGTACTATTATTTCTCACGTGATAGGCAACAAAGAACGTTCTAATAGAATAAAAAAGTGCAATGAAAAACTCTACAGATGGTAAAAGAGCACATACACAGTGTAGCATGTGAAATAACGCAACAAGTTAGTTTTTTTTTTACATTGCAATAAACAAGAAGTGACAAACTAGCCTCAGCTTGTAAGCCACAGTCGTGAAATTTAGTCCTGCAAAGGACCGAACAATGTAGGAGGTTGTTTAGAGCAGGAGTATATCGTAGTTTGAACACAAGCTTTGCCTCCTTTTTTTTTTTTTCTGTGATACGAAATTTGGTTAATATGAACATTTTTGCTCCCTCTTGATATTCGTATCACTGAGATTCTACTGCAGTTTTTGTTCTCTGGTTGTGATCATGGTGACATAGTGGACACATGGAGTTCCTCACGAAAAAGAATGCTTAAGACCAGTGATGTTTCACTAGCTTACATGAAACAAAGCATTATTAATTGAAATAGCCATTTGCAATGTCACAAACAGTCACGAAGTCGTGAAAAGAAATGCGGGCCGGGCCGGTACTAAAAGGTCGGCGTATTCGTCCCGAAGCAGCGTGTTTGAGACCCTTGCAATAATGCTTTCCCTGAAGGCATCATTCTGGATATGTGTGTGTGTATTCTTAGCATATATAGCTTAGTTTAGTACTCTTAGCGTTATATTGCACTGAAGGTGTGCAATATTATTCACAGTAATGATTATAAATGACTATGGCTTGGCTTCCACAATCTTAACCCCCGAGTCACTGGCAATAAAATGTTAAGTTAATAAGTATAGCATGCGAAGTTATTGGTGCAATGCTCAACTCTTGCAGCAAGTGTGGGCCGAGGCTGTCTGATACTGCAGCTGAGAAGCTCAAGAATCGCTACGTCATGATGAGAAATGGAACTCGAGAACACGAGCAAGAATCAGTCAAGAAGTCGAACATACCAATCACTGTCAGGTATTGTTGGCATGCCTGTTAACTTGTAAATATTATACTGTCTATGGCCATTCATATGTTGCATCTTCAAAGATGAGCTTAGTAAATACTGACACAGGTCGAATAAAATACAGCACGAAATACGACGAGCACAATTTCACACTCATTGCAATTGATCACTAATGATTGTTGCAAATATGCATATAATCAAATTAGAGTGATCATTGAGGCCTCAATTATTGCCAAGGGTAACCGTGTCAGCGAGCCCTTAGACCCCAAAAGAGCTGGCTTTTATGACAGCATTGATATGCTTTTTGTTGGTTTTTCTGTGCAGTGTTTTACCATGTCCGATAAGCGTTTTCTGCTGGACTTGATGATGATGGTTAGACAATTATTTGTGCACGATGACGTGATGTGGTGTGCTGATGTATATACATACATGTGCACATTTTTTAATAAACCCTGAGTTGGGAGACAACACTTGGGTATCTCTGTTCTCTCGTCTGTCTCTTGCCCGTTGCCAACTAGCCCAATCCTGAACTTTGCTTCCCTGCTTTCAGTAGAGTTTGTGTCGGTTGTAAGCAATAAAATATGGTACATATGGGCATACGGTTCTTTCCTGAAACAATAAGAGACTGGAACAGCCTTGGTAAATATAACAGATAATGATCTAGTTTTTTCCATGTTGTGAAATTGCTCTTGAGTTAACAAATGAATAAGTGTTGTGAAAATGTCATTGTTGAACCATACTTATGTTGTGTTCTTTTCTATGATATAAGTTATCTTTATAACATGAGTGTAATATATCTGCAATGTGTTCTGTCTTTTGTTTTACCCCCCCACCCGACCCCTCCACACACATACACACACACTCATTCGTAATGCCTCTACGACTGTATCGGTAATCAATACATGAATAAATAAAGCTATCGGTGTAACATTCATTTCATATGCTAAAGGCCACAGTATGCAAACAAAGAAATTGTTGCATAGAAAGCATTGCAGTTTTGAAAATATGAATCCTGCAACCAGCAAATTGCAAGACTGTAACAATGCCTCTTACACAAGTTGTACAAGGCACCACTGCCTGCGTCATGACCAAGAAGGTGCATCATGTTCCGCAATGGTCCACAGGCAATGATAATTTCTTGTGAAATAGTCGTAACGTACAAAGACATTCCATCACACAGACTGCTACAATGCTGTTACTTGTAGCATCGCCTGTTACTGCATAGTGAACAGAGCGGGGATGTATTGTTCTATCCTGTGTTGCTACTTGTTTAATGCTTCACGCTTGCTCCATTGCAGGCAGCTGGAGGCTATTGTGCGTATTGCTGAATCCCTGGCCAAAATGCAGTTACAGCCATTTGCTACCGAGTGGCACGTAGACGAGGCACTGAGACTCTTTCAGGTACGTGGTAGTGTAGAAATTCTACGACTGTCAGCACAAGGTCCTGCAGCTGCTTGTCAATGCTAGCTTAGGGATCAGTATGATGCACCACAACATTCACATGGGTAAAGGGTATTGTGACTTATGCACTACGCATAGGCCGTACTAAAGCTGTTCTCTATGTATCTTATTTACTCACGGAACGAATGCACTTTTCTTTTCTGGAAAAATGGGAGCAATGTTGGGGGTGTGGATGTAACGCGACAGCCACGGCGATAGCAAACCCTGTCGCCGTCTCTCGAAAATAAGGTGGATGTGCTTTAAAGTTCCGTATTTGCAAGAAGCCACCGTTGCTTGGCGCGGGCAGTTTCATGACCTTGACTTGCTGTGTGCTTATTAGCTGCGATGTCTCTACACTCACACCGTTTGTGAAACCCGCTGTGGTGCACAGATAATAATAATGATTAAAAAATGACATAGGATGTGCTGCGCACAGATAGCACAAAACGGCGCACGGCAGCGGGTGAAATTGGGGAAGGAGTGAGCCACCCTAGCAGAAGGGTGTCGGCGTAATAATAAAAACTAAAGAAATTTAAGGAACAAGGAGGCACCAGGTGTCATTTAGCGGGGCTGCAGCGGACAAATTTATTTTATTTTGCCAGTTTGTTCATTGCACGAGTAAATATTGTCATAGGTAATGGGTATGAGCCATCAACTGTAGGGGGAATCCCTTGGAAGTGAAGAAAGAAGAGGGCTTTTGCGTCCTGGTCTGAGGACAAGCAAGACGTCGTTTCGTCGTTCTCTGTTATTACGTTCGTGGCACTGGTGGAGGTGCTGGGTAAATGCGCCTCGGCTGCAGATTTTCAGCCGACACACCGAGCTACTTGGAGACAGCTACAGCTCCCACGGCACGAAGCAGTCGCCGCCTGCGAGGACTATCTCCCGAGTACGGTCCCCTCTCTCAAGACGAGATGGCAACTTCAACTAACAACCAGGCGAGTCAAACCAACGACTCCTATTCTTTTCTCCCGCATGTTTTTCATGCGCCGCAAACACCACGCTCATTTCATGGAGACATTTATGAAGATGTTGACGACTGGCTTGACCACTTCAATCGAGTTGCCAACATCAACAAATGGGATGAAGCTCGCAAGCTGCGGAGAGTTTACTTTGCGTTAGAAGACTGCCAAAACATGGTACGAGAATCACGAGGGTTCCTTTGCGACGTGGCATGAGTTCAGCCGACAGTTTCGTGATGCGTACCACAGCACTGAAAGGAAAGAGAGAGTGGAGCAGGCTATTTCGTCTCGGAACCAACGACCCAACGAAGAGTTTCGATGTTTGTCGAGGACATGCTTCGACTCTTCAAGCGTGCTGACCCTGCAATGTCCGAGGAAAAGAAGGTGCGGCATTTAATGCGTGGGGTAAAAGAGCAGCTCTTCGCCGGACTCGTGCGCAATCCACCGACGACTGTGGCAGAGTTCATAAATGAGGCAACCACAATGGAGCGTACTCTCCAGTATAGGTCGTCACAGTATGAATGCCACGACCTGACCCCTGCTGCATGCTTTATCAAGGGCTGACAGCGAGAGGCATGCCCTCGCTGAGTTCATAAGAAGCGTCGTGCGGGACGAGCTGCGCCAACTCCAAGCAGCGGGACCCCAACCACCCGTAAGTGATCTCGCAGACTTAATCCGAAATGAGATCCGACACGTGGTCACCCCACTCGCGCCAACAAGACCTGAGGCCCCTGTGCTGACTTATGCGGCGGCTCTGCGATCTCCTGCACCACATGGCCCTGATCCCACCATGGGGAGAATGGATCAGGCTAGCCATCGATTCCAGGGCACCTCTTCGACTCCGCCACCCGTTTCAAGGTTTCAGAGTGCACCAACTTATCGTCTGTTTGGATCGCGGCAGAACGCCACAAAGGCCAACGTGTGGCGTACGTCCGATAACCGTCCACTCTGCTACCACTGTGGCGAAGCGGGTCACGTCTACCGTAACTGCCAGTACCGCCAACTTGGTCTCCGTGGCTTTCACCCAGATGCTCGTTGCCCGCGTTACGGTGAGCGTCCCCGCGACATCGAAGCGTACCTTACGGGCCAGCAAGCTCCTCGCCTTGGTCCACGCCCCCAATCACGATCTCCATCACCTCGCCGCCCCACGTCACCTAGCATTCCCTCGTCATCCTATGCTCCTTTCAGAGGCCGGTCACCGAGTCCCCACAGGGGAAACTAGAAACCGCGGCTCCTGGGGGTGAAGCCGCGTCCACACGAACTGTCAAAGAGCCTCCTTCGACGCAAAGACCCGACGAAGACCGTTCTGACTTTCCAGTCGTTTCCGAAAGTCACAAGACTGTTTCCGCCGACATCACCGTACACGTCGATAATCACGTCGTCACTGCCCTCGTCGACACCGGCGCCGATTATTCGGTTATGAGCAGCGCCCTAGCATCCCAACTGAGGAAGGTAACTACGCCTTGGCAAGGACCGCCGTTGCGCACGGCAGGGGGCCACCTCGTCACGCCAACTGGAATGTGCACAGCCCGTGTTCGAGTCCGTGCTTCGATGTTCACAGGGTCTTTCCTCGTATTACCTGTGTGCTCCCGTCCACTCATCCTGGGGCTGGACTTTCTTCGCGAACACGGCGCAATTATTGACTTACGAGACTTGCAGGTGTCGTTCGAGGACCCGTTTCATCCTGAACCGGAAAACACCCGCTCATCGAAGGCTGCCCTACGTGTATCCTCCGAATCTGTTACTCTGCCTCCCCGCAGCAGCCTTTTTATCAACGTTGAATGTGACCAAGACGTCCCCAATGCTGTAATTGCAGAAGGAAATTTGTCTCTACTTTTTGCACAACAAATCTGCGTTGCCCGAGGTATTGTTCAGCCCAGTAGAAAGCAGGCTTGCCTATTAGTCACGAATTTCAGCGACGAGTATCGCCATCTTACCAAACACACTGCGATCGCATACCTTGAGGATATTGCCGACGTCCCTGGTCCCTCAACATTATCTGCTCTTTCGTCGTGCGACGATTCCGCCATGACATTTGCAAGCAATCTCGACGTAAACCAGGGTCTACCGTCTGCACAACGGGAACGTCTTTTGAAGCTACTTGGCTCATTTCGGGACTGCTTCGCTACGACTTCGAAAGTTAACCAAACACCGCTTGCCAAGCATCGTATCATCACCGAGCCTACCGAGAGACCCATTCGACAGCATGCCTACAGAGTCTCGCAAAAAGAACAAGACGTTATAGGCCAACAGGTCCAGCGGATGCTCAAGGACGATGTCATCCAGCCATCGACCAGTCCCTGGGCGTCCCCTGTTGTGTTAGTAAAGAAAAAAAGATGGTACTCTCCGATTTTGCGTCGACTACCGAAAGTTGAATAAGATCACGAAGAAAGACGTGTATCCTTTACCACGAATTGACGACTCGCTGGACCGCATTCGCAATGCTCGTTACTTTTCTTCCATGGATCTACGCAGCGGCTATTGGCAAATATCTGTTGATGAGCGCGACCGCGAAAAGACCGCCTTCATTACTCCTGACGGACTCTACGAGTTCAAGGTCCTTCCATTCGGCTTGTGCTCGGCACCAGCTACTTTTCAAAGAATGATGGACACGGTTCTTTCTGGGCTAAAATGGCAATCGTGTCTTGTCTACCTTGACGATGTGGTCGTCTTCTCGGACACGTTTGAGCAGCACGTCCAGCGCTTACAGGCAGTTCTTCAGGCGATTCGAACAGCTGGACTTTCTCTCAAACCTGAGAAATGCCACTTTGCATTCGAGGAACTGAAATTTCTTGGTCACGTCGTCAGCCACGCCGGTATACACCCAGACCCTGAGAAAACGAAAGCTGTTGCCGCATTTCCTGTCCCAACGAACAAGCGCGACCTCCGCCGATTTCTGGGACTCTGCGCATATTACAGACGCTTCGTCAAAGGCTTTTCTAAAATCGCTGAACCGCTAAATGAACTTACGAAAGACGGCGTACCATTTGTTTGGGGCCATGATCAGCATCACGCCTTTGACACGCTACGAAACCATCTCCAAGCCCCACCTGTACTCGGTCACTTTGACGACAACGCTGCCACAGAGCTACACACAGATGCCAGCAACGTCGGACTTGGAGCTGTACTGGTTCAATGGCAAAATGGCATAGAGCGCGTGATTGCCTATGCAAGTCGAACACTATCATCTGCAGAGAAAAACTACTCTGCAACAGAAAAAGAATGCTTAGCCGTTGTTTGGACTATAACAAAGTTTCGCCCTTATTTGTACGGTCGACCATTCAGGGTAGTTAGCGACCACCATTCTTTATGCTGGCTCGCCAACCTCAAAGACCCTTCCGGTCGTCTAGCACGCTGGAGCCTTCGGCTGCAAGAATTTGACGTTACAGTCATTCACAAATCAGGACGCAAACACACTGATGCGGACTGTCTCTCACGTGCACCAATTGGAAGTACGAACGCGGACGTTGAAGAGGACGATACATTCCTTTCCTCTGTGTCAGCAACCGACTTGGCTCAACAACAACGCGACGACATGGAGCTAAGCCCGTTGATTGACTACCTCGAAGGCCGAAAACGCAGCCTTCCTCGAAACTTCGCACGTTCGCTGGCCTCGTTCTGCATCAGGGATGGAGTCCTCTATAAGAAAAATTTCGACCATACCCAGGCCACTTACCTACTGGTTGCGCCGACCTCGCTTCGGGACGATATTTTACATGCTTGTCACGACGAACCATCATCCGGACACCTTGGCTACACGCGCACATTGGAAAGAATTCGCCGCTCATACTACTGGCCCCGCCTCGCGAAGACAGTCAAGCAGTACGTCCGCACATGCCGCGACTGCCAACGCCGTAAGACTCCACCTGTCCGACCAGCAGGACTACTACAGCCCATCGCCACGCCGAAGACACCATTCCATCAAACTGGCATTGACTTGCTCGGCTCATTTCCCACCTCTTCGTCTGGAAACCGGTGGATTGTGGTTGCCACCGATTATTTAACGCGTTACAGCGAAACAAAGGCCCTGCCCAAAGCTACCGCAGCGGAAATCGCACAGTTTTTTGTCACCAGCATCATACTTCGTCACGGAGCGCCAGCTGTGATAATTACTGATCGTGGTACAGCTTTCACCGCAGAGATGCTTCAAGAAGTGCTGAGACCAAGTGGTACAGAACATCGGAAAACCACGGGTTATCACCCCCAAACAAATGGACTCACCGAACGGTTGAACAAGACAATTGCAGATATGCTGTCTATGTATGTGGCCGTTGATCACAAGAACTGGGATGATATACTCCCTTACGTAACTTTTGCTTACAATACAGCAGTCCAAGAGAGTACAGGTTTCACCCCATTTCGCTTAGTTCATGGTCGAGAGGTCACCACAATGCTCGACGCAATGCTCCTTCCCAACAACTTGAGCATGTTCAACACGGACGCTGCATTGTTCGCTCAACGCGCCGAGGAGGCCCGTCAACTCGCCCGATGCCGTATTCAGGCTCGCCAAACTGCCGACGCACACCGCTACAACCTTAAACACCGAGAGGTTACCTTCCAACCAGGCGATGAAGTTTGGGTGTGGACTCCCATCCGACAGCGTGGTCACTCTGAGAAGTTGCCTCGGCGCTACTTCGGCCCTTACAAAGTTCTGCGCCGACTCAGTGACGTTACGTATGAAGTTCTCCCTGAGGGCACCTCAAGACGTTCCCGTCGGTTTCCACAAAGTGATGTGGTGCACGTGTCAAGACTCAAGCCATATTTCTCGCGTCATCCATCGAACGTGCACTAACTAACCATGCAATGACTATTTTTTTGCCACTTTGGTTTTTTTTATTGTCTTGTGTACTTACTCCTTTCTTTATTGAGTTCTTCTACGACGCCAGCCCATTTTTTTTCCCTTACGACGGAGTTATTGGGTTCCATGGTAGCATCTTTTCTTTCGCATTTTTTTCTCAACGCTCATTACCAGCATCGAGCCGATGCTTTTCGAGGAGAGGGAGTAATGTCACAGGTAATGGGTATGAGCCATCAACTGTAGGGGGAATCCCTTGGAAGTGAAGAAAGAAGAGGGCTTTTGCGTCCTGGTCTGAGGGCAAGCAAGAAGTCGTTTCGTTCGCTCTCTGTTATTACGTTCGTGGCAATATAGTGTGTGTGTGTGTGTGTGTGTGTGTGTGTGTGTGTGTGTGTGTGTGTGTGTGTGTGTGTGTATTGTTTCTCATTCTCTAAAAACATTGGGTGTTTCAAACGTGCTTTAAAATTCCGAAGCTTTTGCGACACCGTCGCAAGCTCTATAGACAGCAATCTATAAAACATCTGAAATTTCAGACGCTGTCTCTTCGGTGTCCAGTTTTTCTGACTGTGGTGATGTATTTATGCATAAGCACCAGAAACATGCGGAGGTGTGATGGCAGCAGGCTGGAAACGCGCCGGTATGGCTCAATCGCAGACAACCCTTTATGATGAGCGTATTCAGCTGACTGCTCAGTACTGCGTGCGGTTTAGCGCAGTTGTATGCATATAGCACGCTGTTAATAGGTGACAACCCAAACGTGCCGCACTGCTGTTCATGCTGCCTGATGCACACACGTTGCTTTCATGAAAGAAGGCAGCTTGCCGTTGCTGCACCCTTGTGCGGTCAGGAACAGAGTGGGCATCACAAACACTTTCATGACAAATGCAGGCATATGTTACAACAAGAGCCATGGCAGTGACGGCATCAGCTTGGTTAGTGATGTCCTGCACACAACTAGGAACGAACAGCATCATACAGCGGCCAATGCAGCAGGTCGACAGAGATTTTTGTTGGTGGCGCATCATTTATGTGGGCGCATGCATCGCGGTTAACTGGACGTGTCGCTTGTTCTTCTGCTACAACCTTTGTGTCTGCATCATTGTTTTCGAACACTCTATGCGGGAAGGCCAGATTTTATTCTACACCTTTCTGGTATTGGTGGCACTCATCACTAGAAGCAAATTTGCAGTTAGTTGTTGGCATATAGTTAAGTGGGGATCGTGGCAAGTACCAAATGTATTCACAAGAACCTGGGCATGTGCTAGTCTAAAAATGCAAGTTTTTTTTTTTTTTTACAAAAAAAATATTTACCTTCACAATGAAAAAACTGAAGATTGAAATTAAGCTCGAGGTATGTTAATATCCCCTAAAGAGCACAAGGTGGCCACTAAAACCTAAAAAGAGCTCTAAGAGTCACCTGGAAATTGCCATTGCGTTTCGCGTGAGGAGTTCACTAAAGGTGCATTCTCAACACAATGATTGCCAGGCTCTCATGATAGAAGAAATCATTTTTAGAAAGATGTCTGCTGCATAGATAAGCTTTGACTTATACCTTTGGAATGATTTTTCCTCAAGATCCATATCGCTTCATATCACCTGTATAATTATAACAAACCTAAAGCAAATTATTCTGGGCTGAGGATTCTAAGAGTTCTCACATAACAATTTTTATCGTGCAAAAAATTGGTATATATGCACTTTCTTGATATATTCTACAGTTAATGCAGTGCTATATATGTCATAATGGCTCAGAATCATAAAGGCTTAATAAATAGCATAACAAGTTTGTCCAAAATGAGCTCTATTTTACACATTGTCGTGGCACAAAATAAAAATTGAAACTTGCTATAAAACTAATTGCATATTTGAAATCAGCCTAAGACACTATATGTACAGCTAAAATTTTCATTGTCCTAGGCCAGAGGTTAACGAATTTTTTTTTTTTTTTCAAACCGCATCTTTTTTTGGGTGTAGTGGAAGGCATTGAAGCTACTTCGGACTTGGCTGTAGCGACTTGACCGCAATAAAACCCTTTTTTATTTACCCTAGACGATTTTGCGGTCCTTAGGGAGTCCAAAAACGTTGACTGTATTTGGTTTGACTGAAAACTCATACCTAACTGCATTTAAAGGAGCCCTGCAACACTTTTTGAGCATGGTCAGAAAACGCTGCCGATCGGCAGTAGAGGCTCTTGACAACATGCGAGCAAAATGTTATAGTGCTGAACACAGCCTGGATCTCACAATAAAATATCAAAATTAGCTAAAACTTGTTTTCTCTTCTCCTGACAAATGACAGAACATGCTCAAAAATCACATGTAGATTGCCCCTCTATCAGTCATTGGCTGATTTGAACGTGGCGCGCTCAGTTGTTACAGAGATCGCCACGAGAGGCTGTAACTTTTGCACTCAAGCACACGCGATCGCGCGGAAAAAGTTGCGTATTCAAAGAAAAAGGAAAAAGTGCTCAAGGTCACAAGGTGCACGTGACATTTTTTGTTTGCCCCTCCCATTCCTCCCTGTTGAGCTTCCAGCACTTTCGTCGGAATGAGAGAAGAGAGAATGCAATTGCAGCGTGCGACAAATATTTGTAACTCCGCTCATACTGGACGGATTCTTACAATTTTTGGGGCGTTGAATTTGAGGCAAAACGCTTTTCTAGTGAATTAATTTCATAATTGCTCAAAAGAGTGTCTTAGGGCCCTTTATGCCCTTGTCAATTTAAAGTTTTAAACGTCAGGTCTACTGTGGCCAGATGAGCTCGCTAAATTTGCTGGCAATGAATTTGTTTCAGGTTTCAACGCTGGACGCTGCACTGTCTGGAGACCTTTCCGGTGCCGAAGAGTTCCAGACACAAGATGAACATGAAATGCTTCTGCGCATCGAAGGACAGATGAAGCGTCGCTTTGCCATTGGTTCTCAGGTCTCGGAACACAGCATCGTGCAAGACTTTGTCAAACAGGTTCGTGCATCTTTTGTCAATATCTTGTGAACAATTTGACTTTGATAAGGGATGTTAGCTGCCTTTATTGCTATGTTATTCCACAAGTCATACGCAAAAACATGCAGAAAAAAACAAAAATTCAAAACGTCATATTAGCCTTAAATTATAAGATGAGTGAATAATAAAAAAGGTAGGTTTATCGACGTTTTTCTGCTGCTCAGTGCTGTTTAGAGTGAATAGGCATAACTCTGCAACCTAATCTTGCATAACTGTTAAGCAATGTCAACCATCATCAACACAAAAGCTACCGCATGAATGCCTTTTTGATCGTTCCCTTAAATGTGCAGTGATTTCCCGTAGCTTTGTGGCTGACTACGTAATATTTATAAGCATTGACTGTTAACAACAGTAATAAGAACATTAAAATGGGTATCACCTTAGTATGGAAACTTCCTAGTAGTCAACATTCGTGAAAGTTTGTAATGCAGGACCTGCTGCAAAAATAAAAACAGTCGCTGTCATGTTAACACCCACTAATGTATTTTTCTCGTGCAGAAATATCCTGAGCGCGCCATCTACAAAGTGCTTCACTACATGATTCGACGAGGGGAGATCCAACACCGCATGCAGCGGAAGATGCTCTATCGCATCAAGTAGCTACATCGTGTTGTGGAAGACTGTTTCTTATATACGTACTCTTATATTTTGTAAATACGCTCTTTTAATTCTGCTGTTTGTGCTATATACAACGTATAAATTGCACAGAATTTCTTAAACCCACCAGATGCCTTCTTCTCTGGCTCTTCAATCCAGTGTGCTTGAAGACTTCCTCAAAAATTTTGCAATCTTTTCCATTCTTTCCATGCATATGCTGGTTGCCTCTCGAAGGTCATGCTGTAAAAGTGTATTAACAAGAACGCTGGTGAATACAGAGAAAACAATCTCATAAGTGTTAAAACTATTGAGGCTAGCGCATAATCCAAACCAATTTCCCACACTGAGTTGAATTTTCTACACTACGTTTGTCGGCTATGGTGTAACTACTACATATTAGTATGCAGATGAAAAAGCTGTTGCATAGAAATAATTACAGTTATGAAAATACTCGTCTCGCAACCGGCAGTTGCATGACTGCAACAACACTGATTTCACAACTTGCACAAGCCACCACTGCCTGCACTCGTGACCAAGACAGCGTGCATAGGGATGTACAAGAACTCTGATACTTGAAGGTGTCTGCAGATTTAATGCATTACCGTAGCATGTGTGTGTGTACATTCGTACTGTTGTGGAGAAAAATTGTGTAAATTTATTTAATTTTGTATTTGACTTCTGTGTGCCTATGCCTTTTTTAAAAATAAATGAAACTCCTATTAAGCAGAACATGCTTTCGCAGTCCCTCAAGTTCCATTGAACATTCTGCTGTACAGTTGAGCCCCTTTATAAGAGACATGCATCAGGGAGCAATTCTTCTTCTTTATATGAGATGTTTCTTATAAGCAGGGCACCATACATGATTGATTGATACATGGGGTTTAACGTCCCAAAACCACCATATGATTACGAAAGAGGGGCTGCAGTGGAGGGCTCTGGAAATATTCGCCCTCTGAGGTCTTTAACGTGATCCCAAATCTGAGCACACAGGCCTACAGCATTTTCGCCTCCATTAAAAATGCAACCACCGCAGCCGGGATTCAGTCCAGAGACCTGCGGGTCAGCAGCCGAATACCTGGGCTACAAGACCGCTGCGGCTAGGCTGGTAACATATGTGCACTTTCTTATCAGGTAACACCTATTTCAAGGTGGGCACACTGGTGTCTGTTTTACCCATTTCTCTCTTACACTACTGTTTCTTGTAAAGGGGTTTGACTGTATATATGAAGATAACAATAAAGAAGCCAGGAAATATGAATTAAGGAAAGTGTGGGAAATATTACTTCAAAGAAATTTAAATGCATGGAACTGATCACATGTGGCATACAAACAAACTGGTCTCTTGTTTTTTAAACATTTTATGGCAATTGAATATAATTGGGCAAATCCCCTAAATTTTGTTAGTTATAATTTTCTGTTAGCAACAATTAGTTATAATTGCTACTGAGTACATAAAAATGTAATGTAGGTCATACCTGCTAATCGGCTGTTAAAACAACTCCAACAGCTGTTTCACTGTTATGCATATGTGAGCCGTTGAAATGTGTACTTGACCCGCCAAGTTGTTGCGAATTTCTTTATTGTCAAGATTCTAGATGCCATATTCAAGGCTCTTCCGCTCCAAACTCGAAATGTTGCTGCTCCAGAAACTGCTTTCAATTCAATTCAATTTCAGCCTCCCCCCCCCCCCCCCCGTAAATACAACATTACATTGTACTTGCCCTCACTACAGAGTCTACTGTTCTTTATTAAGTCGAAAGTCTCATCAAATGTGAAAATCGACCGTTCCTGGCACCAATAGGAGTAACGCAAAAAATTATCACATGATGATGTTACAGATTGGCAAAACTTGTAACATCATTGTGGCTCACATTGTGGCATGATTGTCGCTAGGTCAAAGGTAGGTTAATCACAGGGACAATTCGAAAGCGGGTGAGGTGCAGAAAGCTTTTGAAGGGGGCAGGGTAGCATCAATAAATCGATTGAGAAGAAAAAGAAGATGGCTTTTGCCTTCCGAGTTATGATAGCCAAATGTAATAGGGACCCTGTAATTTTTTTTTGTTTCCCTTCTATCGTCTGACACAAGCGTGTAATATAAAGCAAAAACAGTAACAAAGAACATGCCTGTAAGATGTGCAGGCCCTTGGTGGACAGCACAAGCAGCTCACAAATTCCATCTCCTGTCAAGTCCATGTACTTCATCGAGAGGATGGGATGGGAGACCGTCTGATGCCAGAGCAGTGCATAGACTTTCTTTCCTGACCCCTGGCCCATCAGCTTGTACACAAGCACCTCCTGCAAAGAAGTCGCATTTAAAGAAAATTAGTGCAGCTGGCACTGGGGAGACAATGCTGAAGAGACAGCGGAACTGATGGGCACCTAAGTAGTCTGAGCTGTTCCTCTTTTGCAACTGTTCTCTTTCTTTCTTCCTTTGTTTATTTTTTTGTTTCGTTCTTTCAGTATGACCTTTTTTATGTAACCTGGTCAACTCGTCGCTCAAGCCAGGCAGGCGGTCCAGGCTGGAGGGTCCTTGGAAAAAGGAACACTCCCACCTTCACTCAGAAGCCTTTGTACAATAAATGTTTCCCCTCTCTCTCTCTGGCTATTCCTATTTCTTTCTCTTACTCTGTCTTGCTCTCGCTCTATATTTCTCTCTCACTTCTCTTTCCCACTCCCTTGCTACTTTATACTATACAAGGCTATGCTCTGCTAGCATGTCTAGATAGCCTAGTGCTTAAGACACTCGCTTTCAGATCGTGTGTACACAAGCTCATATCTCGCCTTGTAAAGAAATTTTATCCCTTAGCATGTCTCTCTTTCTGAACCTTTATTTCTTCTTTCTGTACTTGAGCCACACATCAGAGTTATTGCATTCCATGCTGGAGAAAATGACGCTCGTGTTCTGGGAGCAAAGCAAAAGGAGACGAATGCGACAATGTATAAGAGCGCGAAGGGAGCACATGCCTGCTTGGCAGTGGCACATAATGTCACACAAGCTAAGCTCGTGCACGCATGTTCTGGGAATGCCGTCATCGCTAAGGCAAAGTTTGTCGAGTCCACGAATTACATCCTACGCCCGGCTTGCAGAGCTCCACTGTTAAAGTGTGCGCACAAAACATATTGAGAGGTTCGATACACACCTGACCATAAGTCCCCAATATGACTTCATTCACTCCATCCATGTCGATATCGGCAACGCAACCACAGACGACAGAATCAAAGTCATCGCTGCAAGGCAGTATGGCATGTGTCTCTAAGCCTCGGTCAAGCACGTCCCTGTTGGTAGGGAAGGGGACACAACAATAAGTTAATGGTGCTTTGCGTTCGATTTTATCTACCTTTACACAAAGCAGACTCTCAATCCATCAGCCTATTTCATATCCATGGAAAGAAGGGCCTCTCCAAGTGACACTCAAGTGCCAATCTCACATCAGATGATGCTTGCACAGCTTCCTATTTTCAGGATATCAGTTAAACTGGTGAGAGGGGAAACAAGGGGGAGGTCACATAATTGACATTGGAGAGGCGGTGCCCTTGGCAGTCCTTGACAGTGTTTCCTTGCCCCCACTGCATCGACTGCATAACATAATGAAACACTACTGGTTATGTCTGCTCCACGGTACACCTCTTTGACTTCTCAACCTCAGCGGAAATAGCGGCCACACTCGTATGCCTTCTTATTCGTAGCACGTTTTTCTTGTCTCTTTTTATTCATCGTGGATGTTTTAGCCACATTCTGTTATGTATTTGCAGTACTTCTGAGTTGGACACAAATTATAAGCAAGTATTTAAGACAGACTGATCAAGCAGGTTGCACAGGTGGCTGGCTAAGGCTGGTGGAGCCCTTAGCTAGGGCTCCTCTAAGAATAATTATTTATCTATAGTAATAATTAATGTATATAATAACAGAAAAAACTACAGCAAGAAAAAAAGTCACAGGATATCCACAAAGTGAATGATGATGAGTGGGCAAAGCTGTGGGATCATTCGGTGTTACCGTAAATCGCCTGTGACATTGACCACTCGCACATTTAAATGAATGCCGACCGATGTACAGTTGTATACAATGTTTATTGTTCCTAACTAGTATTCTGTGTTGAGCTGTGAATTTCGTTTTGCTGTCATTATTAGTGCTTTGTGGTCTCGGATCTAGCCTGAAGTTGGCAAAGACGAGATCTGGGCACGTTTCGTTCCCCCTGGTGGTTGTTGATTGTTTCCAGTCATACGAAAAGTATTGTAGAGCATATCGAGACGTCATATACTGCACAAGCCAGTCGGTTTTCATGATCATTATCGCCATCATCTTCGCCCTCATCAGCGTCATCTTTCCCGTCATTACGTATAGTGGCTACCCCGCATGTGCTGTGCCGTAATGGCAGAAAGATAATGTGTGGTCTGGAACGCACTTGTTCTTCATCGTCATCAACATCGTGGTCATCACCAGCAGTGGCTACAGCGCGACGAAGGACAAGCCTTGTTCACAAGCTGCTTCGCGTCTACAAACACATTCTTATGAGACGGCAGCATAGTTCGTGGCTAAGTTCGTGAAGTGCTGAAACGATGGTGTTCTCGAGTTGTTTTATCAAGCATGAGGCAACGCAACGAACGTGGTGTCGACAATACTCTACACGTGAAAAGAAAGACTATTTCAACTTCTGTGAAGGCCCATTTCATTTGGCAGACAAGGGTGTGCTTCCTTTTTTATTTGGAGTTGCTAATCTGCCCTGTTCACATCAATGTATAAAGGCATCTGACATTTCAGATGCTGAAAATGTTTGTCCAATTTTTATGAACTTCTTGGTTGGAAACGGTATTAAGTCCTCACCTATGCCGAGTAGGTTCGAACCAATGCTTTCGCTAGTCGATCAACTTATGGCTGTAGCGGAGCCCTAAAAGTAGCTTTGCTACACTACCATGGTGTGATGCGGTGACGCATACTAAAATATGAAGGCTCCACTGTAACGGCGCAGTACATCTTTATGTTGGAATCGGCGTTCTTTTGAGTCAATACATTTGCTACCATAGCAATAAAAAAGCAGCTTCCCTGCATTGCGAGGATGTAATAAGATGAAGCATATAAAAAAATGTGAAGGGGCCATTGCTAATCAAACGTCGGCTGTATTTGTCTTTTGGAAGTTCGAATAGTAGAAACTCCAGTGTAAATCAAATCGAATCACAAACACTATTCGTAAGTTCGATTATTCACACTCCCCTACTTGAGAATTATGATTGCCTGTTTAGCCATGAAAAACCTTGGAATGGTTAGGTGAGACAAAGTGTATTCAGAAGGATCAACACCAGAGGGAACTCGGATAAGAATTCACTGCCCTATTTTTTGCTTCAATTTCACAATATCATCGTTTTATTTATTTAGCATCATATTGCTTTTAACACGTTTTACTCGCTCACATCGGTTTCAAACAAGTGAAAGGGCATATAAAACACTTTGGTAAGGTTGTTAATATATACATTTCTTGTTTGCATAGACATTCTTCTACAATCTTTGTAAATCTCAAGCACATCATAGTCTGCCTTAAATTTTTGTAATTTGTAAAATTACAAATTTTGTAAATTTTGTAAAATTCTTTATTTTGCACACTATTTTATAAATGAACCAGGGCACCTACATAAGCTACATTTATTATAACCATATTAAAAACAACAAACTTCAAAGGAGAAATACTTTACAAAATGGCTAAGGTATTAAAAGAGAACTTGATGTTGCACTGCAGTTTGCAAGAAGCCAATGAGTTATCATGCGACACAACATGATCGCAAACAATCCTTGTACACTCGAGTGTTGCAGTGGAATGGTTCAACCTCACCTGTAAACAAATGAAGAAATCAGCGCGCGGCAAACGAGAAGGTGCGTTTTCAGTGTTGAATCCGAGCTGCAGTTGTTGGCAAGTTCGGCTGCAAAGTGAAGACAGCTATACGATCTGCGGAGTGTCAGCGCTGTCGAGATGTGAATGAGGTCAAAAACATTTGCCTCCTCATCATTAGTGAATCAGTTTTTCGCACCAACACGAGAGCTTTCGTATGTCAATTAGATTTACTAATGTCTACAAATGGTAGCTCTGTGTTTGGCACTCCCAAATGTTCACTTCTATAATAGAGACTGTAATGCCAGCTCGCTGATCAAGACATCTTAACTGTACAATTTACACTGCATAAAGCTGCAAGCTACACAGTATTTGACGTTCCCTACGAGAAATATATGTCTCCCAGCTATTTATAATTATCTATCAACTGCATGGGACGACCCCATTCTATGAACGAAAATTTTCTGATTTCATCACCCCACTTAGTCCAATCTACCATCTTTGACCACAATTCCCATCTCATAAAACTCTATTCGCCACTCTTAATAAACCACTAATTATTGCCCTACACATTATGCACCATCACTCAACATAACATAACCTAACACTATGCATGTGTCAATACTGAAATGAATATTACAGTATTTGAATTCGTTTCTACATAAATCTAAATTATTCGGAATCTCGAAATGAACGAAAAAATATAATAAACATCATGTAACCCCTTTGTAAAGGTGACTTCACTGCAGTGCATGTATGCTATGCCGTGAAAACACATAAAAACCACATTGCCGTGAAGTCTTATTTCCAGGCTAAATGGACATGATATCCTCCCATCGACTATTCATTTTTTGCAAGTTTAAAAGCTTGTTACACAGGCTGATATGCTCTCAGTATAGCAAATATTAAAACGCAATGTACTTCACCTGATATCACTTGCATCCCACTGAAAGTGAAACCCTGCTACCATTCAAAGTTGCTTCCACCTCACTACAAACCAAAAAGAATAGCATTCACACACGACTTGTTCCAATTGTGCAGGTTGAGTCATGATAAACGTGCTCATTTTTTTACATATATAATATGTGATATATACTATTCGCGCTATTCGACTTGAAATTGTTTGACCACATTGTTGTACAACACTTTGAACGTAAAATTTACTATTCGTGCATTCCTACCTAACACCATGCATTCCTCTTAATTTTATTACACAATTTTGCTGACCCCTGCTTGCTCACTATTGCTGATGCATATTGTAAGAAACTATTGTTTCATCTATGATGAAAACCATCACTTAAATCACCTTGTAATGTGCAAAAAACAGTTATTGGCCTCAGTGCCTCAGAAATTGCACTCAATGTGAAATTCGTAATGCTGGACTAGTTCCTTTATACCAGCAGTTTTTAACAATTTAACAAGTTGGATGAGACAAAGAATGGACCTTGTGTCAACTTATTTTGTCATAGTCAAGATATGCAGCTGCAAACATAAAATTGACATCCCTGGAAAAGAATATGAGCTTCAGAGTACTGACTACATTCAGAACTTACTGTGATTTATGTAATCTGGCAACGGCCAGTGGGCACTGTCTTCAAAGAGATGCAGGGCAGAGATTGGTGAGTCCAAGTCAACTTGCCACGATGATGTTATTTCAATTTCACCTATAGGCAGCGAAAAAAAAGAAATAAAAGGTTACACATCCATTTTACTACAATTCTTCCTAGTATGTTATGCTCTGGTCTTCTCAGAGAAACACTCACAAGAAAAGCTTGTATTGTTCAACTCTCATGCATGGACGTCTTTATGATGATGGTATGGTGTTTGGTGGCACAAGGTCACCACATCATAGCGCTGCTTTGTTATGGCCAAAGTGCATCATGAGTCATGAGGAGAGAACTGAAATGCTAATGGTAGATATAACATGTATGTAAATAAGGAGGCCTAAAGATCAGTTACTGTTAGGTGTTTTAAATATAGATGTATTAAATGTATGACAACTGTACTCAAGTGTGCTACAAGACACTGCATTTATTTAAAAAAAAAACAGTGTTGCTAGTTTGTAAATAGCACCACTACTGCCTCACCAGGGCACCTGAACACAAAGTGCCAGAAGAAAATGCAAACTAAACTTGACTAGCACTGCAGCAACAACTCATTATGAGCTTTGCTATGAATCTTTTCAGGTCAGAAATGCACAGAGCGAGATATCATTTACTGAACAGCCCACTCCATGCATAATCCTTCACGTTCAGGTTCTTTATGCAAAATAAGAAAACTAACAAATGAAAATTGCACAAACATACCGCTGCTTCTTTGCGAGGTCACCGCAACTTGTACAAATCCATTCTCGCATCCAATGGCTGAAATTCGAGTGCTGTCTTCATCCTTGTACTTGAGATCCATTGCCAAGACACTGCAGCCCCATGTACAAAACAGAAATGCTAGCAATTTAATTAAACAACCACCCAGTCACATCAAAGGCAGAAGCAAAGCTCCCGTTAGTTTGCCACAATGCATCATAGTTCACTCGATCTGAATAGCACTATTCCTTGTGAATATGTCGAGATAGAATGCTTTTGTGACCTTACATGTCAGGAATGTTTCCAAATTCTGGAAAGTAATCTTCCACTGGAATCTCGCTGTAGGTCTGGTGTATGTCCTGCATATGCGTGAACAAAAGGACTAAGGTCATTTGGTGGTCCGATGTGTGACGTTTTCCGAGACAGAACTAGTGCCAGTGAACAATGAATAGAACAACAGACCTCTCTGAAAAGATGTATCCTGCAGTCACTCCCACAGAGGACGAACACAAACTCTCCACTTCTCTGGCAAGCCTGGTTAGGGAACAGCCTGTTTGTTTGAACAGAGCAACGCAGAGCTTGAGCTTTGATTGTTTCCATAAAAAAATACTGCGGTATGCTATGAACTTACAGCGCATGAGTGAGCTGGTAGGGAATGAAGTTGAGCTCGAGACTCTGACATCCCTCTGCATTGAATGAATTGTGTACATGAGTGTGACACTGATGAACTTTCTGGAAAGAAGAGGCTATGCATGCTTACGTGCGATTCTGTCAAGATCCAGTCCACACCCTGGTTCTGACTGAGAATAGATGTTGAGATAATGTCTAGCAAGCTGATTTTCTCCAGGCTAAAAGAAAAAAAAATACAGTGCTGGTTCCTAATGCTGTTTTAAAGCACTTTTTTTAAGTTTCATTTTGTGCATCATCGTGGTGTGATGCTTATAAAGGCTGCATTTTGGGATGCTTAATAGTTGCCAGGGTGTTTGTTCTCTGAAACAACAGCAGTTAATTTGTGTCATGGAGACTCACATGTAGTTTAATGTTACAGTGTAATTGCATGCAAGAGTTTGAGGGCAACACTAAATGCTGTTATCACTTTGAGGCTTCACCTGAACACAATCAGCCTTTAACTATACTCAAGTAACCACGGATATCCGCTGGCGGTCCATTCGGAATACAGATGTCCAGCGGTATGAATATTCAACACGGATAGCCAATGGACGTACGGTGAAAGTCCACGCCCCCAGTAGCTGTTCTCTGGACGTCTGAGCTGGATGTCCTACTGGACATTAAGTTTTGAAGGTTGACTGGCTGTCTATATAAGGACATGCCAAGGATATGTGCATTTGCTCATCAATTATTGTAAAATTAAAATGTGAAAACATATAGAGATCTGCAGAATCCCGGGTGACAACCTTGTAAAATTTTGTTTAATAAACTACTATAAAATTCATTCAAATTTTTGCACGTGCATTTCATCCCAGGATGTCAAATAATTTTGCTTCCTGAGGCAAAACAATCTGGTTGATTCGATATGTGTATCGTATGTCATAAGAAAGAATATATTTAGTGTTATTATTATCGCATGTGAACTAACGAAAATGCGGATCAAGCGCGTCATAGCAGTCATCACGTAGGCCAACTTCCATGCGTTAGCCTCGACACTTTTCAACAAGCGGTGCACCGCCGTTGCTCAGATTCCTCGAACCTACTAGTCATGCTAACCGTGCCCCTCTGGATGTGTTGAGAGAAAACGCGCGCCATTGTGCCTATTGTCGCGAAACCTGCTTGATTAGTGGCACACACTGAGGAAAGTGGCACGGGAAAGGAGGGTGTTCATGTCACGTCGCAAGTATGTACGCTGAGCCGGTCTCCGAGCGACAAAAGGCAGTTTTTTTTTTTCAAGCGTGCCCGTGCGGACATCAACAACAACATGTGAATTTACAAAGGATGACTTTTCTACAAGAAACAGCAATATGTACACCGTACGTCCATCGGACGTACAGTGTACATTCGTGGACATGTGATCAATATCCGAAATGTACGTCCCATCGTATCCCTACCGGATATCTGTGGTTACTTGCGTAGGTGATATAATGTTAGTGATATAACTAGTTCAGAAATGCCAACAACTGAATAAAGTGATTCTTGACAGTTACAATGAATAATAAAACCATGTGTATGCATCGCTGTCACCTTATCGGAAGTAACTTCAAAACTAAGAAGGGTGTGGGCCAGTTGGTAACTGCAAGCAACTGCAAGTTTCCTGTATATTAACTGGACGGAGCTCTGGCGCTAGTGTCTATGGGAGCTGCAACACATGGTGCTTCAGCCAGCATGGGAATGATGGGTAGTACACAGATGTTTCTGATCCAAATTTTTTTGGATCCGTTTGGCTTTGTGATGCCTGAAAATGCTTCGTTGCAAGTCAAAGTTCAACAGACGTTTAGCAGTTCCACTTTATTACTACAATTTATTTATGCTCACCAATTCAAATCAGCAAGTTCATCAAGATCCATTCTTTCATCCAAAACAAATGCCAGAACACAACAATAAACAAATCCTGAAGTGTGCTTGAATCCACAAGCATGAAGATTAGGCAAATTCATGTACTAGTACCCATAATTCCCATGGGGGCTGAAGGATCGCAGCAACGAAGTTCCCTGTAGTAAATATTGTAAGAAACTCATTGACTTCAAGAGCATATGTGACAAAGAAAGCGACAGTGGTGGATCCAGAAGGGGGCAATAATAGAAGCAATCACCCCCCCCCCCTCACTTCATTGCATGTTGTCCATCTCCTACCATCCATTCACAGTAGTTTCACTCATTCATCACAAATGAGTGAAACCACTGTGAACACACATTAACAGTATTTATGCTATGAAGGGGTTTTTAGCTAGTAAAAACACAAGGTCACGACCACGACCCCCCCCCCCCCTCTCCAATGTTACTTCAGGCGACCATCCCCCATTAAATTGAGTGGCTGGATCCGCTCCTGGAAAAGGACAACACGGAGTGCTAGTGTTCTCTATAATTTTGTTGTTGCAGTGAATGAATAGTTAACAAGAATGTAAGAAACTTCACGTTTACCCTGATGAAAGCAATTCCGATGATTATGTCTAAGTTGTCGGGCACTGGCTTGCTGAATGCATCGATGGCAATCACATCAGCTCCCTCTGCAAGCACATCGAAGCAGCCAGGTTAAGAAAAATGTTCTGAATCGTGTGCAAGCTGTGTCGAAGTGAATTTTCCTTTCACGTGGTGATAAGTACCTGGCAGATATGTGAAGTGTATTTCTCGGGAGGAGGGCGTTAACACATTCTTGTTCCTGGTGTACTCAATGCAGAACACGTTTCTCTGAAGGCAAGACACCAGCACTTTGTTAGCGTCTCCAATGTTTAGAGTCGTCATGCCGTAAATGTTGCTCTGCGAGGGCAGCCCCGAGAAATGAGCTTCACTCATTTTTCTCCTTTCTGGATACATCTGAAATACGAGCGCACAAAGAGATCGTCAGCATGATCGCCACGGACAGATTCAAACTGTAGTTTAACATCACAGATTACCATATTTCATGCAATCAGGACAGAAAGTCCTTGCCAAAATGACTGGTTGCAGACAAACGCTCATATACTCGAGCGCTATTTTACGCTCAAGCCGCACTGTCACTCCGCACAAGGCGGATGACCTTTCAACCGTCTCTCATTGGCTGCTCATTTTGAGCAGCTACTGAGCAACCAATAGGTGACGGGCGAAAGGCCATCCGCCTTTTGCGGAGCGGCCGTCTGGCTTGAGCGCAATGCGGCCCTTTGCATGACACAGCAATGAGTGCGATTGGTACTGCTGTATTCTACATAGTGGTTAAAGTACAATAACTCGGGCGACAAAATTGGTGCAGCTGAAAAACACACACTGACGCAGCGTGTACTCATATCAGAAAGCAAGGTACCCGGTTTAACGAACCTTTAGCGAGGATTATTTTTTGTTAAACTTGAGCCACTAAACTTCGGACCTTCGAAAAAGAAGTAAGAGTCACACGCGATTGTCACACTCAATCACACAAACGGAAGGACGGAAAAAACACATCGAATTCATGCCGACAGCTCTAGGGCGGTTCTGACGAGCTCTCTTTCCCTCTGCTCAAGTTCACTTGTTGACGTAAAAAACTTGACTTGATCTGTCTTAGCTTAAGTTGGCTCGTACCAAACATATGAGCAGTTTAAATGAAGGTAGCTAGGTGTCGCTAGCACAGAGGCTAAAGTAAACTAAAAGCAAGTTCTGGTGCAGCCATACATCCAGTGTTATCATAAAGTTGATGAGGTCATAAACAAACATGGCGTCGTGCGGTGCAGCTGGGACAGGCCCCCTCGTCCTGAGGGTGATCTCAAACACAGTTAAAATAGTTAACAGTGCGGGAAAAATTATCAAGGACATCATGAACAGCGGTAACCTCGGCATCGTCGAAAAGGTTGGTTGTTGATCGCCTCTACACAGTTTTCTTGCACTTTTTACTCTGCGCCGTTAAGTTGGCGCAAACTTCTGATCGGCGGCTCTCTCAAGTAGGCCGCCTTATCGGCGTACCATTATACCGTCGATCAAGTGGCTGTCGATGTTCTATAGAGAGATAACTTTAACGTTTCCAAAAATATTAATTCGCTATTGGCATCCGGCATCGCGTGATCAGCAGTTGTAAGAGTGCCGCCGATGCTGTCTCCGGTTGATTGTTGCTGCCGTGTCCTCCACAGCTGTACGATTGCCGGAAGAGGCCTTCATTATTATTTTTTTCTTTTGTCGTAGCTCGCTGTACGTTTATGCGTGATTGTTACGCCCGTCCTCTCGCCGTCTATCCACTCCAACCGTCGGCGCGCCGCTTTCCCAAGGCTATCCTCAACGCTTGGCGAAGCACTGACGTTGGGAAACTACCTTGAGCATTTTTATCTGCGCTTCAGCGACGCACAGACCATTCATTAGCTTCTATTACCCGAGGTTCGCGTGCTGTTGCAAAAGCGAAATTGGCTTTTAGAAATGAAAAAAAGAAAACACAATAACGCGACGACTATTAACTTGTTTCGTTTTGATGAGCCGTTGCTGTTTGTACTGCGTGGCAGCAGGCGATTTCAGCTAAGCGCCGTGTTTCTGATCTTTTTTTCTACGTCTCACGGTGTGACCCTTCGGTAACGTAAACTTTTCAAGGTTATCTACACGTCGATCTTGCGTTTTTACAGCGGTCAGTGTTCTCGAACAAGTTTCCATCGTTATCAGCGTTATTGCAGCTGTAAACGAAGTGCTGCTTCCCAGCACTACATACCTGCTATGAGGGGAATGCAGGCTATATTTTTGTCTGCTTTTCGTTGGTCAGGAAACTTCTTGTCCTCAAAATACAGACTAGGACGTTACAGCGCATAGCCTGTCGATGCTTGAAAACTCATTTATTAAAGACAAAATAGCGCATAAATACGAAATGCTAGGAAAGGTGCGCAGAAACGCTGTATCTGTGTGGCTTCTATTCTGTGCTTTTGCTTTGTTTTGCTTTTCGAAGTATGAATCAACTCGTAAAAACGTCGGTTTTAGCTTGGAAATTTTCTGCTTGAAAAGAACTCAATCAGGACAGATATCTATACCTAATGGCAAACATTACGAAGTACTTCGATTGTCCTTTAGGTCTTCAATAAGTAAAAGCAAGTCAGGGCTGGTTGTGTAATGTAGTCTCTTTAGTGGAGTACGTGACCAGCATACCCCACTCTGAAGTATGCTGATCATGTAAACAAAGTCTAAGACCTCTAGGCTCAAATATCGTCTTCTTAGATGCTGTTTGAAAAAATACAGTTAAACTATTTCATGAGCTGTGCATGCAAACACTGAAACTGTTAAATGCAAGAAAGTATATAAGTTTCAACGTAATCCCTGGTTAACTCAAGGCTTGTTAACTAGTATGCGGAAAAAAGATAATCTCTACAGGAAAACAAAAAAACAGCCATTTAATGTGAATTTGAGACTTAGGTATAAAAATTATAGTAAAATGTTGAATAAACTGCTGAAAAAATCAAAACGACTTTATTACGAAAAAGAATTCTGTAAAGCAAGAAATGACCCAAAGAAAAAATGGAAACTTTTCAATGACTTCTTAAACAGACCTCAGGTTAGTAATGTCATTGATAAAATTAGGTATAAACAGCAAATCTGTACTGAGTCCTCTGACATAGCTGAGTCTTTTAGTGATTACTTTTATGAAGTATACAATGATAGGCCCAAAGTATCCTCGTACACCCTTACCCGCTGTATCCATTCATTCTTTCTATTTCCGGTTACCATTGACGAAGTCTATTCTACAATCCTGAGTCTAAAAAACTGTAGCGCTGGACTAGACAATGTATCGGCGTTTCATTTAAAACTTGCTGCTCCAGACATCTCAGAAGTCCTAAGCAATATAATTAATGTAATTTTCAAACAAGGTATATTTCCGAGCTCACTGAAAAAAGCCAAGTTAATCCCAGTATACAAAAAAGGTGATACGACAGATGTCCGTAACTACCGCCCTATTTCTATTTTGTCTTCTATCAGCAAACTTATTGAAAAACTATTTGTGAAACGCATTAATAAGTACCTCAATAAATTTAGTCTGCTAAAGCCTTGTCAATTTGGTTTCCGGGCTGGTAGTTCTACGAATTTAGCATTGCTATCATTAACCGATTTCTTGAAAACGTCCATTGACAAAGGTAATTTCACAGGGTCTGTATTTCTTGATTTCACGAAAGCCTTTGATACCATTAGTCATAATATTTTATTTAGCAAATTAGAGTCCTTGGGTATCACTGGCCCATCCTTGACCTTCATAAAAAACTACCTTCTTGATCGTGAACAATCAGTCTGCATTGGGGGCGTTTATTCTAATGTTAAAATAATTAATCAAGGGGTCCCACAGGGTTCTATTCTTGGACCCTTACTGTTTTGTATCTATATTAATGATTTGCCTGACTGCCTTGGAGATTCTAAAGTTATTCTTTACGCTGATGATACGACCATTTCCATCTCGCATCAGTCATTACCTTCTCTGATCAATATGTTGAACAAGGAACTGACTAATGTCGTTGAATGGTGTCGCTTAAACAACTTAATTTTAAACCCACTCAAAACTCAATTCATGGTTTTTAAAACATCACAAAAAATGCTACCTTTCATTCCACAAGTGTTCATTGACAATCATTTCATTGCTGCGTCTAACTGTGTGTGTTTCCTGGGCATAAAATTGGACCCTCATTTAAAGTTCACCAATCATATTCTTTACGTTAAACAAAAAACAGCATTTGGTATAAGATCACTCATCAAATCTCGTCCTTTTTTTTTCACTTGAAGCCTTATTGTCTTTATACTTTGCCTTCATACATAGTCACATCACCTATGGCATTACATCATGGGGAAATACATATAACATTCATATTTCGTCTGTACAGCACATTCAGAATCAGGCCATTCGCATTATTACCAACAGTTCATCTTATTCTAATGCTACCCCACTCTTTCAGGCTAACTGTATTCTTACTGTGTCTGGCTTATTTAAATTTCACTTACTCACATTGTTATATAAACAACTTAACAAACAGCTTGTGTTTGATTTAATCGATGCTAGTTTACTCACTAACACCAATAGCACCAGATTCGCCCACAGTCACAACTTCCTTTTACCTAAATGTAACACCAATTATGGCAAAATGACGTCCGCCTTCGCGGTCATCAAATTGTGGAATAACCTGCCCTATACACTAAAATCATCATCATCTTTTCATGCATTCAAACGTGATCTTAAAAACTTCATCCTGCATAACTAGGTTGACAACGATGATTACTAAACGATTCTTAGTATACGGGCATGAAATGGGAAAGTCTTTGCAAATTTACGTTATTGCTTTTTGGTGTGATTATGTTTTACTTATATAATCTTATTATTATTGTTCTTGTGTCGCATTCTGACTGCCTGTCTTGTTTACTTGAGGTTATTTTATGTAAGTTCACTGTTTATTTTTCTTTGTGTTGCGTATTTTACGTGCTGTTATAATTAATCATTTTATTGTTATATTTAACCGAGGGTCCCCCTGCAGTCGCTTGGCTTTGGGACCCTCGTCTGCATACTACACTCTACGAATTTTGTATTTTGAATGAATGAATAAAAAAAAAAAAATTAACCAGCCCTGTGTCTTTGCCAAGATTGCTTCGGTGGTAAATTTAACTCGCTCATAATGAACTCAGCAAAAGTGTAATTTATTATTGTTGGCAGTTAGACTCGATGAAGTGATCAAAGTCTTCTTTGGCATGGCGACCTTTTGATTTGTTATCCTTTATGACCTCTTCCTCTGGTCACCATTCATGAGGTAAATATTTATGTCTTAACTGCTGAAGCGAAAGTAAGAAAGAAAATAACTTTTACCTCTGTCCCATTCAGGAAGGCATCAATGACTTGCAAACCGAGGCAGACCGCTCCGTCCAGCGCTGCATTGTGACCTCCTTGTCCCGGCAATTCCCTAAGCTGACCATCATTGGAGAAGAGGTGAAAGTTTGTCGATTGATGAATCTGCTGGGACTTTTGTTATAATTTTTGTTATAATATGTCAGCACATTACCATTTTTGTTTCTACCGTACACCGTGATGTAGACAGTAAAATACTGTAAGTGAAAAAGTACTTTTTTCTTAATTTAAAGCAATGTGTTAATGTTTAGAAAGCTTGCATTCATAAACAATTTGTGGAATGAACTTCTTTGCACTGTCAAACCTTTTTGTTGCCGTAGCAGTGGCAACAATTTGTGTGTACTCGTAAATTTTGCAACATTCACTTAGTGATTGTGATTTTCTCAGTGGCTGTAATTTTATGCTACCCAGAATTTCATTACGGAATTTCGTTGTAAAATGCTGATTGAGTAGCCTTCAAGCTTCATTTTGTTGACTCTTTGGCTGCCAGGGCCACATTCCAATAAACTATATCATCTTGCCATTAATATTTAAATTAATGAAAAAAATTGTGCGGTAAGCAAAGTGGCAGCTACGGTATCCAGCTTTGCTTGGAATGAGAACAGATTGTGGTGCTTTTGGTTTGCAAGATAAATTTGTAATTTATGGTGTTGAATGTGATGCCTAATTACGTGATGATAAATATGCCTCAGTATACTGTTCCCTGCAATATGGAAAGTATGTAGGATTCATCACTGCAGGGAGGAATAAACCGCAGTCAGTACCGTCACTATTTGTGGTTTTCTGATGGCAAATGGGGAATATGGCCGCTCCATTAGAATAGGTGTCCTTGTGCTACATTGTTTATACATCTATGCCTTCACATTAACACTCAAGAGTATGATCTTTTACAATGTAAAGGGCTATGTAGATGTGCAAAATGTAACTTGGTGAAACTTTGACTCATGCCCTTATGTTGCAAAATATGATGCAGAAATTCTGTGGAAGGTGTCACAGATTTGGACTGTTTACTGTCAATTGACAGAAGGGCACTTCTTTGTACCCTAAGACACAGTACAACACCTGTCTTCATGGTGAAGCCATAATATTTGACATTACTGTGAATGCACAAATGGCTACAAATAATGTGTAATTTCACATAGTCATATCTGCACATTTGTAATTGTAATATATATGAGTCAGTTATTCAGTAAAAAAAGAAAAAAAACGCCACGGCTCTAAACCTATTGCACTAGAAATTGCTTGAAGTAAATCTTCTAAACTGCGATGCTTTTGTGTGTAGCTTTTGCAGTGTCGCGTGCTAAGTGTGAAACATACTGTATTGGCTTAGTAGAGAGGCAGCGTAAACAACCCCTTCTATTCATAAGTGCTGCAGTGTCGCTCCATTGTTTTGACTTTTGGCTCGCAGACGCTAGAAGAAAAGAAAATCAGTGATGACTGGATCATCACAGACCACGACAAGGATGTCCTGTCAACAACGCTGCCAGATGAACTCAAGGACGTCAAAGAAGAAGATGTGAGTGCTTCATTGCGGCTTTCATTTCATCATAATTTGATATTTTTTGGCACTGCAATGGGCCTAGAGAACAGTGTTTTTGTGTAGTGTAGTCAGCAGGTTTTTTACAAGCACCAGCATCCTTGCCAACTATGTTTGATTACATTGCAAGTAGCTATAGATATACTCCATTTTTATGCTTATTCTAGATAAAATTATATACTATAAATGTGTTATGTCAATGGTACTGGTAGGTGTTTACAGGTATTGGACTTAATACACACAAATCGCCAGCAAGCACCGAATAAATAGTAGAACTTCAGTGGCAATTTTCTTCAGCAGTTTTGCTTAGGCAAGACACAAGTATTTAGGCTCTGTATTATGCACAACAAAATGCTTGACTGAGTAACTTGTCTCTCATCTTTAAAGAAATGAAGTAATATTGAAGGAAAATGGGAAGGGTACATCTAACATGTTAGGCAAGCCCTATAGAAAACTTAATTGATACAACATGTATTTTGTGTCAAGAGGCGACTCAGTTGAAGTGGAAATTGTGGCAAAAGGGTACGCGTAATTGACTGATGTGCCACCGGATTAACCAATGACCATTTGATGGGGAGCACATGTTCTGTTGTATAATCTCCTCATGTTGCCTGGAGGTTTGACTCTAGACATATTTTTATTCAACGAAAACATGCGCTATCCTCTCTTAGGAAAAAAAATGAATGGTGGTGAGATGCTTGGTGTTCAAATAGTGTCATTGTTATTTAGTTGATACAAAATGGGGAATACAGGGTGAGAAGTGCGTCCATGCACGTACGACAGTCTGGGCACAGGAACTCTCGAATTCGACTCAACTTGTACCAAGCTTCTAAACATGAATTTTGCAGAGGGAAATGGTTCTGACAGGAAAGAAAGTTGTAATGAAGCGAGCAAAGAGTGTGATGTTGTGCTTCACAATTTTTTTGCTCTAAAATGAGCTACTGAATTGAACAGGGGCCTAACACATCGCTAAATAACTAAATGTTTCTTCCGTGCCAATGTTTCATAAACGAAAACGTTCTTCTTGTTCAATGTAAAATTTTGAAAGAAAAAAAAAGAGAACCTTGCTAAGGTGTGGTTGTTTACTTGTAAACAGTCTTTAAGGTTGTGCTTGTACATAGGCAGTGGTAAGCAGTCAATCAACCTTTTTTTTTTCAGCTTGTTGTTTGGGTGGACCCCTTGGACGGGACAAAGGAGTACACGCAAGGTCAGTTGGTCATTGGTATCACTAAATTTACTGCTTTGATGGGCCTCACTTAAGACACTACTAGTCTCTGTAAGATGACTCATGCTATTTTGGTTGTACTAAACCTATCTGTCTGTAATCATTAAAAATAAAAATATAGACTGTGCTGGGTTTACTTTTAGTTAACCTGCTAGTTTTCTTAGTACGTCTCTGTTTTCTGTACTGTTTTTCGTTCATTAAACCGACTGTCTCTTGTGAAGTGCATACAATTGATGTATTGTCATGAGCTTTGGTGCATGTAATGAGGTGGCATTGCCTAGCTATTATCTTCGATTCACATATCCATTTCATAAAATCATAACTCAAAGTAGTCTCGGAGAACTGAAGCAACAGCAGTATTCATTGCGAAACTTTTCCACTATTTCACAGCCCATGCAGCATATGATGTGTAAATACACGATTTCAATGGGACTCAGTGCTACAGACCGAGAGGTCTGCAACTGAACGTCGGCTAGCACTTGCTAACAAAAGGCCTATGAAACTGCGCATAAAGACGTGATGAAATTGTTTCTGGGTTTTCAAACATCCGCAGGTGTTGTGTTTTCGTTGTGCAAAAATGCAGCAAAAAAAAAGCAAGCTCTTGCTCTGCCTTTTTTATTCCTTTTTAGTACGTCTTCTTTATACAGTTTGTTGCAGTGAATTGAGGTCACACAGCCAGATGGACTGGAGTGCCGAGTGCAGCATCATACATTTATGTTATCTTTGCCTCTCTAAGTTGCGTTGATGTTTGGGAGTTTTTATTCTGCCTATTTACCCTTGCCTTCTCCGTACACATTTCAAATCTCTGGTCTTCCTCCTATGTGAAAGAGATGGCATATTCATGAAAGCATGGCGGCCAAGCAAGGTTTGTAGCAAAGCCTATTACAGCCAGCGTGCTGCATTGGCATGTAATTTGCTTCCGAGAGGCTCGTTCTGTGGCAAAGGCAACATATATACTGCAGTTAGCACGCGATGATGCGCCAAAGCAAAATTTTTTTTGCCACAGTGACACAGCAATACAACATTTTTGACTAGCTAGCTGTTAAGGCTACGCATCAGTTAGACCATAACTATGACTGATGCTCTTGTCAGGTGGAAAATTTTAATGTTACTTCGAGGTTATTGTGGTTTACTGTTTTTGTACTTTTCTGTTAGTAACACCCCCTTAGTGTCTTTCACAGTTGTGTCCCTGGAAAGGCAGCGCTCACTTTAAAATGAACGAATAAAGGTCAATGGATTGAGAAGCTTGTTTCATCATCTGACACAGTCAACTGTAGTAGAGGGAAGTGTAGCTGGTGTGATTTGTACTTTTTATTCCAACCTTGGTAAACATGACGCAATGGGAAAATAAGCTTTAGTGAACGAAAAACAACTTTGTGGCCCACAGTATCTGAAACAAAAACTTTCATATTATGCATGGACTGGGTTATTGGCCATTATGAGCAAGAGTTCTTAAGTGGGCTAGCTGGTTCACAAACATTATGGCAGAACAGTGTAATTATTTCGTGTATGTTTCACTTTTTCAAACATTGTGCTGCTCTGCCATAAGGTTCGTGATGGGATACCTTGCAGCAAGGACGTTTTTAGAAGGGGCCGCACTGCCTACCACTGTGGATTTGTATCAACTAGACCGATTCAAACTGCCTGAACCCTTTCGCTGCAGGCTTCTTGGATCACGTGACCATACTGGTTGGGATCGCTGTGCATGGTAAGGCAGTTGGTGGTGTCATTCATCAGCCTTACTACAACTACCAGGTGAGGAGGATTCAGGCAAGACCCCACACGGCTTCCCCTTTCCCCCCAGTTTCATCATGTCTCTCTATTGCTCATTGCTCTACGCAGCTGCTCCTGTCTGACGTCCTCTTTTTGTGGTGTTCTTTTTTCTATCTTTCTCTTTTCGTCTCTTCCACTGTGGCCGCACCTGTCCCATCGCTGCAGTGTCCGAGGGAACATGAAGCCACCGCACGGGTCTATCCGCTTTTCTATCTTTCTTTGTCTTTTTTTTTTTTCATCTCACATCTTTTTTTTTCATCTTTTTTTTCATGCTCTCCTGCATTTTGTTGTGAGCTCTGCATTAGCTTTTTGCATCACGAGATATTCAGGCATGTAAAGTGACCCTTGTAGGTACTGCCTCAGTGTCACATTACATTTTCAAGTACTAGACTACATATACAGTAGAACACGGGTGTATCGAATCTGAAGGAGATCACAAAAGAGCTCTGTATTTATGGGTAATTAACTATGTAAAATTTTATATGTCCAAAATTTATTGAGTACGATTTTCATCTGTTTGATGTGCACAGCAATTTGTAATACTTTTGTGATCTTGTAATAAGCAGAAGTAGAGTAAGATCTACACAATGGTTCTTGTGCACCATGCTTGCGCTTGTCCCTAACTTTCTGTCGCAGAAGGTAAATGCCATATAATAGTTTATTGATGCCATAAGTTCTTACTCATTTAGTTTTGCTTGTCCACAATTATCACCATTACTACAGGACTCCATCTCTGTAGCATCGTGCGCAGAGTGCTTTCCTCTTTGGAATGCATTGCATGTATATGTTTGTTCTGATTGTGCATCACCAGCTGTGCAGTATTCTTTTTAAAGAGAAATGCTGCCGATTGTCAGTCAAGGCTCCCGAAAACACGTGAACCAGATGTTCTAGTATAGCATGCATCCTGGAATTCACAATCGGTTCTCAAAATCACTCGATTTTCTCTCTGCAAATGATGCCATTCACTCAAATTACTGTGCCGTATGCCAAAAGTCCAGACGGTTTGCTCATTTGAGCATCGTCAGCTTCATAGTTACTGTACTCACCACGCAATGCCACCATGTGCGCGCTCACAATCACACTGAAAGGATGCGCGCTCACAACCACATTTAAAGGAAGTCTTGCATTTGAAGAAATGAAAAGAAAAGAAAGTGCTCTAGTTCATGACGTGGGCTGACAAAGCAACACATCATATTGTCCCCTTGTCATCCCTTTTTCTGCATAGCCTTCAGTACACTCACTGGTACAAAAGGAAAAAGAAGGCACATGAAGCATGGTAGATTCTGCGTAGTTCCGCTCATACTTGACGGATTGTAAGAATTTTAGTTGCATGCAATTTGTAAAGTGTCATGTGCTAATAGTGAGGCTATTCTATCTGTAAAGTATCGCTGGGCTCCTTTAAAGCAGTACTTTTACACTACTCTTCATGTACAGGTTTGTGTGTAAACTTCAACTGGTAGCATGTAATGTGATGACTCTTTCCATCTAAAATAGAGCAAGGACAGACAATTCAGCGTAATCTTGACGTTTTTGCTTTGTACTTCAAGGTGGAGAAGGACGTCTACAAGCAAGGACGGACAATGTGGGGTATCGTTGGTGTTGGTGCGTTTGGCATAAAACGCACGCCGCCCCCTGCTGACAAGAGAATCATCACCACAACTCGTTCCCACTCAAGTCCGGTCATCAACAGCTGCATCGAGTCCATGAAGCCGGATGAGGTGCTTCGTGTTGGTGGAGCGGGACACAAGGTGAACGATGATTTAGTCTTTTGCTTTCCGTCCTGTTTTAGCTTGTCTTTCGAGTTGAGTTGGAGTGCTAGCTTTAGCAGTTCCTCCGCAGTGGCGTAGGAAGAGCAGGAAGCCAGAATTTTCAGCTTCAGTTGCATATAATGCGCTTGAAAGGGTACTGACACCAGTTATCGAAGGTGAGTTTACTCTGCCATACGAATATTTTATATAAGTACTGAGACAGCTGTGAGCAAATGTGAAACTTGGTAAATGCTAGTAAGGTGCTTTATTTCGACATTAAAGTCGATTTTCAGAGGGTGCATGTCTGCCTAAGAGCTGCAGTGGTTAAAGTACTCAGATGCTGACTCAAAAGTCTCAAGTTTGATCCCATTTGTGGCATTCGCATTTTAATGGAGACGAAATGCTAGAGGCCTGTGCGCAGTGCAATTTCAGTGCACATTAAAGATCACCAGATGGTTGAAATTTCTGAGGCCCTCCACTACAGTGTCCCTGATAACTATATTTTGGTTTTGCAATGTAAGACCCCAGGTATTAATAAATTACATGGTGCACCTAGTGACGTCGACACTATCGTGACATCAGGTTAGAGTGTAAATTCTGGCGGCTTCACGCTTTAGTATTTGCGATGGCATCAGGTATTAAAAGTAAAAATGGCAGCTGTGCATCCCCAGAAACTCTCAAAATGGCCGCTTGTACATCACTAATGAAACCCTGGAGCGAAGGAACCGTTGAAATTCCCTGGTATTTTTCACAACCACTGGGCGAGAAACATTTACCATGTAGTGATGTCAGAGTACAATTAAAACCAAAACTAGCTTTTAGAAACATGCTGTAATTTTTTTTCCAGGGTGTACTTATGCTTACTAGTACATTTTATAGGCTCTTGTAGGCTTGGCCATACACTTGCCTGAAAAAAATTTTTGTGTCTGTGCATCTTTAAACTGCAAGTGCCCTACTGGAACAAAAATTTTTGAGCACATTCAGTGGGGTAGAAAATTTGCAGTTGAATTTTTTTAACATTGCAGTTCACCTGTATAGCAGTGTAGCAATACTGAGTGTGGGTGTCGCCTTCATTTTTCTGGCACTTATGGGCTTAGACTTTTTAGTTATAATGCACAAAAAGAAAAAGGTTGATGAAAGTATCATTAAAACTTTTTTGTGGAAGGTGAGGTTGTTGGAATAGTTAACTTTGATTTACCTCAGCCAGATTTTTATCTCGTATTGCGTGCAGTGCACACTTTCAGGTCATTTTGAAAGGGAAGGCACAAATTCTAGACACCATGAAAGTAGCACAAGACAAGTGCCTGAAAAACGAGCATCGTGTGGTGGTCTGAAATTTGTGCCTTTCCTTTCAAAATGCTTTACTAAGTGGCCCTCATGAAGTACATACTTCAAAGGTATCTTTTGTGTCATTGTTATAGTCGCCAGGCCAGCTGTCATTTATTTCGGTAGCACGAAAATATTTATTTCGTGCCTGAAAGTTTTCTTCAACAATTTATCGGTGTCGATGGGTGATTTCTTAGTTGCACATGTGATTTGCTAAACACTGCTTCGGCTCTCCCAGGTGCTGCTTTTGATTGAAGGCAAGGCACACGCCTACGTCTTCCCAAGCAAGGGATGCAAGAAGTGGGACACCTGCGCTCCGGAGGCAATCCTCCATGCCACTGGAGGACTCTTGACAGGTGAGCATGTAAACGAACTTAAAGGGCAAGAAGAGACAAAAGCTGTCGAGAGAGCCTGCTTCAAAGAAAAACTGGTAGTATGTGCAATAAGACAGAGACAGATGCAAGAGTTTATGTTTCTGTGCATTGCCTTTGGTACAGCTTGTTACTGGGACATAAAGTCTCATAACTTTCTTACACACATATCCTACAGCTTCGGCTGGAAATACAGGAATCGAACCTGCCTCACCCATTACAACTACCTCGTTACACTCTTCTTCTTACTGTTTCATGCAAGCACTAGGAATGATTTCAAAATCTGATAGCTCTGTGCAGGTACTGAAGCACAGATGGCTTGCTTTTCGTCTCCCGCACAGCCGCTTTGCCAAACCTTCATTGAAATCATCTCAAAACTGAGCAGGGGTCCACAAATCAAGTTTGTTCAGCTGAAATATTCACAATTCAGAAATCTGTTTGACTGACAGTTTTGTATGGAATGCACACAAAAACCTCTGAGGGTTATCCAAGTTTGTTATTCTGAAATATTCGTTAAACCTACATTCGTACAAGTGAGTGTTCACTGCATCTCTCGAGATATTTCGTTTCTCCGTTCCTTTTTCCAACATAATGGATGGAGTAACTAATAAGAACATGCCGTGTTTTGAGAAGCTGGCATTAATAAACACATTTGAACATGGGGAAAATAAGCCTTTTGCTTCCGCTGCATTCGCCATTCCAAAAAACCACATTGAGCATCATAATGAAAAAAAAAAAAAACGAGGCTGACATTAGCTCTAATGCAGACTTGATGCTTCGTGCACCAACCGAGGCTGACATTAGCTCTAATGCAGACTTGATGCTTCGTGCACCCACCGAATATGCACAGCTTCGTATGAAGACCTTGAGGTACTAGTACTCACATAGATAACATATTTTACAATGAAAGCTGTAATGAGATCGCAACTCGGGTCTCGCGCAGCGCCGTAGTTGCCGCTGCCGGTGTCCGTAACCACTTTCACACGAAATAAAAATAAAAAAAAAACCTGGCACAAACGACACAGTGGGGCTCGAACATGGGTCCGCTGGGTGCCAGCCCAGTGTTCTACTACTGAGCCATTCCGGTGCTTGGGACTTGTTGGCAAACTTGCCTTAGATAGTCTTGTTGTCGGGAAAGCAATCGCGTTATTACGTCTTATAAATCATTTTTAAAAAAAGCGAAAGAACAACCAGTCCTCTTACAATGTGAATCGTGTAACGAGTAGGTCGTCCAATGTTTCAACCCATTACAAAAGCTTGTTCTTGTTTGGCACATACCCACTTCAGGCATAATTCGTCATCGTTGTCAGCCACTGCATGAACAATTGGCACAAAATTTCTTGCAAGTGTTTTGGGGATACCGCACTTCTCAGAAGAATGACGAAAAATAGCATAGCAAATGCCGGCCTATTGCTCAAAAATTTTTATAATTAATTAATACCGTAGTGGTATTCAAGCAAGCTTGCTTGCAGCAGTTACCCAATGAGTGTTTTGAGAAGGCTCTGAAAGGCCGCTCTTCTAGCTTTTGCTGTGACTGTGCTGCGCCTCCTGTGCCAGGCTCGGCGTTTTTTTTTTTTTTTCGTATCATTCATATTATGTGTGCATATTCACTTGCGCATATAACCCTGCATCTCCAACTGCAGACCATGGAAAAATATAAAATCACCAGAAAAATAATAACGATGTGTTGCCATGGAAGAGTCGTTCTTACATTAACATGAGGCAGTTCCATAAAGCCAACTTGCGCTCCAAAATTCACATCGCAAGAGCAATAATTTCACTAAAAGTTATATATTGAATTATCCAATATATCGAACTAATTCTTGTTTTCGTGTGATTTCGATATATGCTGATAGGTCGTAAAGATGTCATATGGCACATTTTCTGTCACGATTGAGCCTAAATTGGATAGACTATCTTGCTCACAGTCGGTTCATTTTTGCAAGCTGTACAAAGGTGCCAATGACATTGGAAGAACTTGATTGCAAAAAGAAGTACACTGTGTGACACTGGCACCACATTCGTGCTGAGGGAAGGTTTCATATGTCAGTAATATTTTGTCGGATTATTAGACATCTTCTGTGCATATTCTTCAAGTTCAAGCATAGTGTATGCAGCAGTTTCGTTGAAATGAAAATATTGGTAAAGTTCGTTCACTGTAGAATAATTTTAAGTTAGAGTATTGAATAATTGAATAATTGTACTGCATGTAACTGTACAATCAAGTAAAATGAAATACAAAGAAGTTAACGATAACTAGACTTTATTCTTTTGTTTCTCTTGTCACGTCCTGCAACATGGCACTATTCCAGCTTTTGTTTTTTTTTTTTTTGTTGTTTTCACGGAGGCCTGCAATGTCTGTGAATTTCTACCCTGATTGAATTGGTTCACTCAGGCGTGTAGTCACACTCACAACTAATGTACTGCTTTGTATAATCTCCTGCTTTGCACATCAGAACAAACTTTGTCCGTAAGGGTGCCCCTAACTACAGGAGTTTTCATGTGAATGCTTGTGCGTACTTCTAGATATCCATGGCAACCGGCTACAGTACCACAAGGATGTCGAGCATGTCAACAGTGGCGGTGTCCTCGCCGCCTGCCTCAAGGAGCAGCACGACTGGTTTAAGAATCACATTCCCCCCGATGTTGCCAAGACGCTGCCCGTACCTTCGACGCAATCCTAGCCACGCTCTACCTAGGCTGAAGGAGAGCAGAGTTGTGTGTGGCTTACGTCCCCAACCAGTTTCATTCTGGATATACCAGATTTTTTCGGTTATAGCTTTCTACGAGTTTCTAGGCCACTTGGTTAGTCTGTTCTCGTGCTTTTCTTGGGAGTGGAGAAGGACATGCGTATATTTTTTTATTATGCATTATTTTGTGCGCTTGTTACGGACCATATTTGTTCTTGATGCGCAATATCATAGAATGAGTGTACGACGCTACTTAACTTTCGTCTGTATCAAAACAAAAACTAACATACTGCAGTGGAGTCTCGGTGAACTCTTATGTGCGCAGCTGTGGAGCTTGTCATTAAAAGAATACTGACTGCTTGAAAAAAAATAATTGCGTATGACTTACAAATAAGAAGATTTGATGTATTGAAAACTTATGGTGATACGTTGATAAATATAGTTGTGTTTGTTTTTGTTTAGGATGAGATGACGAAGTGTGACAAAGCTATATTTTAACCCCCTTTCAATTGCAAATGTGACTACCTTTTATATTTGCATTCCATGAATCATGCATAATTTTGATACCGTTGTTATAAAAATGAAGTATGCTTTTATCTGTTCGCATTATCCACTGAGGTGGGAGCAAATACATGTCTGCAGATATTATAAAAGCAGCAGCAGTGTTGAGTGTCATTGCTGTGTTGATGTTTTGGTTTTTTTGTTAGTTTTATTTGGTGTTTGTGGTTGTAGCAATAGCACTGATCGTTTATTGTAATAAGAACTGAGCTGTTGGTGTAATAAATTGACTGTTGTAAGCATTGAGTTCAAGATGTAAGTCTTTCCTTCAAAGGCATCATTAAAGTTGATCATAGCTTGCTATTGTGATAGCATATTTCGCTTTTTTTTTAGTTCTATATAACAGAGGATTAGTGAAGTATAACTTACATTTAGGCCTCATGTGCACTCCTCAGTGCATTTGTGCATGTTAAAAACGTTTCAGGGACATTACGTGGGAAATACAGAATTCCATTTATACAGTTTTGGAAGCACTGCAATTTTAATAAGCCACATTTGAATTTTCGAAATTCAACATTAAAGAGTTGTTGCATCCAGAGAATAGTGTCTAGAATAACAGAGCTGAACTACCTGGTAAGTACTCATTCTAAAAGACAATGTGCAAAGACAGACGCAAGAAAAAAATATCGATACTGTGGCCTTTTCACTTCTTTCAGCAAGATGGTGGCGCCCTCTTTCGCGTGAACCCAGAGTAAGCTGTAGGTTTTTAAAGCGTCTTTGGTGACTTTCAGTCAATTCTTGCAACACTTTTTGGTTATTTCTGTTTACTTATATTATTTTAGACCTTGTGCGTTTACTATAACCTTGTTTTGAGAAGTGCTAGCCTTGTTATGGCCTATAGCAAGCGCTTTATTGTGAGCCACATGACATGGATGGAATGACGACAAACTGGGCTTCCAAAGTGGATCACGTTTTTATGCGAACATTTTAATCTTTTGCCCTTCGTTCACTCATTCGTAGCAGAGTTAGCCGATGCAAAATTTTGTAGCTGTTACGGCTTCTAATAAAATATTGCCAGTGATAGTATGCTTGAACTACACTTGCTATGTGCAAAGCTCTAGTTGTATGCAAACAGAACTAATTCTAATTTTTGGTGGCCTAACCACAATGAATGCACAAAAATATATTTCACAAAACTGTGAACGATAGCAGTCCATGTTCATTCTGTGTAGTTGTCGTGTCATCTGTTACTGCTAAGTTTATATGGCACAGAGTTTTTACAAAGGAAATAAAGGCCATGGGCATAGGCGTGCACAGAGTTCCCCTTCAGGGGGGCAAAAGTTCCCCGCAGCACTCCACTGCTTATTATGCCAAGGTGTTCGACTGACTTTCGCATCTTCCCCTCCCCACTTACTGTATATACTACCTTAGGCGGAAATGTTGTAGGCCCGTGTGCTCAGATTTGGGTGCACGTTAAAGAACCCCAGGTGGTCGAAATTTCCGGAGCCCTCCACTACGGCGTCTCTCATAATCAAATGGTGGTTTTGGGACGTTAAACCCCACATATCAATCAACCTTTAGGTACCTAAAAGTAGCATATACAGTAACTCTACTCGCTTCCCCCCACCCCGAGTCACAGCAGCCCCCTCCCTATTTTGTCGATGCAAAGGGCTGGCTTTGCCTCCCATTCCCCTTCCCCCCGTGTGCACGCCTATGGCCATGAGACAAATGAAACACCCTTTATGTTCTAATAAAGGTGCCAAAATGTTTCATGGGCAGACTAGTTAAATATTCTAGCACCATTGAGCTTGCATAAGGGTAGTTCTATTGAAGTTTCACAATGCGCAGTACACCATTTCCCCTTGTGCAGAATGCTTGGTCATAAAACAAGATAGAAAAGTTGCTCAGGATAAAATGTGCTGCGTGATAAGGTGCTCTTGGTTTTGACCATTGCACTAGGCGCACGTCATGCGTGAACAACACTTGCAATGCTTGCTTAAGTGATTTTATCCCGTAATATTGTTCAGCGCTTCACTTTGTGTGCGTGTTCGTGGTTAAACCAGGTGAGCAATGCCATATGTGGCACTGACTTATCGACTAGCCCGCTATTAAGTACGTTTTAAACAAGTAGAAAAGAGTCTACACTCTTTTAAAGGTACACTAAAGAGCCTCGCATTTTTTGTTGTATTGTTACGTTTCTCTTTCACGATACGATAAACATGCTGCGAGAAGACACTTGCTGAGCGAAATAATGCGTAAATAATAATGCGAGTGGCAGCACTGCCACCTCGATGTTTTTGCACCGGTCACTGTGACGTTACAGATTTTGACGGCGTCTGCTAGGACCCATGTTTATGTTCGAGCAGAAAGAATTTGCGGTCAACTGAGGAAGCCATAGACTCAAAAGGCCTGTGGTCGCTAGATAAAACTATAGGGGCCTTAAAGAGACCTCGATTGAGAGAATTTCTCTGAGCGAGTGAGGCCAAGATCATCGCCAAAATATAAAAGAGACACTTCGAAATCAATGACGTCACCATCGGAGATCTGGGGCCTTGCAACACCTCTTTATTATGAAGAAAACCGCGTGTGCAAACGTGGTAGGAGTCGCAAACGAACCCCCTGTCCAGGTTTATTTCGTACAGCTTCCCTAATAATTGAATATACCGACTCACCCAACAGTCTCAAAAACTTTTTGAGCATAATTGGAAAGCGCTGTCAGTCGGTAATCGAGGTTCCCGAAAACACGAAAGCCAAACATTATAGCGCAGACGCAACCTGTTATTCTTAACTATATATCTCAACCTCAGCTGTAAATCGCGTTTTCTTTCTTCTTCGAATGATGCCATATACCCAAATTCCTCCGAAAGTGTCTTCTTCCCACCTTGTCACCACCCTCCAGGCCCGTAGCCAGTTTTTTTTTTTTTTTGAGAGGGTGGCATTTGGTGAATACATTGACTATTTTAAAAAAATCACCATCATAATTTCAGACGAATTCTACACGTTTTTGCAGATGTCGATTCGTGGGGCAACAAACTACATTAATGAAGCAATACGATAATTAGTTGGAAAGGTGTTGCAGGTTCCCTTCAAAAGCTTTAGAAAAGTTCGTTGGGCCAAAGAAGCAAAAACACAGAAAACACAAATTCGATATCGGTGACATCATCATCGAATATTTTAGCGAAAATAAAGGTAAATGTTTTCACGTTAATTTTTTATCGATTATTAAACCGAAGCGGTTAAATTAGCGGAGCTAGAGTTTTCATATTATACTTCATCAGTTTGAAATCGTTGTATCAATTTAGTGCACGTTTGAGCGATTATGCTCTGAATATTTAATTTAGGCATAGTGACGATCGAAAGCGTTAATGACGTAAACAATGCAAAAACTAAACAATTAAGCTAAGTCCCTCACTTAGAGGGACACTAAAGTGAAGCAATGAATTGGTTTAGAATAATAAATTTTCTTCTGAGAACTTGAATTTTGTTAGTTTCTGAACCAGAACTTTCATAATAAAGGAGAAAATCGAGATAAAATTTGGATTGCTAAATTACGTGCCGAAAATACTCATGCAACTTCCCGTATTTCAAAGTGTAAATTCGTATGTGACACTGGAACATCCGAATTTCCTGAAACTTCGTATGCTAAGTCACTGGCGGCCTGAGAGTAGAATGTACTTCGTTGATACCGATCACGAACTACGTAGGCTCTAGCAGATGCTGTGAAAAATTCATGACGTCACGCATGAAGATTAGTAGTGCGACAATTTCAAGGTGGCGTCGCCAACCGCATTTTTTTTTTTTTGCGAGTTATGTCGGTTACCATGCGTCTTACCGAGGCAAGCTAGGGGTGTTGGTATTGTGAAAGCGCAATCTTCTAATACGAATGGCAATATACGTCAGAGTGAAATATCAGTGCAAAAGAGCGTCTAAAACATGAATACTATCAAGAGCAGGGCAATATAATCGAGAAGTTAAGGTAAATGTATGACACCATATGTGCCAGGAGTGAGACATTTTGAAGTGATCTTGATGTCAGTCTACAGTCTAGAGTACAATTGATCACTAGTAATAAAACCGGTTGCAATAAAAAAAAAGAAAACAACTTTTCGTGCATTACAACAGTTAACGAAGTGCTTCTTGTCTGTTTCTGTTTGATGTACAGAAAAAAGAACCGCTTGGCGTTATACCATGGGGAACGGTGCCAGTGTAGTGATGTGGAACTATAAACAGTTTGACTATCTATAAAATCAATATTTGGGTTTAGCTATTGATAGCAAAAAAAAAGCTATCTATGGTACTACTATTGGAAACTATAAATAGTGCTGTGAATAATGTTGTTGGTGGACGCCGATATTGCTAAAGAACGTTTGCGGTAGTGTATACTATCAGCAATACTTAGTTTACTACATCTATGAGCAATTTTTTAAAATACAAAGTATTCCAACCAATACATTCAAAAACATGTCCATCCATAAATTCACTCAAAACTGAGCACATAAACCTTACAATCAGCAAGCCCATACATTAATTGATATTGAAATTACGAAATGCAATATAAATATGATGGTGCACAGTACGTCAAGCGTAACAGTCTCGTTTCCTGTACGCCTGAATAATTCAATTTTCTTACTTTTCAGCTTGCTCCTCCTCAACACGCTCGGGAAATCCAGTATATGCAGCAATGAGTTCATGCGGTTGATTTTATGCCAAGGGTAGTACAGCCAGACTTACTATCAATAGCGCTATCCATAATATAGTTTCTTTTACCATTGATAGTTTGATAGTACACAACTATCAATATTATTGATAGCGCCATCGATAGTTCTGCATTACTACGGGAGTGGTTAATCATCGTGTGGTTTCGGGACGTAAAACCCCAAATTTTATTACGGAAATTCTGTTTTCGCTAAACAGCGCTACGCTCACGTGTTCGCGTTTCAATGATAGCTTCGGTATAGCGTACCGCTGAGTATGCCCTGCACGCTGACGACAGTCGATGTGATGGAAAGTTTAACAAAAATTAGGGGACCCTTAAGCTCCGCCTTTTAAAAGTTGAACGTGATAGCCCTAGTGCATAGTTCAAACAGTTATTTTTTCTTCGTTTCCAGTTAAGCTTCACAATATTATATAGTACAACATACAACAAACATATCAGAACAATTACTACCGCCCTCAAGCACTGTTAAAGCACATCACGCCCTAAAATTCCTTTATAGTAAGCAGGGATTCTATTCTTCCTAACCATGAAGGAAAAACATTCATTCAAACATTTAGTGCATGAAATCTTTTCGAACTTGCCATGCACCCACTAAATGGCTTCAGAAGAATACGTGCAGTAGCGTGTGTGCCTTTTGTAGTGGGTGACCGGCTTTAAGTCCTAAAGTAATCATGATAATCACATGTTCTGACGCCCGACGGCAATGTGCGCTTGTACCACGCAACACCACTGCAATATTTCACGTTGTATTGTGGAGCATGTATACATGCTTCACGATACAGAACGTGAGTGTTCGTGCAGCATAAAAGCTATACTTTCACTGAATTTTCAAGCAGAAAGAGCTATTTTCCCTGCATTCAGAAGCAGACTCGTGGCTTTGGCAAGACGCAGTCGCGCATTGCACGCTTTGATTTTAAGGCTGGGACCGATAGTGTCCGTGCTGTTATAATGTATGTTTGAACTGGTTTTAAACAAATAAATAATGACGCGCGGTTATACGGTAGAACGCCCGCTTGCCACGCAAACGACCAGGGTTCGACCCCAACTCAAACCCAGAATACTGTATTATTTCATTTGCATCTTTCTTGCTTTTTCGGCCACGCACAAGATGATTTTTCGCTCACAACAAACGGCGCCGACGCCGGAATTTCTGTGAAACAAACTCTTTGACGCCATCGCGTTAAAATTCTACACGAATGCGATGTTGCCGGATGTCCGAATCATGTACGCAGCTTGAGCTGCAGCGTAGAAACCGACGTGGCCTTCCAACTGGGTGCCACAAAACGAACTTACGCTCGTAGTGGCTGAGTGCCGTGCCTCTTGCACCGGCCGGCGACATGACCCTCCTATCCGTTTCTGGCGTCGCGCTGTTCCTGCACCACTGAAATCGAGCTGTACGATTTCTGAACTTATCGTGCACCACCGTAAACCGGTTCAGATCAGTGTGGGCGAATCGAATGGACGGACCCATCAGAGGAAAAAAAAAAACACAGAACATGATAAAAAAAATCATAGAGGCTTGGAGGATGCTTCAACCTTGCATTTGAGAGTGGAACGCGATAGGGTAAACGGGCTCCCTCCGCATTGTTTTCACATTCTACGTTTAGCTCATGTATAGATGCAGCCGTTGAGCCGTATGGTGAGGTACTAGTGTTCACTGAAGTATACTTGACACAAGGTGCAGGAAATAAAGGAAAAATTACAGCTGACCGCGCTGTCACTGTGAAAGTAGCACATCTTCTGATACACGTGCCATGTTTATTTACATGTATACATTACATACATGAATCCAAACATGCAGCAAAGAATGAATGAATGAATGAATGAATGAATGCATAGTTCTCTCGGTCTCACAATTCGGAGTAAGTGCTTGTAAGACCGTCCGCGCACGCCAACACTGTTCAGACATCCCGAGCACAAATTTGTGCCGAGCCACTGGCGCACAAAATGAAAGCACAGTAAAAATTGGGGAGGAGATCCACATATCAAAACTGCGAGTGAAACTGCGAGCCTTTTTCCCAGATAAATTCGGAGCAAGCAAACACTCCGCGGCACAGTTCTCATATTTTCCTCGCGTGCAACCTCCCCCCCCCCCCACCCTTCTTATGATTCCCATCGTTCACTACCTGAGAAGATTGAATGAATTTCGGAGATAACTCGACTCTCGTCAGTGCTCCATATTTCTTGCCAGCTTCAGTAATTAGGAAATGTTGCAATATCGAGCAAGGATAAATAAACAGAGAGGGAAGAAGGCAGAAATCGAGGCTGACGACATTCCTCGAACCACGCATACAGTAAAAGCGTTGCTTCGTTGTTTTCTCCTTACTCAAATACAGCAGTTATTCTTATCACTCGAGAGAGGAGGCAAATCAAGAAGACAGTGTGACAGCCAGGACGAGTTAGGGCGTCCTCTAGGCACCGGGGATGGGCCGGCCATTAGTTTGGATTGGCGCGGATTACGGGCCCGGCTGCCTACTCTTCGCACCTCGGGTAATACGCGTGATGGGGCTTGAGAAGTGGCGCCATGGCCAGTAGCCGGCGGATTAAGTCAAACGACGGCGCGCGCAGCGCCCCCTGGGAGTGCCATCCACCGCCACCACTGGGAGCGACACAAGAGGGTAAAGGATGTACGTGATGGGAGGGAAAGATCAAAGGTTTGGTGGGTGGGCCGGACGTTGGTGATAAGCGGAACGCGTTGGAGTTCGTGCTCTGCGCACGTCTGACGTTTTGTTCGAAAGGCGATAACTGTCGGCAGCGAGGATTGCGCAGAAACAGACGGCATTTTGGAGGAGAGAAAGCTATACCAGCCCAAGTGAAATGGAGTGATTATCTATCTGAATAAAATATTGTTTGAATCGTAAGAACACCTTCACGGCCGGCTACTACGTACCAGAGGAGGCGCTGTACGTACATATTATTTCTAAGCGTATACTTTTGTACAAAATAAAGAACTGCACAAAGAAAAACAGACACACAACTTTATGAGCACACATTCATAAGAAGAGCAGACTAACAATTGCGATTTAAATGTATGCACACTAGGTAGCCAGAGGATCGTATACAAGAGAGATATTCAAGGTCAAACTTTCACCTCTTGACTGTCACGTATGCCTCTGACTCACCGATTGTCAGCGTAACGTCTCTTCGAAATACCTTTTTTTTTCATAGTATTTGACCTTGCTGTAGTTCAGAAAAGTTCCCTAAGCGCATTACTTTAAATCTGTTTAAGGTATTGCGCTTCGGATAAGAATCTTTGGATAAGCGCTTCGGAGAAGGCACTTCGGATAACGAAGCGCCTTCTCGAGACTTGTTGGACCATGGTGTTTCGTGCAATGTGTAACTTACTACTGCCAGGAAAGCCGCTTCCATTTTCAGAGTAACTTTGATGTGGTACGCTCCAAGTACGCCGGCGAACCTCGTAGTGCGCTTGTGCAGACAGAAGACGTCACCACACGTTCACAGCCAGCAGCGCGATTCCATTCGGCTTTCCACGTGCACTGTCAATTTTTATGAAAGGGAATACCTTGGTAAGACGGGAGCCTGTGGCTGCTGGCAGCGTGGTCGAACGGGAGCGAAAGCAACCATAGTCTTTTTTCGCGTCATCTCGGGGAGAGCAAAAGAAGCAGTCATTGGTGATATGAAAGCAGAGGCAAGATTTCAATCCCCTCCCCCTTTAAGGCGATTACCGGCCTCTCGTAATCTCCTTGAAAGGGGGGGGGGGTGAGTACAGTCTTGCCACTTATTCATATCAGTGCCACCAGTGACTGCTTGTTTTGCTCGCCTCGAAATGACGCGAAAAGAAAAGAAACTATGGTTGCTTTCGCTCCCGCTTGAAGGCACTGCCAGCAGCCGCCGGAGCGCGCAGGCCACGCGCCCTCGTGTTCCCTTTCATAAAAATAAGTTCTGTACAGCAATCGGCACCTTTAGCAGGAACGCTCCGCCACGTGTCTTGCAGCAGTCTGATTGAAACTGACACCAACTACGTTTGGGTTCTGTTGCCAAGATGCTAGTGCATACATGCCGACACACTATCCTAGCCTACCGCGGTATTATCTAGGCAAAAAGGGTCCAGTAGTTCGCGGCTGGCATCAATCAAACTAGCCCTGGCCACGCTTCGAAGTTTTCGAGTTAAAGGCGCTGACGACTGTACATCAACGCTGTCTTCATTCTACCTCGGTACAATAATTGAGTTGTCAACCAAGATGCTTTGCATGTTTATCGCTGAATAGTAGATGAACAGTTTGTGACGGAAACGAGACACCAAGAAAAGAAAGACATATCGGCAGCCTGTTACACATTCTGAAACACCTGAAGAGCCTGTTGCACGCTCGGTAAGGCATTAGGTTGTAGGGACAAAACTTCCTGCAAGACATAACAAACCTGTGTCAGAGAGACCCACATTTACAATGTCTCCACGTTGCAAGTTGATTTGGATTTTTAAGAGAAAAAAGATTCCTTTGATACTCTTTTTGGGAATTCCTGACCTGCCACACTGTGAAAAATAGAGTATTTGGGGAGTAGTTCTGTCACGAAACAATGATCGTCATCTGACTTGCTCGCGTTTTCTTTCTTGAAAATTCGGCGCTCGCCACTTTTTTTTTTCTGTCAAGAATGCTATGTCGCACTGATGACGCTCACGCTGTTCGAGACGGGAACCATGGTGATAAGGTGTGGAAAATACGCGAAGTAGATGAAGATTATTGTTGCGTGGAAGACATAGCCCCGAAATACGCGATTTTTTCTTAGAGTGCACGTATATGGCAGGCACTCTTTGAGAAGGATTGATTGATTGATTGATTGATTTGTGGGGTTTAACGTCCCAAAACCACCATATGATTATGAGAGACGCCGTAGTGGAGGGCTCCGGAAATTTTGACCACCTGGGGTTCTTTAACGTGAACCCATATCTGAGCACACGGGCCTACAACATTTCCGCCTCCATCGGAAATGCAGCCGCCGCAGCCGGGATTCGAACACGCGACCTGCGGGTCAGCAGCCGAGTACCTTAGCCACTAGACCACCGCGGCGGGGCACTCTTTGAGAAGGACGTTAACTCTTTTGTGGTTTACAATACTCTCAGAAAAGAGTACAGCGACCATCCAACGAGAGTTGACGTGTCTCTTTAAAGAGATTCATTTACGTGAATAGTCAGAATCTCCTAAACAAGTGTCAGAGGAATATATATTTTTTTTAGAGTGCGCCCCCCCCCCCCCCGCCTCCTCTCAGGGAGATTGCTTCACGTGTTCTTTTCAGAGCCTCACGGATCGGAATACCTTTGAAAAAAAAAGCGACAATGTAAAGAGGTGACGTCACAGATTTCGGCGATCTGTGATTTAATGACCACAACATATATACGACGTCACAAGCCACAGCTTCTCCACACGCTGCTCGGCCGGAGAAGACCTCATCATCATCATCATCCGCCTGACTACGTTCACTGCAGGACAAAGGCCTCTCCCATGTTCCGCCAGTTAACCCAGTCCTGTGCTTGCTGCTGCCAATTTATACCCGCAAACTTCTTAATCTGATCTGCCCACCTAACCTTCTGTCTCCCCCTAACCCGCTTGCCTTCTCTGGGAATCTAGTTAGTTGCCCTCAATAACCTCAATAGCGGTTATCCTGTCTACGCGCCACATTCCCAGCCCATGTCCATTTCCTCTTCTTGATTTCAACTATGATATATTTAACCCTCGTTTGTTCCCTAATCCACTCGGCTCTCTTCTTGTCTCTTAAGGTTACACATATCATTTTTCTTTCCATTGCTCGCTGCGTCGTCCTCAATTTAAGCTGAACCCTCTTTGTAAGTCTCCAGGCTTCTGCTCCATAGCTAAGCACCGGCAAGATGCAGCTGTTATATACCTTCCTCAATCTACCTGTCATAATTTGAGAGTGCTTGCCAAATGTGCTCCACCCAATTCTTATTCTTCTAGTTACTTCAATCTCGTTGTTCGGCTCCGTGGTTACTACCAGTCCTAAATGGACCACGTTGGTTGTTAAATGCGGAGCATCTACTCGCAAATCCGGCCTTAGCGGTGGCGTCGGCAACCTCACAGCGCATGCTCGCGCCGCGAGGCGTGCCGAATGTCCCTCCCCACTTTGCAAGTAAAAATAGACTGCCCGCGCTGAACAGCCGTTCACTGATCACCCCGTATATGAAGGCACTGTATCGCACATCAGCGTCCCACCACTTGTTGAAGGCAACTCTTCTCCTTCATTTTTAAATAAGAATAATAAAGACAAAATAACAAATAAACATTCCAAAATCATACCCAATTAAACAAAATTAGCGCTATAGCACCCCCCCCCAACTCTGCAACGCATTTACAAATGAGATCAAAGGAACACAAGAGATCGAAATAGCGTCAAGTTATACTGTTCTGTTTTTGCAAAAAGTAAACAAAGAAAACAACAGAAAACATGCTGTTTCGAGGCGCTCAAGCAAATAAGCTGGCCGAGTGCATACATTAACTGGAAAAAAAAATCTAGTTTGTGCTCGCGCATGTGTGTAGGGGATTGGGACCACTTAAAGCTCATCCATGAGAGTGTGGCGGCAGTGCCAATCACCCCCGCGCCTTTTAGGGATGAACAACAGGGCGCGTACACACATATAAGGAGGAGGGGAGTGACGCAAATGAATACCGAACGAGAGATCATCCTTGGCATTCCCAACCTCCCTCCGATCCTCGAAAGCGAGTGGCGTGGCGCCGATTAGGGAGTGATCATAGGGAAAGATATAAATGGGGAGAAGGGTCGCGGCCCAGGGGGCAGCACCCGAAACAATAACAATTTGCACGGCTTGGAAAAACAGTTGGCGCAGGGCGCGTGCGGGAAGCATGCCTTCGGATTTTAGGGAAGAGGCACGCTCGAAGACAGGCGCGCCGCGGTTGGGAAGGCAGCGAATGGGTTTCGGGGGACAAAGCCAACGCGGCGGGATGGATGATGGGTGTCAAAAGGAAAGCGTCACAAATGACTACAAGGAGCGGTACTCCCGCTTCCCCACCGCGGCAGTCCCCCAACGGGATGAGAAGATTTTATGGACCTGCTTCGCGCTGACAGGGACGGGATTGCTTTTTTTTGGACACTACAGAAGCAGCCGCTTTATGCGGATAAGCTCTCTCATGCAGCTGCGCCCTCTTTTTGAACGTGCATATACTCAGCCAAATTATTTCTTTCCCTAAACATTATTATTATTATTATTATTATTATTATTATTATTATTATTATTATTATTATTATTATTATTATTATTATTATTATTATTATTATTATTATTATTGGTAGTAGTAGTAGTAGTAGTAGTAGTAGTAGTTGTTGTTGTTGTATCAGTATCAGTCTATAGCCGCGACGATATCATCGGATGACATCACCATGGGGATTCAGAAAGCCATCCCAAATATTGGCAGTCCAGGACGTCATGATGACGTCTTATGGTGACGTCATCACACGAAGATCACTTTTTGCATCACTCCTGTCGACGACGTACGGCGGCCAATTTCGGGTTTGCCTTAATATATAGGTGTACATGGGCGCTTTAAGGTATACGTATCTCAAATGGCTGTAGAATTTTAAGTGCTTGCTAAATGTCACCCTGCCGACACGCTCACAGATTGAACGAATTTGTCCGGGGCCATATTTTGTAACGATCAGCGGAGATTTTTTCATCTCAATTTCTTGCCATCCATTGCTTCTATTGATCTTGGCGGTTTCATCTTCCGACTACTCGCTATTTCACCCAATAACAAAGGTTGAAAAGAGCAGCGGAACTAAAGTACCGTACTCCTGCTTTCGATGGTCCCTCTCTATTTCAATATCGTTGTCGAAGGCTATTGTCGCCGTCTACGCAAACAAAACCCTGAGCGCCGCTTTCTCGTTGATCACGCGAGGGAGCGTCGCCTTCCGTTCTTCACACCAGAGACCGCCACGATCCCATCTCTCTAAACAAAGGCCCCCACGACCGGCCAGTACGTACGTGATACGGTCACGTGACACTGAAACGTGCATGCGACGCGGCGTTCCGCACGAACGACAACGTGAGCCAAACTGTTCTGTTTGTTTCACATGGTCGAAGGTTGTGTGTCCAGATCCCACCGACTCGAAAGGTGTTTTTACGTCCACTTAAATTATATAAATTTACGCCATTATTACTACACTACTGTTAATTAAAGGCACCAATTAATCTTCCACATTCTTTTCTTGGCCTAATGCAATTTGTATTCATTCAGCTGTGTCTAATAAAGAAACGATACCATAGAAAACAGGGGTGTCGCAAGTGCCAGGACTATTTTACTGGTAGGTTCAGGGAGGGGGGCCCACGATAAGTGAGTTTTTTCAGTGGGTCAGCGAGTCTTAGAACATGCGGCAGTGTGTTTTGACCATCCTTGCTCAGAAGAGGGGGGGGGGGGGGGTAGGGGCAGACGGAAATCGACTCTGAATAATACCCTTCAGTAAAACGCAGCAAATTGAAAGAAGAAAGGTAATTGCAATGCCAGCTAAATTTATGTCAAGAATGTACTCAACCTGGCATGCGTTGTAGAAAAATCAAAGGAAAAAGAGGAGGAATAAATGAGGAAGGACAGGGAGGTTAGCCAGTTCTCAGACCGGCTGGCTACCCTGTAGAAAAAATCAAAGAAGTGGAACAAGAATTATAGGCCGCAGATATGGAAACATGCGGACTAACGGCATAGCACGCGCACACGCAGAAAGGCCATGGTGCGGCATGGTTTCCCATGAAACGTGCAGTCGCGGACGAAAAGAGCTACGCGACATGACACGAAATAAGGACGATATAGTACATAAATGAAGTCACAAACGATAAATGGCAGATTGAGCATGCATTTGCGGAATATTTCCAAAAGTTGTTAGATGGCACAAAGGTGGACAGGAGAAGGTGCAGTCGGCATTTCTAATCACTTATGCTGAAGCTGGATGACGACATTATTAGCACCCATCTATGTCAAAGGAATTGGACTGACGATTAAAAAAAAACGAACAACGGGAAAATGTCGGGTCCAGATATTCAAAAGTCTTGGGTCAGAAGCTTTACGGAATGTGCTAGAGGAGGCCTCGTACGAGAGGAAAAAATTACCAGCATCTTTTCGAAGGAGAGACACACTGCAGTGTTAATCCCGAAAAATGACGACCCTACATAAAATCTGTCTGCCACATCGTACAAATCAATAACGATGGCTAACGTTGACTAGAAAATATTCATGGGCGTTTTGGCCAGGCGGATCCAAAACGTAAAGAAATAGCCGTACCACATCAGACCGGTGGAATAAAAGGCAGAACGATTACGGCAAACATCCACATTGTAAGAAATATTTCAGTATGCCAGCTTCAATGTGATTAGTTCGCGTGTTGAGTAGCTACGCTGCAAATCGATCTAGAGAAGGTATTTGATCACGTGAACCATGATGTACTTTTGAACATTGTTGCTATGCCAACATGGGGTCTGTGGTGTTTGACGGGTACTAATGGCGTACACTGGGTACACTACCAGGACTGTGGTAAACAAATAGTTTAGAAGAATATAAAGTTTTATAGAGCGTAAAACAAGAATGCACTGCATCACCACTGCTTCTAGCTATCTATTTAGAACCTTTGTGTCAGAAAGTGTTACAGAATGATCAGATGCCAAGACCGGGTGAGTGTCAGACAAGCACTACACGATCTGAAGTAATTCCGTAATTGTACGAATAGTAAAGTAAATTGAAGCACGTGTCCTGCAATATGGTCGGGGAACTGGCACAGCACAAAATCAATATCTGAGAACATTACGTGGAAGGTCACACCTGACAACAACTTATGGGTACTTGTCTAACACTACAAGCACCACCGCGGTGGTCTAGCGGCTAAAGTCTATAGTGGCTGCTGACCCGCAGGTCTCAGAATCGAATCCCGGCTGCGGCGGCTGCATTTCCGATGGAGGCGAAAATATTGTAGGCCCTTGGGCTCAGATTTGGATGCATGGTAAAGAACCCCAGGTGGTCGAAATTTCCGGCGCCCTCCACTACGGCGTAGCAGATAAGTATACTTATACTTATACGCAAGTGGTCAGGTAGTGCTCTAAAATAGGATAAAAGTGCAGGTTTTTGGCATGGAACCTGGAACTAAAAGCCTGGCGTCTTCGAAAAGGTGAAGTGGAGCTCCGTGCCGACGAAGTACCTTGGCGTACAATTGCAGAGTTATAATGATCCCACTGAATATTGGAAAGAAGAGACGGAAAACTTAAGAAAGTGAACAAGTGGGGAGGGAAAAACCTCTCGATATTCGCGAGGTCAACGGTCTGCAATATATTTCTAGCGGCCAAAATTTGGTATGTACTTCAAGTGCTGTGCATGAACCGCTCAAGCATATAAAAGGTGCACAGAGTTTTTGCCACTTTTGTTTGGGCCTCCAAGTGGGAACGCTCGAGCCGTACAAATTTTTTCCGCTCAGTGAAGGCGGGTGGGCTGGGACTAGCTCAATTATTTCTCAAGCAAATAGTTTCAAGGTTTATTATTTTTTGTGTAATCAGAGGCATCCTTTCCTGCGTACTATGATTCAAATTAGATTATGCTGTTATCTACCCGAATTTGTTGTATCTGGCTGTTGCGCTGGGCGCATAGGCATTCATGGTTATCTGCGCGAAGTGGTGTCTGCTTTCAATATACTAAATGTACGGTTTTCTTTACAGTACCTAAGTGGGGTGACAAAAAGGACAACTATATAAGGACCTTACCGACGTAATTCTACCTGTCCCGATGTACCGTACGATGTACGGAAAAGGTCCTGGGAAAAACGTCCTGAAAAGGGTTAAAATAATGGGGGTACTACCATCAGCAAAGACTTTTTTTCTTTCTACACGCCGGCACGCTTCCTCTAAAACCATGGCTACAGGAAAAAAAGGTTTATTTGTTCCATGGTCTGTTAATTGTCTTTTATGTCACAAGCCAGAGACCATTGATCACCTTTTTTTAGATTGTTTGGACGCTACTTTTCTTTGGGACATTCTGCAAACAACTTTAAGAAAAGAACTACCTTTAACACTTTATGGAATCCGTTTTCTATAGCTGTTAAAAGTGACACTGGCACACCGTATGATATGTTTATGTTGTTAAGTATGCACGCTATCTGGAGAGCATGCATGGCATATCGTCATCTTGATGTTAATGCTCGCTCTGCCAGAGAATACTTCATTGAAAGCATAACCTATATAAGAGATGTGATTAATGCAGGAGATGAGCAGTCAGAGTGGCTACCTGTATTGAATGAAATGGTCGCGCTTGAACGTTTTTAATCATATTACGCCAAGCAAAGCGTGTTTGGCGTTTTCTTAATGCTTTTTTGTACTTCTTGCGAAAGTGTTTGTATTAATGTGTGTGCATGATGTACTTAACTCTGAATAAAGAAAAAAAAAATGGACCTGTGGCGTAACGCGTCTGACTACGGATCAAAAGATTTCAGATTCGAATCCTGGCAGGCTCGTTTCTCCTCTCCCCCATTTTGTTTCTCTTTGACCATGAAGAGGTATGGCTGGGTAGATCTCAAAGAGAGAAGCTACTGTGTCTGGGCCTGTGGCGCAACGGATAACGCGTCTGACTACGGATCAGAAGATTCCAGGTTCGAATCCTGGCAGGCTCGTTTCTCCTCTTCCCCATTTTTTTTCTCTTTGACCACGAAGAGGTATGGCTGGGTAGATCTCAAAGAGAGGAGCTGCCGTGTCCGGGCCTGTGGCGCAACGGATAACGCGTCTGACTACGGATCAGAAGATTCCAGGTTCGAATCCTGGCAGGCTCGTTTCTCCTCTTCCCCATTTTTTTTCTCTTTGACCACGAAGAGGTATGGCTGGGTAGATCTCAAAGAGAGGAGCTGCCGTGTCCGGGCCTGTGGCGCAACGGATAACGCGTCTGACTACGGATCAGAAGATTCCAGGTTCGAATCCTGGCAGGCTCGTTTCTCCTCTTCCCCATTTTTTTTCTCTTTGACCACGAAGAGGTATGGCTGGGTAGATCTCAAAGAGAGGAGCTGCCGTGTCCGGGCCTGTGGCGCAACGGATAACGCGTCTGACTACGGATCAGAAGATTCCAGGTTCGAATCCTGGCAGGCTCGTTTCTCCTCTTCCCCATTTTTTTCTCTTTGACAACGAAGAGGTATGGCTGGGTAGATCTCAAAGAGAGGAGCTGCCGTGTCCGGGCCTGTGGCGCAACGGATAACGCGTCTGACTACGGATCAGAAGATTCCAGGTTCGAATCCTAGCAGGCTTGTTTCTCCTCTCCCACATTTTTTTCTCTTTGACCACGAAGAGGTATGGCTGGGTAGATCTCAAAGAGAGGAGCTGCCGTGTCCGGGCCTGTGGCGCAACGGATAACGCGTCTGACTACGGATCAGAAGATTCCAGGTTCGAATCCTGGCAGGCTCGTTTCTCCTCTTCCCCATTTTTTTTCTCTTTGACCATGAAGAGGTATGGCTGGGTAGATCTCAAAGAGAGAAGCTACTGTGTCTGGGCCTGTGGCGCAACGGATAACGCGTCTGACTACGGATCAGAAGATTCCAGGTTCGAATCCTGGCAGGCTCGTTTCTCCTCTCCCCATTTTGTTTCTCTTTGACCATGAAGAGGTATGGCTGGGTAGATCTCAAAGAGAGAAGCTACTGTGTCTGGGCCTGTGGCGCAACGGATAACGCGTCTGACTACGGATCAGAAGATTCCAGGTTCGAATCCTAGCAGGCTCGTTTCTCCTCTCCCACATTTTTTTCTCTTTGACCACGAAGAGGTATGGCTGGGTAGATCTCAAAGAGAGGAGCTGCCGTGTCCGGGCCTGTGGCGCAACGGATAACGCGTCTGACTACGGATCAGAAGATTCCAGGTTCGAATCCTAGCAGGCTCTGTTTCTCCTCTCCCACATTTGTTTTCTCTTTGACCACGAAGAGGTATGGCTGGGTAGATCTCAAAGAGAGGAGCTGCCGTGTCCGGGCCTGTGGCGCAACGGATAACGCGTCTGACTACGGATCAGAAGATTCCAGGTTCGAATCCTAGGCAGGCTCGTTTCTCCTCTCCCCACATTTTTTTCTCTTTGACCACGAAGAGGTATGGCTGGGTAGATCTCAAAGAGAGAAGCTACTGTGTCTGGGCCTGTGGCGCAACGGATAACGCGTCTGACTACGGATCAGAAGATTCCAGGTTCGAATCCTGGCATGCTCGTTTCTCCTCTTCCCCATTTTTTTCTCTTTGACCACGAAGAGGTATGGCTGGGTAGATCTCAAAGAGAGAAGCTACTGTGTCTGGGCCTGTGGCGCAACGGATAACGCGTCTGACTACGGATCAGAAGATTCCAGGTTCGAATCCTGGCAGGCTCGTTTCTCCTCTCCCCCATTTTTTTTCTCTTTGACCACGAAGAGGTATGGCTGGGTAGATCTCAAAGAGAGGAGCTGCCGTGTCCGGGCCTGTGGCGCAACGGATAACGCGTCTGACTACGGATCAGAAGATTCCAGGTTCGAATCCTAGGCAGGCTCTGTTTCTCCTCTCCCACATTTTTTTTCTCTTTGACCACGAAGAGGTATGGCTGGGTAGATCTCAAAGAGAGGAGCTGCCGTGTCCGGGCCTGTGGCGCAACGGATAACGCGTCTGACTACGGATCAGAAGATTCCAGGTTCGAATCCTAGGCAGGCTCGTTTCTCCTCTCCCACATTTTTTTTCTCTTTGACCACGAAGAGGTATGGCTGGGTAGATCTCAAAGAGAGGAGCTGCCGTGTCCGGGCCTGTGGCGCAACGGATAACGCGTCTGACTACGGATCAGAAGATTCCAGGTTCGAATCCTGGCAGGCTCGTTTCTCCTCTCCCACATTTTTTTTCTCTTTGACCACGAAGAGGTATGGCTGGGTAGATCTCAAAGAGAGGAGCTGCCTGTGTCCGGGCCTGTGGCGCAACGGATAACGCGTCTGACTACGGATCAGAAGATTCCAGGTTCGAATCCTGGCAGGCTCGTTTCTCCTCTCCCACATTTTTTTTCTCTTTGACCACGAAGAGGTATGGCTGGGTAGATCTCAAAGAGAGGAGCTGCCGTGTCCGGGCCTGTGGCGCAACGGATAACGCGTCTGACTACGGATCAGAAGATTCCAGGTTCGAATCCTGGCAGGCTCGTTTCTCCTCTTCCCACATTTTTTTTGCTCTTTGACCACGAAGAGGTATGGCTGGGTAGATCTCAAAGAGAGGAGCTGCCGTGTCCGGGCCTGTGGCGCAACGGATAACGCGTCTGACTACGGATCAGAAGATTCCAGGTTCGAATCCTAGCAGGCTTGTTTCTCCTCTCCCACATTTTTTTTCTCTTTGACCACGAAGAGGTATGGCTGGGTAGATCTCAAAGAGAGGAGCTGCCGTGTCCGGGCCTGTGGCGCAACGGATAACGCGTCTGACTACGGATCAGAAGATTCCAGGTTCGAATCCTGGCAGGCTCGTTTCTCCTCTCCCACATTTTTTTTCTCTTTGACCACGAAGAGGTATGGCTGGGTAGATCTCAAAGAGAGGAGCTGCCGTGTCCGGGCCTGTGGCGCAACGGATAACGCGTCTGACTACGGATCAGAAGATTCCAGGTTCGAATCCTGGCAGGCTCGTTTCTCCTCTTCCCACATTTTTTTTGCTCTTTGACCACGAAGAGGTATGGCTGGGTAGATCTCAAAGAGAGGAGCTGCCGTGTCCGGGCCTGTGGCGCAACGGATAACGCGTCTGACTACGGATCAGAAGATTCCAGGTTCGAATCCTGGCAGGCTCGTTTCTCCTCTCCCACATTTTTTTTCTCTTTGACCACGAAGAGGTATGGCTGGGTAGATCTCAAAGAGAGGAGCTGCCGTGTCCGGGCCTGTGGCGCAACGGATAACGCGTCTGACTACGGATCAGAAGATTCCAGGTTCGAATCCTGGCAGGCTCGTTTCTCCTCTTCCCACATTTTTTTTGCTCTTTGACCACGAAGAGGTATGGCTGGGTAGATCTCAAAGAGAGGAGCTGCCGTGTCCGGGCCTGTGGCGCAACGGATAACGCGTCTGACTACGGATCAGAAGATTCCAGGTTCGAATCCTAGCAGGCTCGTTTCTCCTCTCCCACATTTTTTTTCTCTTTGACCACGAAGAGGTATGGCTGGGTAGATCTCAAAGAGAGGAGCTGCCGTGTCCGGGCCTGTGGCGCAACGGATAACGCGTCTGACTACGGATCAGAAGATTCCAGGTTCGAATCCTGGCAGGCTCGTTTCTCCTCTTCCACATTTTTTTTTGCTCTTTGACCACGAAGAGGTATGGCTGGGTAGATCTCAAAGAGAGGAGCTGCCGTGTCCGGGCCTGTGGCGCAACGGATAACGCGTCTGACTACGGATCAGAAGATTCCAGGTTCGAATCCTGGCAGGCTCGTTTCTCCTCTCCCACATTTTTTTTCTCTTTGACCACGAAGAGGTATGGCTGGGTAGATCTCAAAGAGAGGAGCTGCCGTGTCCGGGCCTGTGGCGCAACGGATAACGCGTCTGACTACGGATCAGAAGATTCCAGGTTCGAATCCTGGCAGGCTCGTTTCTCCTCTTCCCACATTTTTTTTTGCTCTTTGACCACGAAGAGGTATGGCTGGGTAGATCTCAAAGAGAGGAGCTGCCGTGTCCGGGCCTGTGGCGCAACGGATAACGCGTCTGACTACGGATCAGAAGATTCCAGGTTCGAATCCTGGCAGGCTCGTTTCTCCTCTTCCACATTTTTTTTGCTCTTTGACCACGAAGAGGTATGGCTGGGTAGATCTCAAAGAGAGGAGCTGCCGTGTCCGGGCCTGTGGCGCAACGGATAACGCGTCTGACTACGGATCAGAAGATTCCAGGTTCGAATCCTGGCAGGCTCGTTTCTCCTCTTCCCACATTTTTTTTGCTCTTTGACCACGAAGAGGTATGGCTGGGTAGATCTCAAAGAGAGGAGCTGCCGTGTCCGGGCCTGTGGCGCAACGGATAACGCGTCTGACTACGGATCAGAAGATTCCAGGTTCGAATCCTGGCAGGCTCGTTTCTCCTCTTCCCACATTTTTTTTGCTCTTTGACCACGAAGAGGTATGGCTGGGTAGATCTCAAAGAGAGGAGCTGCCGTGTCCGGGCCTGTGGCGCAACGGATAACGCGTCTGACTACGGATCAGAAGATTCCAGGTTCGAATCCTGGCAGGCTCTGTTTCTCCTCTCCCACATTTTTTTTCTCTTTGACCACGAAGAGGTATGGCTGGGTAGATCTCAAAGAGAGGAGCTGCCGTGTCCGGGCCTGTGGCGCAACGGATAACGCGTCTGACTACGGATCAGAAGATTCCAGGTTCGAATCCTGGCAGGCTCGTTTCTCCTCTTCCCCATTTTTTTTTGCTCTTTGACCACGAAGAGGTATAGCTGGGTAGATCTCAAAGAGAGGAGCTGCCGTGTCCGGGCCTGTGGCGCAACGGATAACGCGTCTGACTACGGATCAGAAGATTCCAGGTTCGAATCCTGGCAGGCTCGTTTCTCCTCTTCCCCATTTTTTTTCTCTTTGACCACGAAGAGGTATGGCTGGGTAGATCTCAAAGAGAGGAGCTGCCGTGTCCGGGCCTGTGGCGCAACGGATAACGCGTCTGACTACGGATCAGAAGATTCCAGGTTCGAATCCTGGCAGGCTCGTTTCTCCTCTTCCCACATTTTTTTTGCTCTTTGACCACGAAGATGTATAGGCTGGGTAGATCTCAAAGAGAGGAGCTGCCGTGTCCGGGCCTGTGGCGCAACGGATAACGCGTCTGACTACGGATCAGAAGATTCCAGGTTCGAATCCTGGCAGGCTCGTTTCTCCTCTTCCCCATTTTTTTTGCTCTTTGACCACGAAGAGGTATGGCTGGGTAGATCTCAAAGAGAGGAGCTGCCGTGTCCGGGCCTGTGGCGCAACGGATAACGCGTCTGACTACGGATCAGAAGATTCCAGGTTCGAATCCTGGCAGGCTCGTTTCTCCTCTCCCCATTTTTTTTGCTCTTTGACCACGAAGAGGTATGGCTGGGTAGATCTCAAAGAGAGGAGCTGCCGTGTCCGGGCCTGTGGCGCAACGGATAACGCGTCTGACTACGGATCAGAAGATTCCAGGTTCGAATCCTGGCAGGCTCGTTTCTCCTCTTCCCCATTTTTTTTGCTCTTTGACCACGAAGAGGTATGGCTGGGTAGATCTCAAAGAGAGGAGCTGCCGTGTCCGGGCCTGTGGCGCAACGGATAACGCGTCTGACTACGGATCAGAAGATTCCAGGTTCGAATCCTGGCAGGCTCGTTTCTCCTCTCCCCCATTTTTTTTGCTCTTTGACCACGAAGAGGTATGGCTGGGTAGATCTCAAAGAGAGGAGCTGCCGTGTCCGGGCCTGTGGCGCAACGGATAACGCGTCTGACTACGGATCAGAAGATTCCAGGTTCGAATCCTGGCAGGCTTGTTTCTCCTCTCCACATTTTTTTTTCTCTTTGACCACGAAGAGGTATGGCTGGGTAGATCTCAAAGAGAGGAGCTGCCGTGTCCGGGCCTGTGGCGCAACGGATAACGCGTCTGACTACGGATCAGAAGATTCCAGGTTCGAATCCTAGGCAGGCTTCGTTTCTCCTCTCCCACATTTTTTTTCTCTTTGACCACGAAGAGGTATGGCTGGGTAGATCTCAAAGAGAGGAGCTGCCGTGTCCGGGCCTGTGGCGCAACGGATAACGCGTCTGACTACGGATCAGAAGATTTCCAGGTTCGAATCCTGGCAGGCTCGTTTCTCCTCTTCCACATTTTTTTTGCTCTTTGACCACGAAGAGGTATGGCTGGGTAGATCTCAAAGAGAGGAGCTGCCGTGTCCGGGCCTGTGGCGCAACGAATAACGCGTCTGACTACGGATCAGAAGATTCCAGGTTTGAATCCTGGCAGGCTCGTTTCTCCTCTCCCACATTTTTTTTCTCTTTGACCCCGAAGAGGTATGGCTGGGTAGATCTTAAAGAGAGGAGCTGCCGTGTCCGGGCCTGTGGCGCAACGGATAACGCGTCTGACTACGGATCAGAAGATTCCAGGTTCGAATCCTGGCAGGCTCGTTTCTCCTCTCCCACATTTTTTTTCTCTTTGACCACGAAGAGGTATGGCTGGGTAGATCTCAAAGAGAGGAGCTGCCGTGTCCGGGCCTGTGGCGCAACGGATAACGCGTCTGACTACGGATCAGAAGATTCCATGTTCGAATCCTGGCAGGCTCGTTTCTCCTCTCCCACATTTTTTTTCTCTTTGACCACGAAGAGGTATGGCTGGGTAGATCTCAAAGAGAGGAGCTGCCGTGTCCGGGCCTGTGGCGCAACGGATAACGCGTCTGACTACGGATCAGAAGATTCCAGGTTCGAATCCTGGCAGGCTCGTTTCTCCTCTTCCCACATTTTTTTTTGCTCTTTGACCACGAAGAGGTATGCTGGGTAGATCTCAAAGAGAGGAGCTGCCGTGTCCGGGCCTGTGGCGCAACGGATAACGCGTCTGACTACGGATCAGAAGATTCCAGGTTCGAATCCTAGCAGGCTCGTTTCTCCTCTCCCACATTTTTTTTCTCTTTGACCACGAAGAGGTATGGCTGGGTAGATCTCAAAGAGAGGAGCTGCCGTGTCCGGGCCTGTGGCGCAACGGATAACGCGTCTGACTACGGATCAGAAGATTCCAGGTTCGAATCCTGACAGGCTCGTTTCTCCTCTTCCCCATTTTTTTTGCTCTTTGACCACGAAGAGGTATGGCTGGGTAGATCTCAAAGAGAGGAGCTGCCGTGTCCGGGCCTGTGGCGCAACGGATAACGCGTCTGACTACGGATCAGAAGATTTCAGATTCGAATCCTGGCAGGCTCGTTTCTCTTCTTCCACATTTTTTTTTGCTCTTTGACCACGAAGAGGTATAGCTGGGTAGATCTCAAAGAGAGGAGCTGCCGTGTCCGGCCCTGTGGCGCAACGGATAACGCGTCTGACTACGGATCAGAAGATTCCAGGTTCGAATCCTAGCAGGCTTGTTTCTCCTCTCCCACATTTTTTTTCTCTTTGACCACGAAGAGGTATGGCTGGGTAGATCTCAAAGAGAGGAGCTGCCGTGTCTGGGCCTGTGGCGCAACGGATAACGCGTCTGACTACGGATCAGAAGATTCCAGGTTCGTATCCTGGCAGGCTCGTTTCTCCTCTTCCTCATTTTTTTTGCTCTTTGACCACGAAGAGGTATGGCTGGGTAGATCTCAAAGAGAGGAGCATCTGTGTCCGGGCCTGTGGCGCAACGGATAACGCGTCTGACTACGGATCAGAAGATTCCAGGTTCGAATCCTAGCAGGCTTGTTTCTCCTCCCACATTTTTTTTCTCTTTGACCACGAAGAGGTATGGCTGGGTAGATCTCAAAGAGAGGAGCTGCCGTGTCCGGGCCTGTGGCGCAACGGATAACGCGTCTGACTACAGGATCAAAAGATTTCAGATTCGAATCCTGGCAGGCTCGTTTCTCCTCTTCCACATTTTTTTTTGCTCTTTGACCACGAAGAGGTATGGCTGGGTAGATCTCAAAGAGAGGAGCTGCCGTGTCCGGGCCTGTGGCGCAACGGATAACGCGTCTGACTACGGATCAGAAGATTCCAGGTTCGAATCCTAGCAGGCTTGTTTCTCCTCTCCCACATTTTTTTATCTCTTTGACCACGAAGAGGTATGGCTGGGTAGATCTCAAAGAGAGGAGCTGCCGTGTCCGGGCCTGTGGCGCAACGGATAACGCGTCTGACTACGGATCAGAAGATTCCAGGTTCGAATCCTGGCAGGCTCGTTTCTCCTCTTCCCCATTTTTTTTTGCTCTTTGACCACGAAGAGGTATGGCTGGGTAGATCTCAAAGAGAGGAGCTGCCGTGTCCGGGCCTGTGGCGCAACGGATAACGCGTCTGACTACGGATCAGAAGTTTCCAGGTTCGAATCCTGGCAGGCTCGTTTCTCCTCTCCCACATTTTTTTTCTCTTTGACCACGAAGAGGTATGGCTGGGTAGATCTCAAAGAGAGGAGCTGCCGTGTCCGGGCCTGTGGCGCAACGGATAACGCGTCTGACTACGGATCAGAAGATTCCAGGTTCGAATCCTGGCAGGCTCGTTTCTCCTCTCCCACATTTTTTTTCTCTTTGACCACGAAGAGGTATGGCTGGGTAGATCTCAAAGAGAGGAGCTGCCGTGTCCGGGCCTGTGGCGCAACGGATAACGCGTCTGACTACGGATCAGAAGATTCCAGGTTCGAATCCTGGCAGGCTCGTTTCTCCTCTTCCACATTTTTTTTTTGCTCTTTGACCACGAAGAGGTATGGCTGGGTAGATCTCAAAGAGAGGAGCTGCCGTGTCCGGGCCTGTGGCGCAACGGATAACGCGTCTGACTACGGATCAGAAGATTCCAGGTTCGAATCCTGGCAGGCTCGTTTCTCCTCTTCCACATTTTTTTTGCTCTTTGACCACGAAGAGGTATGGCTGGGTAGATCTCAAAGAGAGGAGCTGCCGTGTCCGGGCCTGTGGCGCAACGGATAACGCGTCTGACTACGGATCAGAAGATTCCAGGTTCGAATCCTGGCAGGCTCGTTTCTCCTCTTCCACATTTTTTTTTTGCTCTTTGACCACGAAGAGGTATGGCTGGGTAGATCTCAAAGAGAGGAGCTGCCGTGTCCGGGCCTGTGGCGCAACGGATAACGCGTCTGACTACGGATCAGAAGATTCCAGGTTCGAATCCTAGCAGGCTTGTTTCTCCTCTCCCACATTTTTTTTCTCTTTGACCACGAAGAGGTATGGCTGGGTAGATCTCAAAGAGAGGAGCTGCCGTGTCCGGGCCTGTGGCGCAACGGATAACGCGTCTGACTACGGATCAGAAGATTCCAGGTTCGAATCGTGGCAGGCTCGTTTCTCCTCTTCCCCATTTTTTTTTTGCTCTTTGACCACGAAGATGTATAGCTGGGTAGATCTCAAAGAGAGGAGCTGCCGTGTCCGGGCCTGTGGCGCAACGGATAACGCGTCTGACTACGGATCAGAAGATTCCAGGTTCGAATCGTGGCAGGCTCGTTTCTCCTCTTCCCCATTTTTTTTTTGCTCTTTGACCACGAAGATGTATAGCTGGGTAGATCTCAAAGAGAGGAGCTGCCGTGTCCGGGCCTGTGGCGCAACGGATAACGCGTCTGACTACGGATCAGAAGATTCCAGGTTCGAATCCTAGCAGGCTTGTTTCTCCTCTCCCACATTTTTTTTCTCTTTGACCACGAAGATGTATAGCTGGGTAGATCTCCAAGAGAGGAGCTGCCGTGTCCGGGCCTGTGGCGCAACGGATAACGCGTCTGACTACGGATCAGAAGATACCAGGTTCGAATCCTGGCAGGCTGGTTTCTCCTCTTCCCCATTTTTTTTTTGCTCTTTGACCACGAAGATGTATAGCTGGGTAGATCTCAAAGAGAGGAGCTGCCGTGTCCGGGCCTGTGGCGCAACGGATAACGCGTCTGACTACGGATCAGAAGATTGCAGGTTCGAATCCTGGCAGGCTCATTTCTTTTCTCCCCCATTTTTTTGCTCTTTGACCACGAAGAGGTATGGCTGGGTAGATCTCAAAGAGAGGAGCTGCCGCGTCCGGGCCTGTGGCGCAACGGATAACGCGTGTGACTGCAGATCAGAAGATTCCAGGTTCGAATCCTGGCAGGCTCGTTTCTTTTCTCCCCCATTTTTTTTGCTCTTTGATCACGAAGATGTATAGCTGGGTAGATCTCAAAGAGAGGAGCTGCCGTGTCCGGGCCTGTGGCGCAACGGATAACGCGTCTGACTACGGATCAGAAGATTCCAGGTTCGAATCCTGGCAGGCTCGTTTCTCCTCTTCCCCATTTTTTTTGCTCTTTGACCACGAAGAGGTATGGCTGGGTAGATCTCAAAGAGAGGAGCTGCCGCGTCCGGGCCTGTGGCGCAACGGATAACGCGTCTGACTACGGATCAGAAGATTCCAGGTTCGAATCCTGGCAGGCTCGTTTCTCCTCTTCCCCATTTTTTTTTTGCTCTTTGACCACGAAGATGTATAGCTGGGTAGATCTCAAAGAGAGGAGCTGCCGTGTCCGGGCCTGTGGCGCAACGGATAACGCGTCTGACTACGGACCAGAAGATTCCAGGTTCGAATCCTGGCAGGCTTGTTTCTCCTCTCTCACATTTTGTTTCTCTTTGAGCATGAAGAGGTATGGCTGGGTAGATCTCAAAGAGAGGAGCTGCTGTGTCTGGGCCTGTGGCGCAACGGATAACGCGTCTGACTACGGGTCGGAAGATTCCAGGTTCGAATCCTAGCAGGCTCGTTTCTCCTTTCCCTCATTTTCTTCTCTTTGCGCACGAAGAGGTATGGCAGAATAAATCTCAAAGAGAGAGAGAAGCTACTGTGTCCGGGCTTGTGGCGCAACGGATAACGCGTCTGACAAGGGATTAGAAGATTCTAGGTTCGAATCCTGACAGGCTCGTTTCACCCCTCATCGTTTTTTCTCTTTGCGCACGAAGAGGTATGGTTGAGTAGATCTCAAAGAGAGGAGCTGCCGCGTCCGGGCCTGTGGCGCAACGGATAACGCGTGTGACTACAGATCAGAAGAATCCAGGTTCGAATCCTGTCAGGCTCGTTTCTCCTCTCCCCCATATTTTTTTTCTTTTTGTCCGCGAAGAGGTATGGCTGGGTAAATCTCAAAGAGCGGAGCTGCCGCGTCCGGGCCTGTGGCGCAACGGATAACGCGTGTGACTACAGATCAGAAGATTCCAGGTTCGAATCCTGTCAGGCTCGTTTCTCCTCTCCCCCATATTTTTTTTTCTTTTTGTCCGCGAAGAGGTATGGCTGGGTAGATCTCAAAGAGAGGATCTGCCATGTCCGGGCCTGTGGCGCAAAGGATAACGCGTCTGACTACGGATCAGAAGATTCCAGGTTCGAATCCTGGCAGGCTCGTTTCTCCTCTCCCCCATTTTTTTTGCTCTTTGACCACGAAGAGGTATAGCTGGGTAGATCTCAAAGAGAGGAGCTGCCGTGTCCGGGCCTGTGGCGCAACGGATAACGCGTGTGACTGCAGATCAGAAGATTCCTGGTTCGAATCCTGGCAGGCTTGTTTCTCCTCTCCCCCATATTTTTTTTTCTTTTTGTCCGCGAAGAGGTATGGCTGAGTAGATCTCAAAGAGAGGATCTGCCGTGTCCGGGACTGTGGCACAACAGATAACGCGTCTGACTAGGGATCAGATGATTCCAGGTTCGAATCCTGGCAGGCTCGTTTCTCCTCTCCCTCATTTTCTTCTCTTTGCGCACGAAGAGGTATGGCAGAATAAATCTCAAAGAGAGAAGCTACTGTGTCCGGGCTTGTGGCGCAACGGATAACGCGTCTGACAAGGGATTAGAAGATTCTAGGTTCGAATCCTGACAGGCTCGTTTCACCCCTCATCTTTTTTTCTCTTTGCGCACGAAAAGGTATGGTTGAGTAGATCTCAAAGAGAGGAGCTGCCGTGTCCGGGCCTGTGGCGCAATGGATAACGCGTCTGACTACGGATCAGAAGATTCCAGGTTCGAATCCTGGCAGGCTCGTTTCTCCTCTCTCCCATATTTTTTTTTTCTTTTTGTCCGCGAAGAGGTATGGCTGGGTAGATCTCAAAGAGAGGATCTGCTATGTCCGGGCCTGTGGCGCAACGGATAACGCGTCTGACTACGTATCAGAAGATTCCAGGTTCGAATCCTGGCAGGCTCGTTTTTTTTCTCCCCCACGTTTTTTTTGCTCTTTGACCACGAAGAGGTATGGCTGAGTAGATCTCAAAGAGAGGAGCTGGCCGGCGTCGAGGAACCCCCTGCAAAAACGCCACAAGTACAGCGGTCCACCCTCCGGCCGCGCCCGAACATTCCTCCCGACAAGCGCGGCGGCAACGTCGAGCAAGTTGGGCAAGTTCAAGCCGCGGCGTCGGACTTTAGCCCTGGTGATGGAGCCGTCTAGCCAAGTGCTAGACGCGAGAGGTGGGCCTAATGCTGCTGGTCTCTTTCCCTATCGGCAAAATGGCACCTGTCTGTCCGTTAATTGTCGCTACCATTAACGTTAGAGGATTGGCAGGAAAGAGAGAGCAGACCCAGCTTTACCGACTTCTAACTGAGCGTGACATAGACGTCCTGGCAGTTCAGGAAACCAAAGTAGACGGCGAGGAGGAGACTAGCAGCATGGTTCAACGTTTCGCGTCCAGATTTCATGTTGTCGTGAGTCACGCAGTAGGCACATCGGCTGACTGCATACTTTTTGTTAAGAAGTTACCGGGGCTTGAAGTGCTCGACCGCTTTTCGTGTTCAGCTGGCCGATGTGCTGCGCTTGATTTTTCACTGAACAACGCGGATTGGCGTATTTTGTGTATTTACTCGCCTAATAAGGTTGAGGAAAGGGCTCACTTCTTTCTTGGTTTAGAGGATCGACTAGCTGTAGGAAAGCATATTATTATGCTTGGCGATTTCAACTGTGTCCTCAGTGCGCGAGACAAAACTAGCACTCGAGCTTTTAGAGATAAAAGCACCAGCGTTCTGACACGCATAGTTGAAAAGTGTGAGCTTGAGGATGTCGCGGAAAGTCTCTGTGGCTCGGGTGCATTAAAGTACACGCGCTTCGAAGGCTCTAGCCATGCAAGGTTGGACCGGATTTATGTGTCTTTGGAGATCCTGACGGAGTGTTCCAATTATGAAGTAGTGCCTGTTTCCTTTTCGGACCATTGTTTAGTCCAGTGCTCTATCGGAAGTTTAAAGAAACGTAACAACTTTTCATGGGATCTATGGAAACTAAACGATAGACTGTTGCAAGACGAAATTTTCATTCAGGTCGTAAATGATGAGATTAGCAACTTAGACCCTAGCAGAGGCCTGCACCTTTGGCAGCAATGGGAATTATGTAAGGAGACTTTAAAATTAAAAGCGATAGACAGGGCTAACGCGTATACGGTACGATTTACAAAAAGGAAGAAGCAGATTTAAAAGCTCTGCTCGATAAGCTTGTCAAGCATGAATGCCGAGAACCCGGCAAATGTTCAGAAGACGTTCGAAAAGTGAAGCTAAAAATAGAGCGACTGGACGAACAGCGTTATCGCGGCGCCCTGGTGAGGGCAAGGGCGGATGACTCAGCTGCCGGTGAAATGCCCTCGAAGCGTGCGCTCGGCTTGGAAAAAGCACGAGCCGAGACGAACCACGTTCGGGAAATCGAATGGGGAGGGAAAATATCAACAGATACAGACGATACCAAAACGGCCTTTACCGAGCATTATAGGGCATTGTTCACTGTGCGGGACGTAGATTTCGAGAAATTTGAGCACGACTTTCTGCCTCTCATTCCTCGCATCGAGGACGAAAGGAAAGAGTATTTAGAGCGGGTAATAACGGAAGTCGAGGTAGAAGAAGCGATTGAAAAGCTAAATCCTGGGTAATCGCCTGGGCCTGACGGGTTAACGGCTGCTTTTTACAAAACGTTCAAGCACGAACTGAGCCCGATACTGACAGTTGTTTTCAATGAAGCATACAAATGGGCACATTGCCTCCGTCGTACCGGTCGTCCCATACTGTATTAATACCCAAAACCGATAACGCCGACAAACTAAGATATGTCACAGCGTATAGACCGATAGCTTTGACTAACGTCGAATATAAGATATATATGAAAGTATTAGCGCGCAGACTACAGACTGTGATTCGGGGTATCGTCGGACCTCATCAAACATGTGGCATTAAAGGGCGGTCTATTGTCACCAATATCCATAAAGCACGGAGCATACTAGAATGGTGTGATTATTCACTTGAGCGGGTCGCCATTCTACAAATTGATTTAGAAAAGGCTTTCGACTGTGTAGACCATGGGATTTTGTTTGCAATTTTAAATCACGTTAATCTTGGTTTGGTTATCTGCGAGGGAGTGGCTCTGGCGTACCTGAATTGCACTACGAGATTAATTGTAAATAAGAGACTGGGGGCACCCATCAGTGTGCAACGTTCGGTTCGCAAGGGCTGCCCCCTCAGCCCCCTCCTTTTTTGTATTTACATTGAAACGCTGTGCATGAAAATAATCAGAGACAATGGTATCCTTGGTTTTAACTTACAAGCCGCAGAAGTGAAACTGCTGGCTTATGCAGATGACATTGCTATCTTTACTCGTGACCAGCGGAGCATCACACAGTCTGTCCAATGTGTCCGTGAGTTCAGCCAAGTTACCGGTAGCGGCGTGAACTGGGGCAAGTGCCTTGGGCTCTGGCACGGGTCGTGGCCAGCGAAACCTGACCACTTCGCAAACATGCCTTGGGTGACGACCCCAGGCAAGTACTTAGGCGTTCCACTAGACTGTTATCGCGACAGCGAGCCGTATTGGAAAGGGCAGGTTAAGGAGACACGAGAGAAAGTGGAGAAGTGGAAAGGAGGCGCCCTTTCGATCTTTGCCAGAGCCACAATTTGCAACTTGTTTTTCATCAGCAAGTTGTGGTATGTTATGCATGTCATACATTGTTCACGGACTAGTGTGCAGAAACTGCACAGGATATTTGCGACATTTATTTGGGCTTCTGAATGGGAGCGATGCAGTCGCACAAACTTGTTTAGACGGGTGAAACACGGAGGTCTCGGACTAGGCCACCTCTTTCTACGACAACTAGTTAATCGGTTTTTGTTTTTTAGAGATGCGACACACTCTTTTCTACGCAAAGTATGTCAACTCAGACTAGCTAGCGCACTCCCTGAATATGTTGTTTCAACCCAACATTGTGTGGGAGGGATCGGGGGTTTTTATAAAGAAATTGTGTTCAGTGTAAGGTTTCTCACTGTACGTTTTTCACGAGAGTATCTGGCTGCCGTAAGACGAAAAGAACCTTATTTTGCGTTATGCGATATCGTTTTTCCAGTTCCTATATACCGATCTTCATTCAGTGGAGGCCCAGGTAGCGATGTTCTAAAGAGGGTTAAAAGAATGCAAGTCATGCCGGGAGCCAAAACCTTTTTCTTCAGGCTGCATAGCGGGACACTGCCTGTTAAAACTTTTTTGGAGAAAAAGGGGTGCTATTTGCCCTGGGGTACCCATTGCCTTATTTGTAAGCTGCCAGAAACGGTAGACCATGTTTTTCTACATTGTTGGGAGGGGGTTTATTTTTGGGATGTTTTGCAGAGATCAGTGAAAAAAGAATTCCCTTTGGACTCGCATGGCATTAGATTTCTAAATGTAGACAACGATGACGGGGCTCCTTTTGATGCGGTTATGCTCATGGGCCTCCATTGCATATGGAGAGCGAGAATGGCAGGTTACCACTGTGATAAGGACGCACGGCCGGCATATGTCTATTTCAGAGAAAGCATTCACTGGTTCCTTGAGATTTATAAAGCGGCACCGGAGCCACCAGTATGGCTTCCAAGACTTGAGCCTTTGCTGACTTTGCGAGTGTTATAGTAACGAAATCAGCACCATGCTGGTTGACTGTTATGTCATCATGTAAATATTGTACATTTCATACTTTCTTACCAGTGTTACTTGTATTATGTGGTTGGTACGAAAGCAGGTAATAAAGAAAAAAAAATCGGGACTGTGTCGCAACAGACTTTCTTACCAGTGTCACTTGTATTATGTGGTTGGTACCAAAACAGGTAATAAAGGGAAAAAACAGATAACACGTCTGTCTACGGATCAGAAGATTGCAGGTTCGAATCCTGGCAGGCTCGTTTCTCCTCTCACCCGTTTTTTTTTTTTTGCTCTTTGACCACGAAGAGGTATGGCTGGGTAGATCTCAAAGAGATGAGCTGCCATGTCCGGGCCTGTGGCGCAAAGGATAACGCGTCTGACTTCGGATCAGAAGATTCCAGGTTCGAATCCTGGCAGGCTCGCTTTCTTTTCTCTTTGTGGATATTTTTTTTAACCTCAGAGCGAGAACTAGTTTTTAATCGTCGAAAAATGTAAAGTATGGGTAGATCTTCACAAGATGACGTTCCCCATGATGTTTGGTGGTCTCTATAGAAGTTCGTTTGTTGCGAATGTGCAGTGGCGTGGGGAATCTATTGTCTTGAGATTGGGGGTGGTAAGGGAGAGGGGGCTGAAATGGTGTTAGCGTGGCTTACGTAGGGGCAACGTCGGTGTGGTTTGGAGAGATAGACGGGAGGGGGGCAATGGTCAGTGGCGTGGGCCGTGCACGGTTTGCTTCTATAGCCAATTAAACGCCATTGTCATTGCTGCCGCGTGGGATCCTCACACACACGAAAGCCCTTTTTGACTCAGAAAAAAAAAACGAGAATTGTCCAACTCAGCCCTCATACGCTTACCCCCCCAAAAAACTCCACATGCATTCACCTACATAATTCGCCAAGCGTGCATTAGCTGTCACGCAGTGTTCGTTATTGGAGCGTAACAAAACTCACTGGGAATGAAATACAGCAAAAAGTATACATGCTGAAAGTTTTCGCGCGGTCCCGAACACGCCATTTCAAGACAAAGAACATGGCTTCGGGGAAAAAAAAAAGAGGAGAGATAATGGAACAGCGGGATTTCGAGAACCCTTGTTTTTTCCGCACGAGTGTTCACTCAAGTGCACGGGATCACCACGAAGTAAAAAGTCGTCAAGGACTTAGATTGTTCCGAGGCTTCCACAGTGTAGGCACGCCTTCCCTGGGCGCATCGACCTTCTATAAAGTTCGTCACTGTTTCAGTCATTCTGCCCTCACTTGACGGCACCTTCTCTTCTTCCTTTTTGTTCTTGCGCGTTTCTATATTTATGAAGTCGCTGCACTCTCTCTCTCCCTCACGCACACACACGAGCGCGCACGCGAGAGATTTGCTTGGTTTAGGCTGCCTGCTTGAGTGAAGTTCGTGCTCTATTTTGTTTTGAATTTCCGGCTTTAGAAGAGCTCTGTTGCGCGTCCGAGCGCGAGAGCTTCTTTATGTAGACAACGCGGGCTGGGATGCAAGAACAATTGGGGAGTAGCAGACGGGAAAAACGGGGAGGGCGATAGGGAAGATCTGTCGGGGGAGGTTTCAACAGTGCCACCGCGCTGAAGCGCCGTTCAAGAGCGCGCGCTGGATCATTGAGAGCCACTTCTTTCACACCGCGAACGCAGCGCCGCGTCCCACTTCTCTTTTTTTTTCCCCTTTTGGTGGGGCTCAACTCTTTGAACGCTTTATGTATTTCCTCCCTCGCCTCTGTCCCTGGTACAGCGTGCATTAAGGAAGGAAAAAAGAAGGATCCGTGTGTTTTGAGCCTCTTTTGTCTCGCCCATTGTATCGCCGATTACTTTGCGGCCGCCTCGCGTCGCCACCGTGAAAATAGGGGGCGCGCACTTCTGCGACACTAGCGCCCCCTTGTCCTTGCGGCCCGCTTCGCATCTGTTCCGCGCGCGCTCTTCACATTCGCCCTAGGTGAAGCGAAGCGACCTGTTGTCACATCCCGCAACCCCCGGAAATTTCACGCATGGAAGTGATCGGGGAGGCCCCATAGAGGCGTGGAACGGAGCCGAAATAAACCAAGTAAATCATAACTACAGCCTGCACCGCCGGGCTTGCAACCTGCCACGGCTTCGGTCTTCTCGTTTTTTCAAAGCGTTGCACTTGCATTCTCACTAGGCATTCTCATTAGATGTGTCGTTTGGCATGCACACAAGAGCCATTGTCACGATAAATGTATTCGCTGTGGTTAAAAAGACAAAAGGCGAGGACGAAATGATTGGAATGATTATTCAGTTTAGGATGATTGCGCTTCCGCGAATCTGCGTGATATCGGACATATTCATCGCCCCTGACCAGGAAACGAAAATCCCTGTCGTTTGTTTACGCTTTAGCTGAGTTTGATAGCAGAAGAAATATGAAACGTTTTGTGTTAGTTCTAATATATTTCCTGACACGAGAAAAAAAAAAACCTAGAGCCCTTTCGTTGTGTTAATAAAAAGTGGAGTTGAAGGTAGTTAGCTGTATTTAAAATTTTCTCTAGTAAAATAGTAATTTCCCCAGCAACGTCACCATTTTCCCTCTGGGTAAAGCGACGTATGCGCACGAACAGGAGGTGGTGACACTGGCCTTTCGTGGCAGAGATTTATTTTTGGTGAGACCTAAACATGGCCATTGGCCCACCCCACCGGACTCAGATTGAAGTTCTCTCCTCGTTGTGCACCGGTACGGGAATTAGGGACGACACAAACAGTACAATTTTCTACACGATGCGGTGTGCAGCGTCGGATGGTTCGGCATTCGGCGCACAAAGTTTCGGCACACATAGGGCGAACGAGCAATAGTAACAGGCTCTACCCACACACGGCGGCTGCCAGGCCGCGGTGGTCTATAGTGGCTAAGGTACTCAGCTGCTGACCCGCCGGTCGCTGGATCGAATCCCGGCTGCGGCGGCTGCATTTTCGATGAAGGCGAAAATGCTGTAGGCCCGTGTGCTCAGGTTTGGGTGCACGTTAAAAAAAAAGCCCCAGGTAGTCGAAATTTCCGGAGCCCTCCACTACGGCGTCCCTGATAGCGTATAAAGTTGGGCATGTCGGTAAGACATAATTAATCGACGTAGCGCGTTATAATCATAGGACAAGGTAAGGGACAGAAGGGAGCGCTTTGGGAAGGGACAGAAGCGCTCCCTTCTGTCCCTTCCCTTGTCCTATGATTCTAACGCGCTACGTCAATTAATTATGTCCCTGATAGTCACATGGTGGTTTTGGTACGTTAAACCCTACATATCGTTTCATCACATAAGGCGCCACGGCCTGAACACTTGGAAGACTTCGTGCCCTCGCAGGGAAGCACGAAACAAGCAACTTTGTACAGCCACGCGTAGTTCTATAAGAAAAACCACGATTAAAGCCACGCCTTCGCTAACGACTCCGATAGAGGTCTAGCATGGCGGGCGCCGGCCGTCACTATACGCTGTTCACAATCGCACGCAAGCTCGTCATAAAGCGCTTGTTTTTGACAACACGATTAAGCTGTGCACTCGTATGTAATGCGTTAGCATACGCGATTAACTTTCTCGACGTAACCGATGTGAAGAGCAAAGGTGGAAGCGAAGCCAGCCTGCTCGCCGAGACGCCAGTGTCGCTGTGTTCACCTGCGATATGGCCTTGCATCGCTGCTCACGATTTTGGCAGTAGTTGCGGAGCGGGCGTTGTATTACAGAAACGGCACACTTCCACTATAATTTTATTCAATCAGGAATTATTTCAGGTAACGAGTGAAATATACTAGACGTTTATGATACCGCCACGAGCAGCGATGTCGGCAAATGCTCCGAAACTCGGCCCCACTACAGTGGGCGGGAGGCGATTCTTAAATGAAAAGGAGATAAAAGTGAGTCCCGTAACTGTCTATCAGGGGGAGGACAGCTCAACAGTAGCTCGCGAGGGATGGGGTTAAGGAGGGATTAGAAATGATAAGAATTAAAGGTATAGAGAGGAGCAGGAGGAGAGAAGAGAACGGCAGGGACAGCCACATACGGAAGCAAGGAGAAGATAGGAAAGATGGACACGGTCGCAGGAGTCCGAGGACGTGGCATCACTCAGCGAGAGCTCTTGTCGACGTCAAGAGATGGCGTAGGGCGAGCCAGTCAGTTAGAGCTGCGCTGTCGTCGGTGACAACCAGTCGGCACGAAATACAGCGAGCGAGCCCCCCCACTACAGTAATACAACACTGTAAGTACAGGAGTGCTCTGCCGTAACTCCACCGACTCGCTTTGGCCACAGTAATCGGAGCGCGACAGGGAGATGGCGCCACCAGCGGCATGACGTTTCCCGAGCTTTACAAGTGGTGTTTTCTGTCTGCACGTTTCCCGAGCGACGACGCCGAAAATGTGCCGTTTGACACGCGATGCGGCGGTTCGATGCGATGAAACGTCACCATGCCGGATTCCACACCTATACGCGTTGGACGCGGCATCGCATGGAAAATCCTACCGTCTGTCTCGCGCTTACAAGGCGAACTCAGTCGCGACATGCGTTCACATATCTGCACTTGCAGTCCGATGACACACAATACCGGATCCTCGCAGCACACGCGACCGCTGGTTACGGAGGAAATGTATCCGGCGAACCACATACGATCGCATGAACCGCACGGGTCTGTCCAAACAAATTCCCAACCAGTCTCCGTTGAAACCTTGCCGAGGCTCCCGGGAAAGACAACGCAACACAGTGCACTGGACGAAGCGTTGAACTTACAACTGACGTCTTTATTGCACCAACCACTCGTGTGTACGCCACACAAAACCGCGCGCACCATTCCAATCAAACCAGCGATCAAAAGCATCTGGTACGCAAAACTACATAGTCACCGAAAGCAATCACGCGTATACGGATTACCCCGTGCACACGCGTCTTTCATGCTCAGATAAAAAGAACACAAGTGAGGAACACAAACCGAAAAAAAAAAGGCGGGGGGGGGGGGGCTCTTAAGCTTTGCCTTAAAGAGTTGAACGCGATAACGATATTCTGTCCCTGTGGTGCGCATACTTCAACCACTAAGTTTATAGTTTTAGGAGCTGGCTTGTGAGGTTATTAAGCTTGGGCGTAGGCGATGCGAGCGGCGGCTATAGAGCTCGTAGGGCAGCAACGGCCCGCCGGCAAGACCCTTCGGAGCGCGCTCGCATGGCCGGAGACCTATAGGTCTTCGGCCTATAGGTCTTCGGTCTATAGGTCTTCGGCCTTCGGGTCCGCACGACGCTATAGCGTCGTGCGGACCCGCGGAAAATGTTTGCTCGCGATGCGGGGAAGCGGCGGTCAAGCGCCGAAAGCGCGAGTTACTTGGTCGATCGTCCAGCCACAGCTGCAAGGTGTGTCATGACAACGTAATGTGACGGTAGAAGACTTGTACGGAAGACTCACGGGTTTTCCTGATCCTTTCGGATCCATCTCCTCAACCATCATTCACTTCGTGGATATTGATTGATTGATTTGTAGGGTTTAACGTCCCAAAATCACTACATGATTATGAGAGACGCCGTAGTGCAGGGCTCCGGAAATTTCGGCCACCTGGGGTTCTTTAACGTGCACCCAAATCTGAGTACACGGGCCTACAACATTTCCGCCTCCATCGGAAATGCAGCCGCCACAGCCGGGATTTGGTCCCGCGACCTGCGGGTCAGCAGCCTCGTGGATATGGCATACGTGATTTGTTTATTGGGTGATGTTACGCGACAAATGATATTGTTTTATTTCAGCTCGCTGTGACCGTATATCATAATTTATTCACGCTCAAACTAAGCCGCGCTAAAGCAAGACCATTTTATCATGCACCAACTAGCCCAGTCAGCAGTATATATACTTCGACTGACTTGTTCTCGAGTAATACTTGTCAGTATTACTCGAAAAGTTTAAATTGCGGATTACTACAATGTAATTCATAAAATGTAAAGTGGCTGACACTAAAGCTTTTCGATATGACTGCCTTCTGTGTAATGGGTAGAGTGTCTTAAAACCACAATTACGCGCATGCAATTTTTTTCGAACTTGCTTTGCATCCACTATTCGTGGTCATAAGGGAATACGCGCAGTATATATAACGTGTCTTGGAAGAACGCTAACATCATCTTGATACATAAGAAAGGAGATGACAAGGACTTGAATTACAGGCCGATTAGCTTGCTCTCTGTAGTATACAAGCTATTTACAAAGGTAATTGCTAACAGAGTAAAGAAAACATTATAATTCAATCAACCAAAGGAACAAGCCTGGATTTCGAAACAGGCTACTCAACAATCGACCCCATTCATACTATCAATCAGGTATAGATAAATGGTCAGAATAAAACCAACCACTATACATAGCCTTCATACATTACGAGAAGGCGTTTGATTCAGTAGAAATATCAGTCGTCATGCAGACACTGCGGAATCAGGGCGTCGATGAAGTATATATAAACACCCTGGAAGAAATCTACAGGGGATCAACTGCTACCATAGTGCTTCATAAAGAAAGCGACAGAATACCAATCAAGAAGGGTGTAAGGCAGGGGGACACAATCTCCCCATTGCTATTGACCGCGTGCTTACAGGAGGTTTTCAGAAGCCTAGAATAGGAAAAGTTAGGGGTAAGAGTTAATGGAGAGTACCTTAGTAACCTGCGCTTCGCCGATGACATTGCATTGCTGAGTAACTCAGGGGACGAATTGCAACTCATGATTACGGAGTTAGACAAGGAGAGCAGAAAGGTGGGTCTTAAAATGAATCTGCAGAAAACGAAAGTAATGTACAACAACCTCGGAAAACAGCAGCGCTTCGAGATAAGTAATAGTGCACTTCAAGTTTTAAAAGACTATGTCTACTTAGGGCAGGTCATAACCGCGGAGCCGAACCACGAGATTGAAGTAACTGGAAGAATAAGAATGGGGTGGAGCACATTTGGCAAGCACTCTCAAATTATGACAGGTAGATTGAGGAAGGTATATAACAGCTGCATCTTGCCGGTGCTTAACTATGGAGCAGAAACCTGGAGACTTACAAAGAGGGTTACGCTTAAATTGAGGACGACGCAGCGAGCAATGGAAAGAAAAATGGTAGGTGTAACCTTAAGAGACAAGAAGAGAGCAGAATGGATTAGGGCACAAACGGGGAATAAGGATATCGTAGTCGATATCAAGAAGAAGAAATGGACATGGGCCGGGCATGTAGCGCGTAGACAGGATAACCGCTGGTCGTTAAGGGTAACCAACTGGATTCCAAGAGAAGGCAAGAGAGTTAGGGGAAAACAGAAGGTTAGGTGGACAGATGAGATTAAGTAGTTTGCGGGTATAAATTGGCAGCAGCAAGCACAGGACCGGGTTAACTGGCGGAACATGGGAGAGGCCTTTGTCCTGCAGTGGACGTAGTCAGGCTGATGATGATGATGATATAACGTGTGCGTTTTGTAATGGGTGGCCTCCTTCAAACCATGATTGCTTATGATAATCGCATATTCTCACGCCCGATTACAATGTACGCTCGTACCACGGAATATTACTGCGACATTACATGCTGTATTGTGAAGCCTGTATGCATTACGCGTGTGTTAGTAAAGCGAGACCGTTATTTCCAACGTATTTCCAAGCAAACGCGAGGCTATAGGTGGTACAGAACTCCTATGCCACGCAAACGGCCTGTGTTCGATCATGACAACGCAAGAAATTTTAAATTATTTACTGTATTTGAATGTTTTCGATCAACCACAAGTTGATTCATTTTCGCTCATAACCAAGGACGCCGCGGCGCCGGAATATGTACGAGACGAGCGATTTAATTCCATCACGTTAAAAAACTAACCCATCAGTGAATCGAGCGAACCGGAGCGTGTTTCAATGAGAAAGCGAAGGAACACAACTTGAACGAGCGCAACGATACGGGAAGCTTTCTGGCACACTATAACGAATACCGTTTGGGGCTTGTTGGTATACGACATAATGTAGTTTTCTATAGCGCACTGTCCGCTTTTGTGCGCTAGAAAAACTATCATGTTTCTGGCAGAACATAGCAAACAGAGCGTATGGCCCCGCCGCGGTGGTCTAGGTACTCAGCTGCTGACCCGCAGGTCGCGGGATCAAATCCCTGCTGCGGCGGTTGCATTTTCGATTGAGGCGAAAATGCTGTAGGCCCGTGTGCTCAGATTCGGGTGCACGTTAAAGAACACCAGGTGGTCGAAATTCTAGGAGTCCTCCACTATTCGGCGCCTGTCGTAATCATATGGTGGTTTCGGGACGTTAAACCCCCATCAATCAATCAATCAATCAATCAATCAATCAATCAATCAATCAATTAAAAGTGCGGATGTGCGCCCATTTCGGAGAACACGCAATGTTTAAAGTAGACAAACGGTAAGACACAACGTGGAAGCATATCTGATTCATGAAAAAATCATTTGAGAGGGGGATGGAAGCACGACGACGACCGGCTCTCCGGCTGCTCCATGGGGTCGGACACTTCGGTGCTTCGGCGACCCCTCTGGCCCAAGCCACTGCACGAAGCGGTAACTCCGGTTGCGAGCTGCGCAGAGAAGTGTATAGGAGACAGTTGCATCAGCAAGCCACCTATTTTGCTCACTTACACCGAGATTCAGTATCTCAAAGGTTTCACATAAATCCTTTCCTTTACAGTGTTTTTTTGTTGGTCATCCTCTAATTTTCTAGCAATTCACCCACAAACATTGTTATCGCGCTGTATAGAATAGGGTGGGGTAAAATGAGACACGGGGCAAAACGCGACATTTTGACTTTATACCGGCCTCTATAGCTAATAAAACAACACTTTTTTGTTTCTCTTTTCCATCGATACGTACTGGTCCTTGTCTACATTTTCATGAGTAAAAGTTGATGATTGCCTACAGCGTTCGTGCGGGAAAAATTACGCGGCTGGTGTCAGTACATGTGTTCGTGCCCCGTCAAAAAGGGGCGAAATTCTCCTCGGCCGAATTTTCGGATCCGTTCATGGAGCTACTCCTGCGTCAGTACAGCAACGTAAATATTTATTTCGTTACTTCGAGCTACATAACAGCAAAAGTTTAGTTCGTTTAGTGCCCGCGGACAAAGCGGATATATTTTTTTTAATTCTGGCATCTGAGAAAGGTATAAAATGCGACAAAAAAGGCATCCAAAGGCCTTAGAGAAATTAATTGAAACATTAGCTTTCACTGATTATATATTTTATTCATTTGTTTAGCAGGGTTTGGACATGCAAGAGAATGCCATAAAGAGCTCTCTGGGAAGAAAACAGCATGAAAAAGCGTGCACTGATTGCCGTTCAGAACATGCATCACTTCCTTCATTCGCACTGCACCGAGGTTTTCCCGTATTCCCAAAGATGCCCTCAAGAGACGCATACAAAATGGCGGAATTTCCATGTCAAGTCGTTCACAAACACGTCTTGAGATCGAGTTTTAATGACGCTTCTCTAATACCCCAACTGAAAAAGAGCAAGCGCTAAAAAATCTGAATCTAGCACAGTTTTAAATTCATTGCCTCACAAAGCCCGGCGTTCGATTTGAAAGCCATGAAACGCCTGAGCAGTTAGTTCTGCATCGAAAGGGCAAAAAGGGGTAAAGAATATCTAGCCTATAATTGTTGATTAATTGAAAGATGCACAAGCGTTCCGCAAAAGACAACATTAGCACACAAAACAACATTAGCACACAAAGCAGCAGCAACAACAACAACAAGACTGGCGGTGTCTGATTTGCAAGTAGTTTTGGAGCAATACAACACCTCGTTCTCTCTAGATTCAATAAGTGGAGTCCAATTACTGGGCTCATGCGTAAGGGTGCACAGAGTGAATTTCAGGTCTGTTTACAGCAAATACTGAAAGAATTAGTTTTTTTTTTTCACACTGCCTCGTTTTGCCCGACGCAGCGTCTCTTTTTACACCGCAGGTTGGGGCAAAATAAGACATTTGTATAATTTTTTTTTCGTTATATGTAAAATACTGCTTTGAACGGTGGCAACATGACAATATTTACGAAGCACACATATCTTGTACTGGAACGAAAGTTTCTGCATTGGTGTTTAATTGAAAGGAGTGAAATAAAATAAATATTCAGTATTTTTACATTTTCGTCATATTTTACCCCACCTAAGTGAGCCTGCGCTTCAAAAATAGACTGTTCATTGGTTTGTTTGTTTTTATTTTGCATTTTCATCTTTCTTAAGGGTTGGAATTATCTGTTTCTCACTTTTGTTCTTTTTATCATGCAGAGCGAGAAAGATGCGTGCAAACGGTGTAATTCATGTGCACGCGGTTGCTTTCAGTGATAATGTAATCTGCCCACCTGATGCTTTTTTTTATTGGCTGTTCGATTGGAATGGTGTGCGCGGTTAGTTTCGTTGTGAAAACGAGTGGTTGGCGCAATAAAGATGTCAGTTGCAAGTTCACTGCTCGTCCAGTGTACTGTGTTCCTGCGTCCTCTTACTTTTTTTTTTTTTGCGCTGTCTTTTCCCAGCTAACCACGTACCAACTCGGCGAAATCAAGATCTTGCTCGCCCGTCCGGGTTGTAACCAACTTGCTGACAGGCGTTCTCAGCTCCACGATACTAAAGATCCAGGCCGGGCAGCGCATTTTCGCTTGGAGTCATTCGTCAGTCATTTGAGCCCGGTAGCGTCGTTTCAACTCTGCTACCGGTGCTGTAGGCGGATGGTGATAAGACCGAGCCTGCGATAGTCGCGCCATCTCTCCGAGGCGGCGTGAAACCCGCGCGCAGATGGTGCGACTAGTGTGCTTTGGTGTGACGAGGGTTTAGCGCCACCTACGAGAGAGAAACTTACCACGCCACATGGATAATGTGTTTTTGTCATCATATCGGGCACATTTTCCGGATCGTACCAATAGACGGCTTCACTGTAAAAAAAAAGAAAAAAAAACATTACTTTGAAACACCTTGCTCTTCTATGACTGATAATAAAACCTATAGGATTGCTATTCATTTTGTGGATGTCATTTTGCAGAATGGAATTGCAATGCATTTGCACACTCGGTTCTTCTACGCTATTTACATTTCTGATAAAGCAACAGATAATCGGCTGTATACAGTGTGCAGCCGCACGTATCATCTTGGCTGCTTCAAAGACTGCACTGACCAGTTCTTGCTTGCTCTTGAAGATTACTACAATTTCCAAAGTTCGATTTTACTTATGAGGAGCTTTTTTCGAAATTGGCCAAATTCAAAGCCCAAACTAGCTCAAATAAGGCTCTATTGGCACATACGTATCCTAAATTTTCCTGTAAGAACACCACTAATAAATTATTAATAATAATTAGTAATTTACTATTACTGTTACAGAGAAAAGTTGAAAGTATGTATGTGCCAGTACAGCCTTATTTGGATAGTTTCGGTTTTGCATTTGGCCCGTATGAAAAAACTCATATGTTGTCAGCGGCAAAGCCCACTGAGGTATCTTTAGATCATGTTCTAAACGTTGATTGAGCCTTACCTAAGCCAAGCACACCGACCTGCCATCTGGCTGATGCACGCATTTACACAAAATATCGGCATCTTGTGCACTACTCTACGCTTGATTGATGCGATATTGGACGCAATGGTTCACGGATAGCAAGAAGATACGTGGACGGTCGTCATGCAGAATTCCAGTAACTCGGACTGTCCAAAAGCACCTTTAAGACATCCGCCACTGGGACGTCGGTTTCCTTCTTGGCTCCCTCGTGTTGTCCTGACTGGCTTTGCGCCGCGTCGACCTGTGTGAAAAACAGCGTTGCCTACAACGCCGAGGACTTACCAGGTCCACGATAACAGGGACGTAAGCAGAAATTTTTTTCAGGGGGAGGGATCCGCTTAAATGGCCATTCTTCGCTCTGTGTATGCCATAGCAGAAAAAAAAAATTCGGGGAAGGGGGGCCCGGTGTGCCTCCCCCTGGCTACACCACTGCCAGACAAGTAGCCGCGAACAAATCTAAGCTGAAGTGACCTTGCAGGAGTGCTCCCATACCCTGTAAGTTCTTTTCGACACGTGGCGCCCACGCATCTAGCAAGCCGGCTTTATCGTGGGGCACTTATGGCGGCGTTGTTAGCGTAGTTGCCCCAGACGCGCGGTGGATGGATGGATTGATAGGGCTGTACCCTTTAGATCAGGTGGTGGCTAACGCCACCAAGCCGTAATACTTAGTGAATTAAAAACTAGATTTTTTCCCCTTTAAATAGTGAGGTTGAGGAAGGGTTTAATTTTGCACTCGTGCCTTGACTCAAGCCACCAATGAGATAACCTCTTTCTAGTTAATTCTACCTGCTTAAAGTCTCTTTTGCCCTCCCTGTCTCTAAACCCCAGTGCTTTGAAAAACTCTGCGCCATCATTCTTAGCTATAGGGTGAAGAAGCACTGTGCCGGGGTGGCGCCATCTGGCGATGAAGTTACGCGGGTCATGAGGAGCGGCTCTCTGAATGGTCGTCTCTAGTGCCTCTCGGGTTCCGCGGGCTCGCGTGGTGATTCGAAAGTGGGCGACGCCGTAAACTCGCGGTACATTGTGTGTGTGTTATTGTTGCTGCAGCTATATTGGCATTCTACTGCGTTATTTGTCCCATTCCGGCATTTGTCACATTGCCAGAAAAAAAGGAAGGTGGGCTGCCCACCGTGTAAAAACTGCTAATAATAAATGCCAACGTGTTCGTTACACTACAGTGACAACTATGCCCATTTGTTTCATGTTCAATGTATGGCTCTCACAGTACCCCACGCAGTTCATCCATTTAATTAGCGTGTGCACCGTAAACGCTATACAGGTCGTATAGCGTACCGTGTCTCTTTATCCCGCTGTTCTGCTAAGCCCGCTGAACGATGACCTCATTACTTGCGTTGCTTTCGTAGCACTGAGTGTAACCGAACTGTGAGGCAGAGTAAAAAAAAAAAAATGTGCGCGTAGATGAGCTCGATGCTGCTCGAAGGAAATTCATTCGGGAAGGATATAGGCCCGCTGGTAATAAACAAACGAAAAAAATACAAAGAATGCGAGGACGAAGGAAGTTCTGGTGTAAGGACTTCGCGGAGGAGAGGCGGTAAAGCCGAGGACGAACGTGAAGGCACGAAGTTGAAGAAGAAAAAAAAAACAGTGCGGGTATAGCGGAGGAACGCTGAAGGCAATTGGCTGTTTGGTGAAGGCGCGCACTTCAACGTCGTCGAGTGGCTTACGGCGAGCGCCGCATACCGCGGAGGACGAGTCGGGCGAAACTGCGCGTTCCGGACAAGGACGCGCGGCGAGAAGAGTACCAAGAGATCAGCGACGAGGAGTCGACGGCGAGAAAAACCGAAACGAAACAACAACAAAAAAAAGCGAGTCAGGGGAACGACTTGAGGGCACTCGTAGTCGTCTTCTTGATGCCGTCAACTCGAAGCCGTCATCCATTCGTCAGCGCCGCTTCAGGGCCACCGGAAAGACCTGCGAGACAAGAGCGGTAAAAAGAGAAAAGAAAACAAGTTCCAAGTTGAAGATTATCCATGCGCCAGGGGGAAGTAAGAACCAGCGCGGCTTATAGAATGAAGGACGAGAGTTGAGCAGACAGGAAAGACAAATGAAGCTTCACAAAGAAGCGGAGGGCACTCGCGGGCAACCAAGAACTTCTTCTTTGTATAACGTATACCCACCGATATCTTGACTTGAGGCTACCGAGTGTTTTCTGATTATCTGCTCCATTGCCCAAGTGCGCGCGCTTGCTATGCCAAGAAACGGCATTCGTCAGACGCCTATATACGTCAGCGTGTAGTATCGACGCATGCGCCTGACGTGACGTCATAAAGAGGAAGCGAGCAGCGCATGCGCTCATGCAGGGAAAATATATGAAAAAAGATGCGGTGTGAATCCAGTGGCACCATTGAACGGACGTTTGTGCACACGTCTGTGGGTTATATCAATCGCGCCACCGTAATCATCACCATTATCATCGCTACAGATGCCTACTGAGGCAAAAGTTTCTTCAGCCGATTTTCACTTGCCCCCGCGAATTCGCCTGTCACGCAGTCTATTGCGTCTTCGACTGCGTTTCTATACTCACTATGGCAAAAGTGCTTACGGCTGACGGCTCGGAAAATCTGGCGTAACGGTCGGCGTCGGCACGATCGGCACAAAAGAAAGGACGAAGCAATACGAAGAGCGACTCGAATCAGCTGCGCTTTCACTTCGTCTTTGCGAAAGCGCGAAGCCGAGACGATAAAAAAGAATAAGGATGTTTTCAAGAGAATCGGCTGAATTCAAACAATGAATTCACCTCTTGACTCGGCTGACCCCGTTCATTCTGTCGTTATTATTATTATTATTATTATTATTATTATTATTATTATTATTATTATTATTATTATTGAAAGAGCAGGAACACAACATTCACTGTAATTAGTTATAATACTGTGCCCAACAAGTGGCGATGAGAACAAAAACTTATGTAACAACGTGAACAAAAAAACTCTAATGGATGTTTAATAGTGTTCGCCTTACGTCGTTTCAGCGATAGAGTTTCCTAAAATTACCCAGATGGGACTCTGGCGCTGCCATCGTTCTGCCAGCATGGGAATGATGGGTGTGCACAAACTTGCCTAGCTGCATACCGATGCAATTTTCCGATATCAGTGGATCTGAAACAGCTTTTCCTACGTGCTTCGCCCATCCCCAGCTTTTTTTTTTCATTATGAATGTTAAATAAGCTAAATATTCTTGAATTTAGAACGTAGCTGGAGCGAAGAACTGCCTCCCTTAGCGCTTGTATAGGCACGCTTCGTATACGCTTTCTCCCAACCACAAAGGTGGAGGAAGAGGAGAAAGCAGGTTGGCGCCTTGAAGAAGACAAGACCAGTTGCCGAAGCACTAGCGCCAGCGACAGCCTGTGTTTAACAATATTCATCTCACAAAGCCCAAGTTTTCTCCTGGACTGCCTTTGATAGTTCAATAATGGCTCAAGGGCCAGTGACGTGTCCAAAGATCGCCAAGACGTTACGTATCGAGCGATAAGTGATAATGCAAGATGGTTGTACATGGACTTAAAATCCTGTCTACAGAAACTTCCGTATAAAGCCTATATAATTATTAAAATCATGATAGTTATATCAAGAGCCCCGATGCCGGCGATCAAATGTGGGCTGCCCAGAGGGCCCACGATCCGGTGGTCGGTATATTGGCCTGACTGTCCCAACGTAGGAGTGGCCCGCTGCGCGTTGAGCCGTGCACCTCATGCAGGACTTCAAATAAAGTTTCGCATCCACCCAGAGAAGTAAAACATGTTCGATAAGTTCAAGTCGTGCCATGGGCTAAATATGCTAGATAATTAAGCAATACGGGGTGCTACGGCATCTTATACCCTTCAAAGGTAAGAGCGTGCAAGATTGCAATATGGCTCTCCCGCAGCACGTGTCAGGCTTGGGCACGAAATCCGACTCCCACTGCTAGTTGGGGGCAATAATACATCATGACTTAACCCATGCTAGACCAACCTAACCTTATCAGACCACAGCAAAACGATACATTCAGCGAAACAGAACGCTCGGAGGCGGACGGCACGGCACTGCGTGACAGGGACTTCGTCGTCGTTGTGGTCTCCATTCGAAGTTTTCCTTCCCGCCCCACCCACACCTGTCTCCTCTACCTGTTTCGTAACCAGAGCGGTATAGAGGAATGTGTTTGTTCGGGTGGCTCCCGAGAAGAAGCGTATATACTTGCCTCGCGTGTTTGTCCAATAGGGAGTGTGCAATGTGTGCACACTGCCGCAGGAGCATTCGTCTGTACACGGCGGCCCGTCAGTCTCTCTCTCTGTCAAAGTCGTGCCCCGTCCACGTCGTCGTTTTCGGAGTTGTTTGCCGACGAGCGCTCGCCTACTCCGACGTCGACAAGGAAGCCAGCGAAAGTTTGCGCACCGCTGCTGGTCGCCGGGGTGGTCCCATGTTCAAGTGGCTTGCTGGAAAAAGAAAAAAAAAACAGAAAAACATATTTAGAAATACCAGATGCTTTGAACTCATTCACTGGGAGTGCACGCCGTTTCACGAATCAGACACAACTTATTGTTGTAACATCACGATGAACGCGGGCCTGATGATGATGATAATGATGATGATGATGATGATGATATGTGGGGTGTAACGTCCCAAAACCACCATATGATTATGAGAGACGCCGTAGTGGAGGGCTCCGGAAATTTCGACCACCTGGGGTTCTTTAACGTGCACCCAAATCTGAGCACACGGGCCTCCTTCATTTCCGCCTCCATCGGAAATGAAGCCGCCGCAGCCGGGATTCGAACCCGCGACCTGCGGGTCAGCAGCCGAGTACCTTAGCCACTAGACCACCGCGGCGGGGCGATGAACGCGGGCCTAAAAGATCCCTGAACAGGAAATACAAAGAATGAGCGCGTTGATTTCTCTCTTGGCGTTTGCCGTATCTTCGGCACCATCCGTGACGTCAGCAGTCTGTTCGCGTGACGTTATGAGGAAATGAGCTCTCGATTGGTCCATATACGAGGTATCTCAGTTGTGAATAGTTTTTCTGTCATGCTCTTCTATGCACTATAACACACCAGTTCTGCCTTGCCTCGCACGATTATTGTGCGCGATACTCTGATTGCACTTCGTTCTGAACGTTTCTTTCAACGCAATCGGAGACAACGGCACGTAGCCGCGAGAAGTGTGAAATGCTGATATGCTCAGCGCTTAGTGCAGACATTAAGATGCGAGTAGAAGCTTATGTGTAAGACAGGTAGTGGAACATGCGCTGTGATTCAACGGAAGCAGTGTTTCATAGTATCTATTGTCACGCACATATTTCATGACCGTAGCTGGTCGAGGCAGTGTAAAGATAAGGATGCATAGGAGGGCGCACAGGGGAGGAGGGGGGAGTTTACAACGACAATACCACGTGACTTAACTCTTTACGTCCATCACGGGAAGGCATGACATGCGAATGAGAAGGAGACGTGAAAGGGCATAAAGCTTCTTTATACATTCAAGTTGTGGTTCCTCAATGAATACGGGTTGCTGTTCATCGCTAGTTTGTAACGTGGACAAAGAAAGAAAGAGAAAAGGAAAGAAAGAAACAATATATTGATATGTGGGGTTTAACGTCCCAAAGGCCAGAAAGAAACAAATAAAGGGAAAAGAAAGAAAGAGTTGTATTACATGATGACGCAGGACGTAGAACCGACGACAAGGAAGGACTGAATGCAGCGACGCATGCCAGCGTGATATGCGCGCGCAGAGAGAGCGGCGTGGACCCAGGGGGCGCGGCTGTACAGTTTATTGCCACACGCAGGACAGGCGTGAGCCTATGGGGACCTCGGTTTGGAAATTAAGCGGTTGTTTGTCCATGAGTAATACCCGCCCGGCCCAAGGGCCTCCGAGCGTCTCTGCCAGCGTGCTCCCTACAGCACCTCGCGACAAGCGATGCACGAGAAGGGAGGGAAAACGCAAGCGGAAGAGCAAAGCAGCAAAGAGCTCCACATCATCTCAAGTCCGGGTCTCGCGCCACTCCGAGTGCCACTGCCCCCCCTCCTCCCGCCCTCCAAAGGCAAACGCCGGGTCCTCCAGTGTCTGTGCAGCTTCCATCCAACACACCCACGACCCCCTCCCCTACGACCTCTTCCTTCTTTCCTCACAGTGCCAGCATCGCGTGATGTCATCGTAGCCGGCTAGCAGCGCGTCAAACCCCCCCCCCCCCTTTCATCTCTGCCACCGCCTCATCTTCATCCGTTCTTCATCCGTCTAACTTCCGGCGCAAAGCCGACGAAAACGCGCATGCGAGAGAAATACGAAGAGGAGGGGGCTTCCCCGCCATGCCCTGCAGCATTAGGTGCGGCTCACCCTCCAGCGACAACCGGTCGACGCTACCGTACCTTTCCTTCCATTTTAGTCGGGAGCGGCAAAGGCCAGACACATGGGCACACACAGAGCAAAAAATACGACGACGGTTGTTTGAACTGGGATTTGTAGCAGCGACGGGCGGCGTCTCCCGGCTCTGCAGACCCCTGCTGCTCACCGTCAGTACAACGAGAGACAAGACGCATCGTGCAATAGTTCGGGAGTGCGGGTCGTGCTTGTGCGCCTGTGGGGTGGGACGGTGTGGTGAGCGGGAGTCGCCAATAGCTGCACGGTAGCGCTGCGAGAGAAGTTCGCTTCCGCACTAGTTCACTCCGAAAAGCGCCGCGCCACACACCGAGCCGCACGGCACTTTGTGCGCCCCCGTGCATTCAGGGATGCTACGGGGCATCTCGCGTCGGTTCTCTTATTATTTTCGGCCTTGGAGCAAAATCCTCCCACCCTTCCCTTCCACCTACACTCTACACTCAACCTACAGCCCGCACTGAAAATGCTGCCAGCCTTTCTAGACTGTAAGGCAGCATCGGGGAAGTCGCTTCGCGACGCTAAGCGCGTGCGGGTGCACAAGCCAAAACTGACGAACGAGCGGCCACCGACCAACCGACGCTCGCTGGATGTGTCGAGGAGAAAGAAGCTTCTGGCCGCAGCGTAGCGCTCTGGCTTGAGCGGCTCTGTTGACTCGACAAATTTCAGAGAGGAAAGGCCTGCCTGCATCGCCACGAGCCGCCTAATGCAGTTCTAATGCAGTTCGATGGACGCTACCGTCAGACGGCTATGTTGTATACTATAGCCATGTAGCTGTGCTTGTGGTGTAGCTGTGCTTGTGGTGTAGTGGTTATAGCCATGTGACCCGCTTCTTTTTAGGGGCGAAGTTCTTTATAGCGGCACCCTTTCGTACATCGTAGCCGTTGTAGTGTGAAACAAGTATAACATTTTGACCTCCGAGGTGGTGCCGGTGAGCGATTTCTTCTGTGCGTTGTTGAACAATAAAAGATAGTGCTCAATGCACATGTTAATGGCTGCTAAGGGGGAATGAGAGACAGGAGCATTCGGCCTTTAGGTAACGCGCACGCTGCAATCCCCATTAGCAGCTATTGGCATGTACATTGAGCCCGATCTGACAAGAAAGGGTTGCTACGTTATACCCGCTGGGTGTAACCTCCTTGGCTTTAGAAAGGTTTAGCGAGCGTTGGGCCGCATAGCCATGAATACAGTGAACTAGTATATACCATGAACTCGAGGTGGTTAAAGGTGGGAAGTAAACCCGAAGCGCAAGCCGTAAGAAAGTGTGCATGTTCTAGGTGGTGTTGGCATGTGCCACCTCCCGTTTAGTCCTTGAAATGTCCGCTGGATGGCGGTGCTTCTATATGGGGAATATATGATGAAAAGATGCGATACGGTGGTACTTGAAGTGTTGAATGGATGGACGAACGGACACACAGACAGATGCATGGGCGGACGCATGAACGGACGCAGGGGCGGATGCATGGACGAACGCAGGGACGGACGCACGAACAAGACGCACGCACGGACGGGCGGATGGACGCATGGACGGTCACACAGACGGACGCATGGACGGACGGAAGCAAGAACGAATGGACGGACGAATGCTTCGCCCCACTCTCCATCATTCATTCCGTGGATATGCTGCCATTTTTTTTGTACCTACAGCACAACACACGGTATACCATAGCGTCCACCCCCATGCATGGACTTTCCCCCTCATACCGTGCGAAGACTGGCGATTGTTGGGCGAGGCAACTCGCTCTTATGGGCCTAATTGTGAACCCCCCACGAATTGAACCCCCCACGAAATACTCGGATAGGCTTAGCGAGCTACAAGGCCGGGGCCATGCGCGAGGGAGGCTGTAGCGTCGTACTTGAAACAGCAAGCAGGAGATGGTAACATACGTGAGACTATACTAGAGTAACATTGAGAGAGAGGGAGAGAGAGAGAGAGGTCGGAGGTTCATTGATGCAGCTTTGATGAGTATAGGCCCGCCTATAGCAGGTTAATGTGAATGGGTATGAAGAAGAATGCAGAGCGAATACAGGACCCACACAAAGCACACTACATGCAGACAACAAACTGAAGATTTTGAATGAGACCAGTGTGTCTACGAAACTTCGGAAGTGTCTCATTTGGGTGAGAAGCAACCAAATGAGACACCGACGGTATTGCAACGAACAATGCTGGTATTGTGGAGAAACTTATTCTGTGTTAATTCAAACACAACTCAAAACCAAGAAGCGTTCTATCGCTTGCTCGAGCGGATCATGACTTCTTCCTTTTTTTTCTTTTTCTGCTGGTCACCGTTATCCACGATCCAATCCCGCGCGTTAAAAGCACGTGTCCTCGTGGCGGATTCTTGTGTCTGCTATAGCACATACGCGCGCCTTCCTGTAAAAAGGCGCGCGTATTTTGAACACTTTCATAGTATGCGTCTATGTATACGCTCTTCCCAAGTCACCCAAGTCTCCCCAAGTTCCAAGTCACCACCAGTCTTTTTTTTCTTACAGCAGACTAATTAATACGATATGCATTACGAATGCACTCATAATAACTGCCGCCGATAAATTTTGGATATGACAACTACTTATGGTCTTCAATTCCGTTAGTGAGACATTAAGTTGTGTCGCGACGTTATTGATCTCAAAATTAATTTGTGAAACTATTAATTAGCTAGCGTATCGGTTAACCAAGGTGATGCAACAGAATCGTACTCTCTGCAAAGTGTATTTGCGACAGGCTTTGTTCGAGCATCTATATGTTCCTTTTTACATCTTGCCTTCTTTCCACATGCCCAAAAAGAAAAAAAGAACCCTGAAGAATTGCTCTCCAGTGGGCTCATAGTCAGGCTGATGATGAAGATGACGAATCGACTATCCTAACTACGTGACTTACTTAATAGAAATATAAACACAGAACGTCGACCAAAAGGTGTTGTCGAATAATGATGTTTCCGTTTCCACTAAGAAGCCTCGTTCGTTAAGAAGGCTTCCATGTGGATGCCGGAACGTGACTACATTTTCGACAACACCTTTTTGGTCGGCATTCTGTGTTTCGATTTTTACCACGCCATTACATTACGACCAGATGAGATTTCGTCAAGTTCTCGATTTCTTCATCCACGTGGCTTACGTCATGATAGTTGTTATGTCATGTATCTAGTCTCCAATAAAATACGTCACCTGTTGGATATCACGCCAAGCGCTACGTAAAGCGGACGGCAGATTAAAAAAAATAAAGAAAACACGCACACACGTGCTAGCGTTACAGGCGCGCCAGCAGACAAACAGGCCGAGAAAAAGAAGAAGCAAAGAGCGGACGACAAGGATATTCGATCCACTGATCTCGTTATCGGCATGTTGTACTGCGGCGCAGAGAACACACAGCCGAGGAGTATATACACAGGCTTTGTGTACCTCGGACACATATATCTCTCCAGTCTTGTACACACACGCGCGCAAGGTAGGTAGGTACACACGTGTAATACACGTCTATAACGCGCGTCCACTGGCGCTGTAAACAAGGGTGACGCGGCGTCGGCTTGTCGGTCGGCAACTTCACAAAACCACCTCACCGTCGACGGTGCCTAACGAGAGGGAACAAAGCAAGAGGTCGTGTAGATTCATAGTTATATACCAGCAAGCTCGACTGGAAAAGAGAGAGAAGAAAGAGAGAGAAGGGCCCAGTAGTTTTGTGCAGTGTTGTGACAGAGATATACAGGGAGCGTCAGTCGGTGTGCTATGGTGGACGTGTCAAATTCCGCTATATTATCAAATTCTATAATGGCGACTCTGTGAGCCGATCAGAGTTGACAAAATGATGGAATTTGACGGCGTGTGGGGTAGCACCTTCGATTAGAGCGGTGATGAACAACACTGTTCTGGCCGTACACCCACATGGCCGCGTCAGAGCAGCGTACATTGCTTTGTGAGTTCGTACTTGCATCTGCTTTGCAGTATATATCAGTAAACCAGACGAACAAACGAAAAAAAAAATTCGCATATCTACGAAGTGAATGCTCATGAGGCGAAGCAGTGTGCATTGGATCATGAATGGTGATTTTCTATTTCATTCTAGTTAAAATTTTGTTCTGTCATAAGCTTTGATTTATGGGCGGTCAAATGTCGGTGTTTTTCAGTAGCTACGTCCTTTTATTTGTTTGTTCTGGTTAACAGCCTTTTCACAATCTTTTTGTTGTTCACAGTTGTTTAAGCTTCTACATCTGCTGTAGACGCATGGCAGCGGTTTATGGACGGAGGGACACTGTGTACCTCTTGAGGTGTTTCGCCCCTAAAAAAAAAAAAAAGTCGGTATAGATCCTTTCGCTGTTTAAAAACACAACCTCCTGATGACAACCGGTATTGACCACCGATTCCCCTTAATAGCATCGGTTCATGGGCAAGAATATCTTAATAAAATAGCCCGCTGATCTCCTACATTTTCTTTCTATTATTGGCAACATATATTCAAATAAATGTTCTTTTGAGATACATAAATATTATAAATGATTCCCTTGAACTTTACACACGTTCATTTTATCTGAGAAACCTAAGAGGGACGTCTCTTAGAATTAAAATGAACTTGAAAACGTGCTTTCAGTTTCGACTTTATAGGAGCTGGTAAATGAGGCGACCAGAAGTTTTCTGGGGTACAACGCTTGCAGTGTCGAAACTTTGACGGTGACAAGGAGTTCTATGCACATGTGAAATGTTTCCTTCACGGATGTACACGGACCAAGCGTACATAATTCTGACCCCTGTTATCGCCTGTCGGCGCAGGCTCTTGTTGTTTATCACCGCTTGGCGCAGCGGGTTCGTTTACGTCACTTCTGACGGCAAGCGAACACTGGTGGCAAGCGCTACATGAGAACAGCCCGGTTGTTATCATGGTTAGGCATTCCAGCTGATTCGTATCCCACGGAATAAGGGTGGAAGCTCTTTACAAGCGATGAAGATTCTATCTACACCCGCGCTCAAGTGTTGGTGTGCTGCCTATAACAGTAACGACGCGACGAACGAAACTATATAGTTTATGTGAGCACACCACGCTTGATGCCCATTGTGATTTGATTGGTATGTGGGGTTTAACGTCCCAAAACCACCATATGATTATGAGAGACGCCGTAGTGGAGGGCTCCGGAAATTTCGACCACCTGGGGTTCTTTAACGTGCACCCAAATCTGAGCACACGAGCCTACAACATTTCCGCCTCCATCGGAAATGCAGCCACCCAGCCGGGATTCAAGCCCGAGGCCTGCGGGTCAGCAGCCGAGTACCTTAGCCACTAGACCACCGCGGCGGGGCTGATGCCCATTGTGTTTCTGCAATGTGTTCCAACGGGACGCGCAGACGCAATCACGAAATCGCTCAACGTTAACACACAGCAAGACCAAAGTCCTTGGCGCGCGTGTTCGATAAACATTGCGGCTATAGGCGTAATTTGCGAAAGCATTCTGCATTTACCCACCGCAGTCTGCACTATAGAGCTTGCTGCCAACGAAACGCTGCACATATTTTTAATGGCTGCCCGCTAAGATAGGCCGATAATTGAATGTTTTCGTTGAAACCGCATCTCGTGAAATTTTGGTCCATTCCTGTGCCTGACACGACGTCAATGTGCATTGCGCGCAGTCTGCTGAAAGCATGTGCACAACAAAGAGAGGGGGAGGAAGAAGAAGGGTAGTAGTAGTAGAAGAAAAATAAGAGAAGGAGGAAGCCGAAAAAGAAAAAAAATACTAGTATAAGAGAGAAGAGGAGGAAGAATAGTAGTTGTAGTAGTTGTCGTAGTAGTAGTAGTAGTAGTAGTAGTAGTAGTAGTAGTAGTAGTAGTAGTAGTAGTAGTAGTAGTAGTAGTAGAAAAAAAAGAAGAAGAAGAACAGCAGGAGGAAGAGTAGTAGTAGTAGTAGTAGTAGTAGTAGTAGTAGTAGTAGTAGTAGTAGTAGAGTAAAATAGGAAGAAGACGAGGACAAGTAAAAATAAGAAGAGGATGAGGGAAAAAGTAGGTAATATTAGTAGTCGAAGAGGGAAAAGAGGAGGAGTGGGAAGAATAGTAGTAGTAGATGAGGAAGAAAAAGAGGAGAAAGAAGAATAAGAGGAGACGGAAGAAAAAATAAGCAGTGTTTGTAGTGGAAGATGGAGCAGAGGAGGAGAAGAAAGATTAGTAGTAGTAGAGGAATAACAAGACCTTGTTTTGAAGCAGGGGCCACGACAATATCCTCCTATCATGTTCAGCGCTGCACTCAATTCCACCCGCAAAGCGCACATTCGGAGTTTGTAGAGCAAGGGTTTCGTATGGGAGAGGGGCGAATCAAAGAACACCATAGGCTCGCTGAGAGACAGAGGTGATAAATACAGAAGAATGAGAGAGCGAAATGTATATAAAGCGGCGAGCGCCAGCGTTATGATCCTTCTGACCAATATTGACCTCGGAAAACAGTGCGTACAGGAGATGAAAAAAATAAAGGAGAGAGAGGAATACTAATAAAGCGACTCTTCGCAAGCGTGACGTCCGAGCAGAGTGCGCCGAAGCCCACGGCTCGGGCCTTTCGTTCTCGCGAGACAAACCTCAAATATTTGTTTCCGACAATGTGCAGACGCACGCACACTTGTACTACACAGCTATAGATACACCGCAGACTGCTAAAAAAAGAGAGGAGGACATAGCACGGTGCTATGTGCGCGAGCCAAGCAAAGTATATATGCGTGTTTGTATACACTCTATATAGACAGATACGCTCACACGACAGATGCGCCCTCTGGGCCACACGCACGCACAGAGCTCCGCAACAGAGAATACGACGAGGGAATAGGAGAGAATAAAAAAAAAACGGGAATTTATTTATGCGACGACGAGTCTCAAATAGAGACACATTCTCCTAGCGCTCTCAGCTGTGCGCTGGCACGACCGGTGTATCTGTATAAGTTCACTCGTGCGACATTGAGTTCGCGTGTTGAGTAAACTACGCTTACATGTGTGCAGTTGGTTTGTGTGCACGTGAGTGTGATCGCTCCGATTGAAGATAAGTGAATGAGAAACCGCCGTATAGGCGCATTAAAATGTCTTTTTTCTTCCAGTCCTTCCCGTTTGCAGGGGCATCAATCGCTGAAGAAGCATTGTAGTGGCTGTGCAGTGGCTGTGCACTGTCGTGGTCCGCGAAAGGGTACACATGAGCGCGTGGCGACGCGTTGCGGCGGCTAGCACAATCAACCGACAGCTGATGACAACACGCCCTCTTTTGGCGGCACCGTCTGTTGCGGTTACCGGAGTGGGAGCGTAATCAAGCAGCGCTTGTCAAATAGCCATTTCTCAATATTTTGTTTGCCAATAGATGACGCCACAATCAAAAGTGCTTTCTTCAGCTGTCACTTGAGCGCTTATCGAGCGCTCGCGCGTTCCCTTTCATGAACATCTCGAGAAAACAGTGAACAGTCGTACAAGCATTGTTGTGACCTTGCGTTTTTTTTTTTTCAGGGGCACCCATCGCTGCACAAGCATCGAACTGACGCATAGGAAACAAAAAAGGACAGATTAGCGCCTGTAAATAAGCTTTGTTTTTCACTCGTTCCACCTGCTCGTGCGTTATAACAGCTCACAGCTATTTCTCAATAATCGTCGTAATATATGTCACGCAGGTCCCGATTTGCTAGCGCCAACTACACCACGTGAATAATTTTCCGTCAAACATGACGAGGATTGACAACTCCGTTTTGTAAAAAAAAACCCGTAATCTCAAGTAATGTTCATGAAAAAGAAAGGCGGGGAAGGAGGGGGGAGGGGCATTAACTCGTATACTGCAGCACGAGGCTACCAAAGCAAAGCACTCGTCAGTCAGTCAGTCAACAACTTTATTAAATGGTCCTGAGGAGTTTAAGCCACCAGGGTGTCCACGATGGACATTCTATATCAGCCGCTGCTGTAGGCGACGCCCGAGTGGTGGTGGTAATGGTTAGAAGATGAGAAAAAGCACCTTATTTCTGCAACCCGGTCGGGAGCACGGCGCAGTGCCTCCCGAGTCGGGGCGTGAATGTGGTGGCGTTGCGCCAGTTCTTGGGGCCCTCTGCAATGCCCTTTGTTGGTTTCTGAAAGTGTGGCTCCTGAGTGCCTCCTCCCAGTCGGACTCACTGGTGAGAGGTCCTCAAGGTAACGCGGGACATTGCCAGAGCATGTGTTCGAGTGGACAGTAGTCTTCTGAGCAGTCTGGGCATTGTGAATCTACGTCTGAGTTGTAACGGCTGAGTCGATCGGCCCCGTAATGGGTACGAACTCGTTTGTAGCATGCGAAAAGCTACCTCTTGCGCGCGTTCGAGCTTTGCATGAGTTAAATGGTATTGACTGACTTCTATCGTTTCGCTAGTAGGAGGTAATTTCGTGAAAGGTGAGTATAAAGGATCATGAAACTGTACGTCTGGGCCCAGCTCTTCGGTGGCTGATTGATCGTCGCGGCGGGTCAGTTCTCGCGTTCGATCATGAGCCATTTCGTTGAGGTTGGGTAGCTGTGAGTGGACCTCTTTGCCCATGTGGGCAGGAAACAAAGAGAGGTATAGTGCAAGCCCATGTGGCCAGGAAACTAAGAGAGGTATAGTGCAAGTTTGTAGAATGTGGGCTGCTTCTCTAGCGATGTTGCCGCTTTCGTAAGCCTTAATGGCGGCGCGAGAGTCTGTGAAGACATGGGTGTGTGAAGGGTCGACCATCGCCATAGCTATAGCATCCTGTTCGGCTATGGCGCTCGTTGATAACCTAATCGAGGCGGCTGAGCCTAGGGCTCCGTCGCAATCTACTACCGCTAGTGCGAAGGTGGAGGAGTTATTGTATTGCGCCGCATCGACGAAGAAGGTAGAGTTGCGATTCGCAGCGATACGGTTGAGGATCCCGCGAGCACGGGTCAGGCCTTTGTTGTGTTGCGGGTGAACATTTCGCAGAAATGGGTTTACCATGTAGGTAGCGCGGACAGCTCTGGGGAGGGTTACTGCGCCTTCAAGGTAAGGATGCGGGGACATGTCATCCTCGCTTAGAAGTGTTTTCTCGAAGATTTCCATTTCCCGAAAAAAATTGTGCAGATCCGATATTCAAAGCTGCAAGTGACCAGCGCTTTTTCGGTTGGTCGCTCATCCATTCGTCGCTCTATTGAAATGCGCTAGTCTTGCTATTGAATCGTGAACCAGCACAAATTTGTCAACAAATGATGTGTGCTTCTTTTCCGAGAAATTCACGTGGCTGTTTTTTTACCCCGAACTTAGAAAAATCATTGAACAAGTAAAGTCGTTGGAGGCAACGTTTGAATATGAAGATATCTCTTTGTCAAAGGACTCGTCTTATGTGTCGTCCTCACGAAAACAGGATGAGAATGTTTGTTCTACAGATCCTCATTCCTTAAGGCCACCATATTTCTCTTCGGTGTAAGTTGCCTAGTGGTACGAATCAGACTGATATAACAGTGTTTCCGTTTCTTGAAGATCAATATAAGCTTATGCAGTGATTGTTACCACAGGCATAAAAAATGGGGAGGATGGTCCAGCCTCCTCCCCCGAAATATTTCGCATGTGTGTACCCGTAACACATACGAACGCATGTACGAGCATGCATTAAGTATGGTCGGCACCCTGAAAAAGGTATCTGGCTACGCCACTGATTGTTGCTATAAGACAAGGCCGTAGCCCGGGGGTAGCAAACCAAGCCCGCCCCCCCCCCCCGATTTTTTTGTCGCAATGGCATCATCATCATCAGCCTGGCTACGTCCACTGCAGGACAAAGGCCTCTCCCATGTTCCGCCAGTTAACTCGGTCCTGTGCTTGCTGGTGCTAATTTGTACCCGCAAACTTCTTAATCTCATCTGCCCACATGACCTTCTGTCTCCCCCTAACCCGCTTGCCTTCTCGGGGAATCTCTGGAAAGCCGTGGCATAAAGAGGGAAAAGTGACCATTTAAAGGGGGTGCTCCTGCCGAAATATCAAAGAGGTGCCCCCCCTCCCTACAAAACAAATTTCCGACTATACGCTTCTGCTAAAGAGTTCATTCTAAAAGACATCTAAACAGGGACACAAGAGACGCCACAGACATGGCGTCTTGAATTCATGTCCATGTTTACACGCTGTCTTTTAGAGTGAATACGTAACAACTTGCTTAGCTTTTTGTTATAAAATTTTCGTTTAATCAATGCAAAATTTCTTTCAACCTTAAGAAGTCCTGAAAGCAGACGCTGGAAACGGTATATGGCAGTGTCGATCCAAACGCATGTGGACTTTCCCTAACCAATTTCTCAATTTCTCTCTCTCTCTCTATCTCTCTCTCTCTCTCTCACACACACACACACACACACACACACACACACACACACACACACACACATATATATATATATATATATATATATATATATATATATATATATATATATATATATATATATATATATATATATATTCACCAGAAGAAGCGAACGAGCAAACGAAAAACGATGCTTTATTGGCAATAAAGCATCGTTTTTCGTTTGCTCGTTCGCTTCTTCTGGTGAATATAACTCGACCGGAATCCAGGAAGACTTTCAAGAAATATATATATATATATATATATATATATATATATATATATATATATATATATATATATATATATATATATATATATATATATATATATCCGCTCTTTACTTTCGCGCGTCTGCTTTTCTCATAGCTTGTCTTCTTACCTCTCTTTCCCCTTCCCTTAGTGCAGGGTAGCAAACCGGATTCATAATACTGGTTAACATCCCTGCCTTTCTCTCAATTTATTCTCTCTCTCTCTCTCTCTCTCTCTCTATGCGCGCAAGTGTCAAACGGTGAGCTGAACACAAACGATACTTGAAATGAAATCGATAGTTGGACGGAAATCAATCTGGTCAGGTAGAGACGCGAAGACTATTAAAGCAAGACTCTGACCTCGATTAAAAGGAGATAGAAGCAAGACGTTTCGATCCCCGCACGGGAGCTTTGTTCATAAGTGAAGAAGCGATACTTCTATCTTAAAACGGTACTCGAGCGATACTTGTAGGTGGACTAGCAGGTAATTCATTTTTAATGAAATTAACAGTTTTCAAACGGACCGGGCTCAGCGGAAGAAATACTGCACATGTGCTGTCCATTTGAACACCGTGAATTTCACCCCCCCCCCCCCCAAAAAAAAAAACAGTTTAACTCCTTGAAACGCACGTGCTGGGCGAATCAGCTGGTACGGGCCCACCAACAGAGCTGACATAAGGGCCAGGCCGATAAGCGAAACTACACGCGCACAGGTGGGCAACCCATTATGTCTGAGGTGTCGCAGAGCCACAGCCGGCCTACGTCAATATGTGCTCGTCCTGACAAAAAGAGAAGTGCGTCATTCTTCTTGCCGCAGGTAAGAACGTCAACTCGCTCGTGGACGACGCAGCTTGATTCGGCACTCTTGCGGATAAACACGTATCACGGCGGACAACCTTGGGAGTCAGGACAAGGAGAAGGCGGGGTGGGAGGGGAAGGCTAAGGGGATTCTTAAGCCTCTGGCGCGCGTGACAGCAAATATAGACGCATTCCCATGCCGGCTGACGAGCCAAAGAAGAAGAGGAAGAAGAGACTCGAGCGAATAGTAGAAAGTCAAACGCTCGGCGGACAGGTGGCGTTCGCGAACGTGACTCCAGCGGACGCATTCCGGTTTCCTCGGTTCGGGCTCTCTTGTAGCGCAGATCGAGTAGGGCTACGAAACCGTGCGCTCAAAACAACCCCCTCTCCCTCACCTCCCTTTCTTCTTCACATAACCGCTGGCCGCACAAAAGAGCCGCGGAGGGTCGCACGTGCTCTTTGTGGGCCACCATTGTGGGGCCCACAGAGACCACCCCGAAACCATTCGCTGTTTAAACTTTCACATGGGCCGCAGGAGTGACCCAAAAGTGGTGGGCGGGAAAAGGCAGAGGATCGGTGCGTTGAAAGGGGGAGGAGGAGGGAGTCAACGTTGACTACCACTTCGCACGTCTTTTCCTTTTGTTGGTTGCTTTTAGGGGGCAGACAGTTTGCGAAACGAGCCAGCGAACGAAGCAAGCTGATGGTCAGAGACTGTGGGCCCCGGAGAAGTGATGTTTCGAGCACGTAAGGGGGAGTGAGGGAGAAATGGGGGGAGGGGGGCTACAATGCTGAGCGTGAGCAGCCGTTGACGCCGTCGACGCTTTCCTTTTAAAGTGCATAGACGTTCTATCGCGGTGTATACCTAGTCAGAAATCCCCACTTCCCATACAGGCCTCACGAACCCAGCGACCTCTGGCGAACAACGCGGCGGGCGGAAGCTCGTGGCTGGAGTCAACCACAAACACAGCTGCTTGTTTGTTTCTCGGGCGAGACGGACAAAAGGGGCTCGCCTATCGGGAGCTGTTAAAAAGGGAGAGGCGGCCGTAGGGAAAGTAAGATAAAGGAAGTAACAGAGGAGGTGGAGGGGTGATTTCAAAGGGGAACAGTCCAGACTGTGGGAGAGAGAAGCGATACCGTTCGCCCAACCGCGCGACACAAAATGAACGAAGCGTATGCGTGTTTGTTCAAGGATGGCGAAGAGAGAGAAAAGCGTTAGGTCGATATCCGATCGGCGTTTATGGGGATTAAGAAAGCCGAGTCGGCGAGCAGGCTTGTACGAGCTGCGTGCGACTCTGAACTGTCGACACCTGGTGGCGGTCTAGGAAAGGTTTCGGTAGGGAAGCTGTCGGGTAGTGATGGCGGTTGAGGGGGTTGAAACGCCATCGCTACTAACATCAAATCCATCTTTGCTCTCTCTCTCTCTCTTTCTCTCTCTCTCTTTCTGTCTCTTCTCTCTCTCCTCTTAGCGTCATCTGTTTTTCATCGCTCGTGTACATATAGGGTGTACGAAGACACACATTCATGGAGCGACCATTATCCCTATATGGCAGCTTTGGCTTGCTAGGATATGGTCGCTTCCTCTCTTTCTATGCACACCTACAGGAACGCATGCGCTGTGGGAAAACGGAACACACGACGGTTTGGTGTTGACTCGTCTCTATTTCACAAAGAAGCCAACGAGGGAGGTCTTTCTTCGGCGCAGCCCGATCTGGCCACGTTTACTGTCCCAGCAATCGCGCATATGTGCTCGCGAGCTGTCAAAAAAGAGTGGTGCGTCTCAGGGACTGCCCCCGTCTCGGGCGTGAAATCTATATTCTGGGCACGAACGACAGCGAGTCAGCGTCAGCTGTGCGGCCTGCTCTGGTGTACAGGTCGCGCAGACCGTCGTGAGACCATCGTGCTTACACAATGGAGCGCATTATCTGCGTCGCAACTCCTCTCAGTTGTGGAGCGAAGGCGCGGCTTGGATATTTGGATAGCTATCAACCCCTATACGCCTTTGGGCGATATTTTATGTAGGCATATATAGAGCAGCGACATGCCGACAGGAGCTGGCTCTATCACCCACGTAAACAGCCTAGTTTTTTTTTTTTTAAATCAGAAAGCGTTGGTGAGGCCGTGGTGTACCTAAGCGGTGGCCCAGTGCTTATCGTGTCGGGCATGTGGCTTACCTCGAAGCCGCTGGTGCAATTCTTACGATGGTAAGGAAGATCTCATGACCGTCTGCGACTTGAAGTGTAAATAAAAACAAAAGAAAAAGCTACCCCATCGACCAATCCACTATCGCCAAAGAGGCATGCAGTTCCCGAAGGTGGCAGATTGAGCAGGTTGGTGAAACAGCCAGCACAATCACACAAAGAAAACTTTTTCAGCACGCCGATAGGAAAACAAAAATCAAAGGTGGCAATATTGGCCGGACACAACAACAACAACAACCATATGCCGAATAAGGAAAATGGTTTCGTTTAAAATCGTATTGCAACAAAAATACTCTCATAATGCGCTCTGTGTTATCATTTTCTATGCGTTCAACTGTCAGCACGCCAGGAAGGTTTTGTTAAACAAAAGTATACGTCAATGATCATGGTTCACCGATCAAGTTAAGTGAACAGGCGCAAAGAAGAGAGAAGCAGGAAAAGATGACAGTGAGAAATTCGAACATCACCGATGAATTTTCCGTTCTTTCAACATATATGAAAAAAAATTGTCAACAACGGCAGCCGCCTTGATAACGTCACTAAGCACACACCACCATACGTGCGCAGGGGAATGCTGCAATTGGTCGCCATTTTCCACGCATGCAGTTACCCGACCCGCGCCTTCCTATATGACACGGTCACCCAACAATTCGCGGTTTTCAGTGAATGAGTAGAAACAGAAGGTATATTGTTTCTATACACCGTGTCCTGTAAAAAATGTCAATGAAAAATAAGCCCCATAATTCACCGGCTGTCAATCGGGCCCATCACCGGCGATCGCCCTATTAGCCATGCGCAGTGTGACGTCATGCGCTGCATGCATGGAGCAGAGCCGTCGAATTTCACCAATGTTTCAGCCGCTGAAAATCGTCCGATTTCAGTGCCAATTAAGCCGAAGAAAAGCCGAAATAGCTCGATCTCTCGCGTGGTTAATTGACCACAGAACGAAGTCGTTCGCCGGAATGCGGACATTCGCACAGCAAGCAGCTTGTTACGTCACGACTTACGAGCGCGCCAGTGTTGCCGAATCTGAGGCCACTTGTGCGTTTATTAGAATGTTCAACTGTAAATTAACTGCTCGAACGAATACGTTAAAATAGCTTGCTCGCGAATTAACAAAGATTAACCTAAATAGCGTACAACATATGATCAGAATGTATGTCCGCTTTAAACGGTGCCTAAAAGTCCCTTCAAGGGGCGTGTATACGCTCCGAATACATCACGTGACTGTGCACCCGACGTAAAAAGAAAAAACTTCTGCTAAACTCTCGCTTCGACGTTCAACTGATGGTGGATTATCTCCCACGTTGTATTTTCTCTCCTGAGCTATTCGGTGCGGTGCAGTGAGTGTGTATACAATACATCGCATTCACTGAGCGCTTCGCTCGAAAACCTATACGGATTAGCAACTGTACATAATCCTTAGCGCCTGCATACACATTTCGAACGCAGTCGGAGATTCACTCGAGGCTATAGTTGCCACAGTGAAATCACACGCACGAATGCAAATTGGCAATCGGGGATTGTGCAATTGTGCGCGTTGCGTGTGCTTTGCGAAAGGCGTATATGGTAATCGTGTATACACTGGCGTCGTTCGTGCGTACAGTAATGTGGGCAACAGCTCATCGCCGATGAATGCATAGGCGGCAACGCATATAGTCTAGCAAGCACGGAGTTATAAGCATCGCTGAGAGTCTATAAACTCGCCTGCTGACTTAGTTGCTGAGTACGCGAAATATCCAATGAGTATATACAGACCATCTCTCTACTTTTTTTGGCACTTTTCATATCTATGTGTCACTCGTTCGACAAATACTACAGACAGATAAGCTTTTCAGGCTTTTCTTATTATTCAAATAAAGAAGAAACGGGGACGTGGTAAGCCACAGTGATTGCGCCGTAAGTTAGGGAGAATGCCAGTAAAGGATTATACATTAGTTTTGACCGCTGTGAAATGAAGGTATACTGCATCGTAAGACAAAGGTAATCCTTTAACATGTACCTTTGAAGAATGATATGCAAGACCATTTTTGCGTGTGTGTTCCATCGTGATCTGTCTCACCAGGGTGGTCTATAGTGGTTGCAGTTCCCAGTGCTCGATTGCCGACCCACAGGTCGCGGGTGCGAATCCCAGCAGCGGCGGCCGCATTTTCGACGGAGACGAGAATGCTTGCGGCCCGTGCGCTTAGATTTCTGTGAGCGTTGAAGATCCACACGGAGTCGAAATTTCCGGCGCCCTACAATACGGTGTCCTCTCATAATATCGTGGTTTTGGGACGTTTATCTCTCTTCCCTCTCTCTCTCTATTTTTCATCTCCCCAATCCCTCTCCCATGCGCAGGGTAGCAAACCGACTGCCTATAGACTGGTTAACTTCCTGCTGTTCTTTTCTCCTATTTTTATAATATTGGTAAACACTAACAATAAAATACTGTATGCGTTTCATTGCACTCGAGATGAGGCAGGAGGAGAACGAGCACGTAATTATGCGCGGTTCGACCAAAGCAACGTTTCAAAACCGTATACACTTTAAAAACGGCATACAATGTGTTGTTGTGTTCGCTTTCAGTTGTGCGTCGTTTAGAATTCGCAGGCACACATTAATGGTGAACTTGCTTAAAATCGAGAAGATATTCTTCATTCAGCTCAAAGGTCACTGAACTGACCATAAAAAAAAATCTGCGATGATTATAAGATACTGCCTAAGCGAATTCTGATCACACCTTCGTTGGGCCAAGGAAAGATGTGCTTTAATTTTTGTCTTTCCGCGAAAAACCCCAGGTGGTCGAAATTTCCGGGGGCCCTCCACTATGGCGTCTCTCATAATCATATGGTGGTTTTGGGACGTTAAACCCCACATATAAATCGATCAAGTCAATCGATTGCCGTACAATTGATAGCAAATTGACAACGATGGCAATATTTGCTACTTTGACTGAAGAGTTACCACTGCGTACCGACAATCCTGGCGGCGGCGGTTGCATTTCGGATGGAGGCGAAAATGCTGTAGGCCCGTGTGCTCAGATTTGAGTGCACGTCAAAGAACCCCAGGTGGTCAAAATTTCCGGAGCCCGGCCTCCGCTACGGCGTCTCTCATAATCATACGGTGGTTTTGGGACGTTAAACTCCACATGTCAATCAATTAATCACAATCTGTTAATTACCTAGCATGGCAGGACTGTAAATATATAGTGACGTGTTACATACGGATACGAACATTTCGACACGCGTAGAGCTTTTAAAGAAAATACTTGGCACAAGTTAGATGAAACGCCCTGCACGGTGTCATGGAGGCGATGAATTTCATAATAATGTGGTAGAATTCCCAAGTGCGCGGCTCATTTCTGGCGGGTAATTAAGCTTAAAAAGTTGCTCTTTCAATATAACCACCCGCTTCCTCGATCGATTTTGTAGATTTGCAAAAAATAATCAGTGTTCTGCCTAAGCTGAACGCCCAGATAGCGCTTGTTTGATTCGATATAAGCTCCGTAATTATCAGGGCTACTCAATTGGATTCAAGTCCTGTAATTTGATTCAAGCAGAGAACGCTATACTATACACCGTTGCTGGGAAATGCCCTTCAAACACGAACTCCATTAAATGAGGATATACTTCAAGCGCGACACGACGCTAATCGCAGACGTTTCGTGTTGTCGAGTATAGGCTATTAACCCTTAAAAGGTTATCAAGTTACGAGAGGTAACTCAGCACGCGCAAGTTAAGTATTTAACAGTTAAGTTCAAACACGTGAGTGAGTGAGAACAACATTACTATTGCGCGAAATTCCATACTAGAAAATGTTTCGCTATTCAATCGGAAGGGTCTTTGTGCAGGTCAGTCATATGCACGTTGACTCGCTGCATGAAAGTCTCAAATGGTCCCTATATACACCACTCTGAATTCAAAGACAAGAAAGTGGTTTCTTTTTTTCCGTCACTACAGGCGCTATATACTTCCTCCTTGCAGTTTATTCCCAAACCACGGATACAATGGCAGCACCATATCAGCGTTGCGCCTGAAACAACATGTCAGCCAAACCAGTATAGGTGTGTGAACGAGCGACAGAGAAAAGATATTAAAAGTAGAATAAACTGCCGCCAGGTTTTCTCGCTCTTCATAATCATGCATGTGCATGGTTGCCGGCCTTTGTTCCAGAGCACAGTCATTGTTGGTCCACATGAAGATGAGATGACTCGTTTGATCGTGGAAGCCGAACTTATTGACGCTCTAGGCGATCGATGTTTGTATCACCAAGCCACCAATAGCCTTCTCACACACTAAACGAAAATGACCTGAAATAACCTCAAAAACTGGGTAAACCATTTGTCCTCTAGCGCACTACCTTTCCTGGGTTTTTTTTACTACCTACTATCGAGGTAAAAATTTACTCTCGTGCTGACTGAGTTTTTGAACGTAGGAAGAGTGGTAATTATTTACCCCAGTGAGGTTTTCAGCGAGTATAGGGAGAGTAAATTTTTACTCTCTTCACAAGGTTTTTGAGGCGATTTCTGGGAGTTATTTCCTGTGGTAAAAAATAAAAATTGACAGGTGCATTCGCCCAGAGTCGACAAATTTATTGAATAGCAGAATTGATAGAATTTATTTAAACGGCAGAATTGGTGACACATAGATTCACATACAGACTTACAGCAACACACAACAAATGCAGAATAATACACCACTGGAACAGACTGCACGCGTTCTCACCTACAGTTTGACAATCCGGTATATATAGGCACAACTTTTTGACCGAACGTGTAGTACCGGTAGGAGAGCCCTTTTTTTGCATCGATTAACTACAACGGTTGAAGGTGCAAGCGTAAATTTAAGGTGGGCTGCAGGGCACTAAATGTCACACCGACCTTTTATTTTAAATCTACCCGATCTCACCTTTTTGAGTATCCAATAATCACCGGGCTCATGGCCCCACGCGTGTTAGCACTGCTGATGCACAAGTCCATAATATATACCTAAGTACGCACAAACCAAGGTAGCTCAATGATTTTCATTAAGCGACGGTGCACAAACACTGTGGCAGCACATATTCATCGCAACGGGCGTAGAGGAGCGGTGCACGCCTGCACACAAGCTTCTTACCGACGGCGTACTAGGCCTTTTCGAGGAGCACGGCTATCCGACGAAACACAGCTGGCGATCACAGAACACATATCATGCGCGAATTTCGTCGTTATTTCACACACAAATGAACACGTGACCGCTGGCTTACGGGGACGGGGCGGTGTATGCATACTTCCAACGAAAGACCACCGTCCGGGTATTCTTCGTGCTCACCGGCAGCCGCTTGTTGGTTCCGTCTGCGTCGTATCGGCTTCGCGCTACATGCTTGAGAACTGTTGGTACATGAGGTGGGCGATTCGGGCAGTACTTTACTCATGCAGACATCGCCTACTGTGGAACAAAATATATGCGATGCTTCTTTCACCTGCCCCGGCGACACACTCCCACTGGTCACTGGCGGCCGCGACTCGGGGACGACGACAGAGTGAAGCATTTTGCCTATTGCTTCTCCAGTAGGCAAGCACGGACGATGACACCAGATTGATTTTGTTACCACTGGCAGATCTTCGCGATTCAGCACGGAAGCGAAGTATCCGCGACGTGCAGGTTCGGAGGCGCTCAAAATCGCACGGTCGCTCGATGATGTAGGAAACACGTGAGATCCATCAGCCCAACCAGACACACAGATACCGAGCTTCTTGCACCGTCTCTCTCCAAGCCCCCCCCAAGCAAAAGCCAACAATTTGCGAAAATATGCAGAACAACTTTCCACAGCAGGTTTTCTTTCTTTTTTTTTCTTTTCTGAGAGCCCCCCCCCCCCTTTCTTTTTTTTCGTTCACAGAATGCTGTTCTCGCTTGTTGGGCTTACGCTGCCCCTAGTTCCAGTGAAAGTGCATTGACTTGAGGTTAGTCCTGAGGCACGGCGATGCCAAAAAAAAAGAACAAAAAAAACATCTGTGGTCCTCGCGTACCTTCAGAGTTCACTGAGAGCGTCACAAGGGGGGTATGGGGCAAAAGCCACCAAAGCACCTGCACCTTGCAGTCACGTGGTAATAAACTCTGAAACGCAGGTTAAAAATCACGTGATAGAAAACTCCCTACGTGGTAAAACTGGATTTTGACATCCTTTTACTACTTGCCTGAGAGGTGGTGGTAAAACTGTGTCATGTACTATCTTTTACTCCTACACGAGGTAGTAAATTTAAACGCAAGAGAGTTTTCAGAGGTCATGAGCCGCAAAAAACCCAAACTCGGATAGTTTTTGCTTACAGTGCACCTATAAGGAGCGTGGTTTCTTATAAGTATACGCGGTGATACACGGTAATATTCGGTGTGATTGGTTGGGGTAAAAGACATTGTCACACATTCGTTCAAAAGATCCCACGTGCTTATTTTTCTGCCTGACGATTATGGCTCAAATGCGGTCCGAGTTTGAAATTAAACGCTTTGTATAGCGCTCTGTCCTGTACCTTTCCTGTTTCCTTATTTCGCCTCGCGCTATATAAAATTATTTCAGGATTTGGCACTTCATGCATGCTGTCACCTCGAGTTGCACGGTTTAGAACGCTCGAAACGAAGTGCATGCAGTCATTTGATTGCGCACAATAATCGTGCGAAGCAATTCAGAACGGGCGGGCGACTGCATGGAAAATCATTCGCATCAACTCGTATTCCTCGTGTATAGGCTTCCATATATCAACGTCGAGCCGCGCCACTGCTCGCGCCGTAACTGGGAATATACACGTTGCGTCGTTTCGCCACAACGCTGCCGCTCCCGCGCAGAGCTATCGGATCGCATGTATGGCGCGTCACAATATATTGCTGACTATAGCAGTGCTCCATGGCCGATTGAGGACGTGTCCTCGCCACTGCCTCTGCCAAATCCGCCGGCAAACCGCATTCGCCGGCAGCGCGTACACATCCTCAGCAACGCACAGCACGGTCGCTCAAACTTAAACTCGAGCTTGGGTTCCATATATATGCAGCAGTCAAGAGCTTATTTCGTCCTATAACATTACGTGAACAGGGTTGCGAACTGCGCTGAAAAGACGGGAAACGTCGGGAGGGAAAATAGCGCGCTCGTTCTAGTTCTGTGTACTTGGAGAGCTAGGTCCAACAACGAACTACTAAGTCCACCGTGGTGAAGTAACGCGGTTACAGCTGCTCACCTAAGGTCGCGGGTTCGGACACGGCGGTCGCATTTCGACGGAGACGAAATGCCGGAGGTATATACTGTGCGATGTGTACGTTGAACAACACCAGATGATCGAAATTTCCGGAGTCCTCCACAACCGCGTATACCTCATAACCATACCGAGGTCTCGGTATATACGTCAAAACCCCATGGATACGTGCACGGCGATCGGTCGGTCGCTTTCCTCACTGTGCGGTAAACTGCCAACGCTTGGCTTTTCCGTCGGTACAAAGAGTGCGCGAGCAATGAGGGTGATCGAGCGGGTATGGCTTAAGTATACATTTGTGTTCAACCAGAATACAGCGTATAACGAACAATGTACGCGCTTATATACACGTCAGTTCAGAGACAAGCACCCATGATCGCTATGCACATATACAGCATTGTTTAGCGAGCCACACCCACCGCCTAATCGCTTCGCTTTCTTCCGATTACTCTGCGCGATGCAAAGCGTTACTGCGAGCACAAAAAACGCGCATGTGTGTATGGTATATACCGCTCCGTACATCCTTAGTGCGCGTGTATACGTATACATGGTGCGCAAGGAAACCTATTCGTAAGCGTGTAGACATAACGCAAACAAAGCGCTAGTTGTACAGTATTCCTGAAGGCGGCGCTTTCATCGCCAAGACTGGGCACGACGTGTGTACATATAGAGTGAAGGAGGCTATATAGTGCGGATTGCGAAAGGCCCGCGTATAGAGGGAGCCCCACGTTTTCCCTCTAATCTAATCTAATAATATTGACGCCGCGCCTCCTGTTTGCGAACGGATTGGACGAGATTAAGACGCTCCACGGCGTCACCGACGGGATCGCAGGGCGCGGCGGAGACGGGACGGACGTTGGACCCCGGCGTTCGCTGGCCCCGTTGGGAGAACACTTCTTTTTTCTTTTTCTCTTTTTGTTTTATGATGGCTGCACAATGCATGGGGAGGCAACGACCTTGTCGACAACGTGCCTAAAACTGACGACGCGTCCCCATGCACGAGATTGTACGTAAAAAAAGAGAGAGCGAAAAGAGGGGAGGTTACACGAACACACATGCTCATCACAAAGTTTCCTTTTTGCCCTTATAAAAAGAAACAAAAACAAAAGTAAACAACCGCGACAATTACCATCAACTTCATTGTGTTCATTCACAGGAAAATAAATTAGTCCAACCGACAAGCAAGCTATGGAAGGCATAGGAGTCATTAATTCATCAATTGGGGTCTACAACTACAGTGTAAAGTGATAATGACATCTTCTGGTGGTGTGATCCCAACTCCAACCTTTCAGATTACTAGTCCGATGCCTTATTAATGAAGCTACGAAGGAAAGCGCTTCCCCTTTCACTTCGGTCGCTGTTTCTGTGGGCGTATTCCCTGTGTTGTACACGTTGCGGGTTCAGATACCACCAACGGGAAGCATGATTTTTCATCCACTTGAGTTCATTTGAATATGCGTCATTATTACTTTACAGTATGTAGATACGGTCAACAATTAACGGTTCCCGTGCTTTCCGCTGTACGATTGTCTGTCTGGTTGATTCGGTTGTGTCTAACAAAGAACTAAGCCCCTCGAAAAATTTTCTTCTTTCCCTCATTCACGGAGAGGACTATTGAAATGGTAGAAAACTCTACATAAAATATAGGCAACGTCACATTCGCGTGTGAAATAACGTAAGAAGTATTACACGACATTCGCCACGTTTTTCATATCTTATCACTGCTCCTCATCCGTATACAGATGGCCACTTGAAACATTTGCAGAAATAACAAATTATATTCGATTGCCTCTCAATCAAAATTTTCTTAACAGCAACAGAATGCAACACAATATAATCGACAGTTATGCCTGATGCCATGACGCCTTTTACTCTATACTGTCTTCCCAGCCCAATGACGTAATTTACAGCAAAAGACAAACTAGACTACAGGGAGAGATAGAGAAATAAAAGGAGAGGAAAGCGGGGAGGTCAACGAAATTTGCAGCATCCCGTTTGCTACCCTATAAACGAAAGGCAGGGACTAATAAATGTAAGAAGGAAAGCGGAGAAATAAAGTGGACGCGCAAAAAAAAACTATATATAGAAAGCAAATGAAACGCTTGTTTTGGCATTCTGAAACTACAGCAATACTTCTAACACCGTGAACTACAGTGTAACGACTTCAACGTTAACGGAAAGGAATCAAAGTTGACGAAGAATAACCCTTTCCATTCAAACTAATTAAGCGTTCAATGCTCTATCAATTGTCCCCAATGAATCAAACAGTGGTTGTTCACTGGCAAGGCATCACCGCTTTCGAAGACAGCTATAGGGGCTACTTAAGGTGTCAAGATAAAGAAGCGTTTGATGTTACGTGTCCTGGAATATCCCTGTATTTGAATGCTCTATATATGCATCGAACAGTTCTTATATACTCAGCGAAGAAGCAAGTGTTTTCGAATGGTTGCTCATTGTCCAAGGCTACGTAACGATACAGGCGTCAAAATATGTCCGTGGTTTATATAGGCCGTCATCCGCAAATGGTATACCATTTACGGATTAGCTGTCAAACTGAAATTCCCTAAAATCGTTGTAGTCATTCGCTATACGCAGTTGCGGGCTCAGAAATATGCGCACAGACACCCAGAGCTGCTTCAGCGCCCATTTAAAAAAAAAGAAAAGCGTTTGTGCGGGCTACGCTTTCACGCTTCGTAAGCTCTCTATGCGTTCACAATTCCCAGTGAGTACACACAAGCCTTCATTATCTTGTTCTTTTTTTATTATTATTCAGTTATGCCAACGGGGGCGCGCTACAACCTGTTTTTCAAGTCTCACACCAGAGTGTGTGTGCATACGCGCCCTGGTCCGTCCGGCACGTTTCGCCGTTCTTTCACGCCTCAACGCGACTCCTGGCGAAGCTCTTGCGGCGGTACGACGTTCGCAGAGGCAAAGGGAATGCCGCGGGCTGCCCGCTGAGCAAGAAGAAGAATATAAACCCCGAGGAGAAAGAAGAGAAACGGACAGGAACTGCGCCCACAGGTGTCATTTAGGACGGTGGTTTCCTTTCTGGCCAGCGTATACAGTGCGACCCAATGAAGCCATCTTCTCGCCTGCAAGCCGTCAGCAAACGCAAGACACAAAATCGTAGGCGATATTTTCGAGGGCGTTGCCCAGAGAAGTCCACCGAGTCCCAAACTCGGCTCGATATAATCACGTTTCTTCAGAGATACAACGCGTTCAGAAACTCGCCGACAAGAATAAAACCGTGCAGCACTGGCTATATAACCAAGAGGCTCAACTCCTCAACTTCCCTTCCATTCCAGAAATTTTTTAGTATTGCATGTTTTTAAACAAAGACACGCATATGAACGCACTCCCGAACATACGTGTACAGCATGAATGAATACCCCTCTACCCCCGCCCCTGCATATTATTATTATTTTTCTTTGGCTAAGCCACTGGTGTTCAGGTGAGTGTGCGCGAAGCAAGGCTTATATAGAGAGCTAAAGACACCATTCGAGGAATATCTACGGTGTCACGGCACTGCACGCAACTCCTACGCCTGCGCTTCCTTTTAGGAACCTTCAATAAATATCGCCGCCGACGCTGGCGCTTTGTGAGACAGCGTGGCGCACTCTTCTTTTATTCCTCGCAGAGCCCCGCGGCTGTGTGCGAGCGAAGCTGATAGACATGGCGGAGCGAGGCTCGAAAGTCTGGCAACTTCGCGCAGTCAACCAAGCGCGTAGCGGACGATCGTAGCTAGGCAGAAGTAGCGAAGCAGAAGACACAAAAAAGAAAATGCAGCGGGTGCAATAAGAAAGTAGCGGGAGGAAACGATGAAACTAGCAGAAGTGTAGAAGCAGACGACAGTGGGAGGCATAAAACCGTGTACAGTCGGGGAGGCAGTGGCAGTATATCTCCGACGTTGCAAAAAACTCTGCGCGCGCGCCCAGCACACTTTGTTGCGCGAGTCGCTCAAGATTACCTTTTCCTTGACTCTTTCTCGCCGCCAACTTATTTTCTCTTTCTCGCCGGAGAAGATTCCAGCGTCGTCGTAAACGTCCGAAATAGCTTTCTTTACGACGCCGCCGTAAAGCAGGGAGTCGCTTCTGTTTCGTTCACGCGACCCGAGCGCCGCCTGTGGGCAGCTATAGCTACTCGACGCGGTCGCGTGCTGTGCGCGTTGTGTAGTATATTGCGGACAGGCGCGAGGGTAAGAAGGGTTCCCGGCGGTCCGATCCGACAGCGGCGTGGCCGGCCGTGCGACGGAACAATATCCGAGCCAAGGCTGAATGCCAAGGATGCGCGTTGCTACGGAGTAACGCTAAAATAAGGCGTGTCTTTCCGCGAGTGCAACAATATGTTAATACGACATCGTAAGATACGCAACAGCAGTTATAACCATTTATCCTTAAGGCACCTTAGTCAAGTTTTTTAGTATATTGCGAGATATGTGACAGGAGTATAGTATGCCGCCAACACGCATTTTAGCTGGACTTATGGAGAGAACGATAAGATTCATATGACGTAACAACCACACGAAGCGTACAGAAAGTGATGTCTATACGGATATATTATTCTACGAAAAAATGTTGCTGTCGTTTTAAGCGAACGTAAAGTATGAAAAAAAAAATTCGCTGTTTTGCCGCAAGGTCGAAGCAAGGAATGCGATAGCAACGTATGGGATGTCACGGGAAGAACTGCAAGCACATCAAAACTTGGATTGCGTAGCCCAAGTGCAACGAATGCCCGAAAAGAACACACAGGAAGAAGGCATTTAACCACGTTCGCAGCTCGATGCAATTGGATAGTTTTTAAACGGCCAATGGTTTACGTGCACACAGAACCAAGCGATGCATACGAGTACCGATTACGTTATCGCGCTCCGCAGCTCTTATAGGCGAAGCTCAAGTGAGCAACAAGTTTTTTTTTCTTTCAGTAAGTAAGCTGCAAACAGCGGATTAGCACTCCCTAGATATTACGTCACAGAGGACATTGACATCGACCGCATGCCCCGGGCCGCGTCGGTATGTTGGCGCGAACGTTAAGCCTCGCAAGGTGCTTGACCTCCACGTGCGTCTATAACGTCCACACACGTGCCTGCCCTCGACACGACCGCGCGAGCCGCTCATAACGTCCGCATAAATTTCGCCAACTTCGACGCAATATAAACGGCGAACGCCGCAGTCGTTAAGTGCCCGCGGCGCGCTCGTGCCAGCCATGGCGTACGCCCATACTGCACCTGTGTAAGTCGTGTAGGGATGATAACAGGCAACAACGACTCAGTTTATGGTATATTCTTCGGAAACGCGCGTCTAAAAAGAAACGAAACAAATTAGCCAGTTTAGAGCAGTGAAGGCCGCTGGACCACAAAGCTGTCGCCCATTTATTTGGTCTCGCAATGCATTTTTCTCGCAAGTTTCGTGAAAGTTTTCACGCAGGATTCCTTCGTTGTTGCTTTTTTTTTCTTAAAATGTAGCCATCCCTATAGCGTCGATATATGCTTATTCAAGGCTGCGCTATATAGTTTTTTATAAAGTCCCACTTACAGCACCACATATATAGCTAAACTAGACCGTTTTCATCCAGTTTTCTCACCATAGCCAGCACTTAACTCGAGGGTGTACGGTAGCGTTCCAGTATTTGCAATGTCCACGGGCTATGTAGGTGGCACGCCATGCAATCGAAGATGGCTTCCGGAGCAGGGTCAACAGCTGAAGTCGTATAGGAAAAAGTAGAACGTACGGACATATATATACACCCCGTGCCGCTTTTGCCGGATGAACTCTTCATCGTCAAATGAATGTACTATATCGGACCAAAGTATACTTTTTCGAACGATAAGAACTGATAAATGCTGGCTACCTCATTTTTTTGCCACAGTGCGAAGAGTGGCGTCACCTGATCGCCAGAGCATCAACGATGCCTTGCGTAATCCTGTGTGTGATACACAAAACTGCGCAAACTAGAAATGAATTGAATGGCACTCCGAGGTAATTGCTATACCGAGCCTGCCTGATGGATTTCCCGCAGTAGTATATCCGCTGGCGAATAGCGCACCATCACGGCTTGATGCACGGGACCGAATGTTTAACCATGGCGATGGTTTGTTTACATATTACGTCGTCGTCATTACTTGCGCAGTCATCAACGTGGAGTTGCTTCTTCGACGGAACACAGGAATTTAACTTCCCGTTAAGTGGCGCTTGTGTCACAGCTATGCCCTCTAACCGCGCGCAACTAATTCACCGCACTCGGATGTTGCAGGTTCCATATCAGCGCGATCAAAACCAGAATATCGGAAAATATTGAATTCACGCGTATGCCATTCGCGACGTCGAAAGTGCGAAAATTCGTCGAACAACATCGTCGTTCTGAAGTATATACCGGTGAAGTGCAGCAGAAGTTAGCCGAAGGGCGTGGATTGTAGTCGTAACTACACGTTTCATTGCTCTCTAACTATTTCGCTTCGCTGGTCGAACTCGAGCATGTTGGCGGCATGCAGCGCTCAATATTATCCACAGTAACTGGGCTGCATGCAATGCACGCGCAAAAGAAAAAAAAAACATGTTTTTTTTTCAACTCGCTGAATGATACTATAAAATAAATACAATCAAAGCGACTTACGAGCGTAAAAAACATTAACGTACGAAGGGATGTGAAGTGCAACTCGCTCCTCGCGAGTTATAGAAATTAAGCTGATCGTTCATCGCCGCTATCTCTCTCGGTGCGTTGACATTCTTTATTGTGAGGTAAGGAAAAACAAATCCTTGGCCCGCACCACAAGCATATATCGGTGCGTTGACAGTCTTCTACGTCTAGTGAGGAATCCTCGTCATCAAGGTGTTTTTTTTTTTTTCAACATCACTGCTGAAAGCAACCTGAGGAATTCCTTCCGCCGAACTACTTCCACAACACCAACAATGCGTCACTTACTGCGTTTATCTGGGCGCGGTGAACATCTCGCTCTGAAAGCCGCCAACAAACGAATAGCTTGCAGTGTTCTGCCACCTATCAACAAATGCATAAAAACAAGCGAGGCAGCGCTGGCCAAGTTTTGGAAAAGCCAAATCTCGAGTGAGCGCGACTTTCCACGTACAATGAAGGTTATTGGATTCACAAAATCACTGACGAATGCCATATACGCACGACAAAAAAGGTGGTTTTAACTATACATAGGCCAGACGATAACACTTAACTTACCTATACGTGCCTTCAGAAAATATTGCCAAGCTGATATGTTTATCTCTGCGGCGTATACAATGGAAAGCGGGAGTTGCCACGTGCTTTTCACTAAAACATCGCGTCACGCAAGAACAAACAAAATTTATCGCGTCACGAACGCTGTGGTGTATTCACTGATGCACGGAACATGTAAAGTGGTTAGCTTTCGATTTTTTTTTTGCTAACGCGTTAGCACCGAGGCTAACACAGCCAAACAAGAGAAGGGAGCGTCTGCCTATGCATCCTAGAGAGGACGCTCCTGAATTCCGCTAGGAGGCGCGACAGTCTATATTGACATTGCGAATTATTATCACTTGTGTTGCTATCACGCCTGCACAGAAGCTCAAGCAGTGCAGTCATCATCATAACCGTCATTGTATATCTGACATCATAGTTATCATATTCAGCAGCATGTTGTTCTACTTATTTACTTATTAATTCTTCCTGAGAAAGGCGGGCTTGTGTGAACGCCTCTGACATGCGGTGGAGTTCTACACGCTGCAGTGAAATTACTGTCAGTCTCTCTTTTTTTCTTTTCCCTCTCTTCCCTCTTTCTCATTTTTCTTGTTTCCTTTCCCAATTCCCAAGTATAGGGTAGCCAACCGGATGTCTTTCTGGTTAACCTCCCTGCCTTCTCTTTTTTCAGGGTAAATTGGTGTGCGCAAAAAACAGACAAACGACGGCAGAGAAGAGACAGGGACAAGCGCAGACTTTCAACTAAATTTAATTCTTCGTCAACCTTCATATTTACAGTCGCAGAACACAGTCAAGTGGTCACGAGGACAGAACCTAATAGTTTACAACAGGCCACGCAAAAAATGACGCTCACTATCAAATAGCGATATGGATGTATCACTAACACAGGTATTGCCTCTAGCAGAAATATAAAACGCTTCCATCAGTTCCCGGGCTGTGGTATCAGCACTCCGACCCAAAATCCTAATCTCCGAGAAAATCGGTGAGCACATGCAAGCTTTGCAATGCGCGGGCAAATGCGTGATCCCGTTATTTTTAAGTGACAGCTCATGTTCCCTTGCACGGTCGTTCACGCAACGCCCCGTATGACCTTCTCTTTTTTGTTGCTTCCGCCACCTCCCCTTCCATGGTCACATGACCTGCATGACGCAGGCTACTACTACTACGACGACGACGGCGACAATGATGACGTCGGCACAAGGTAGCTAGACAGTCTCACTGTAAACAAGCATAGACAATTCCCGTTATGGTATATGTATATACAGTCCCGTATACAATTGAAATAAGCACAAGTTAGGGTCAACTGATAGCCCTTTATTTGTAGTTGTTATAAGCAGCATGCGTTATATCAGTGTTATTCTGGCTTGACCGCTTACTTTGTGGCCGAAGTCATGTTCGACGATCCATAAGCGCCTAGCAAGATTGCGCCATTACTTAATAACTCGCGAAACTTGTATATCGTATTGCTTAATTTCCTGTCCGCGTTTCACGACTGTATATTACAAACGTTATTATTAACTTGCACTATAGCATTGTTCATTATGAGTCTACTTCCAATTTCGCCCCGCCGTGGTGGTCTAGTGGCTAACCCGAGACCTGCTGACCCGCAGGTCGCGGGCTCGAATCTCGGCTGCGGCGGCTGCATTTCCGATGGAGGCGGAAATGTTGTAGGCCCGTGTGCTCAGATTTCGGTGCACGTTAAAGAACCCCAGGTGGTCGGAATTTCCGGAGCCCTTCACTACGGCGTCTCTCATAATCATATGGTGGTTTTGGGACGTTAAACCCCACAAATCAATCAATCAATCAATCAATCAATCAATCAATCAATACTTCCAATTTCACTGTAACCCGTTTACTCAATGCCATTGGATGTGTGAGGTATTTTTTTAATAAATGCATAAATAAATAAATAAATATGCGAACATCATTGCTTTGCGTGATCTCGATGCTGAACAGCGGCTAGAGTACGCTATAGTGCACTGGCGTGGCCAGAGGGGTGGGAGGAGGGGTTGGTGTTCCTGCCTAACCGAAATTTGTTTCCCAGCGTTTCGTGTCTCAGTATATAGGAGACCAGTGCTGGATAGGTGGCGTACCGGGAAAAACAACAACAACAACAGGAGTCGCGACATGCATGGCTCGGCCGCTTGCGCAGAGACCCAGCCGCATGCATGTGTATACTGCCGCGAGCAATCGCACGTGTGTACCACTCCCGTCATTGATTTTGGCCCGAACAGCGCCCCCAATACTGCATGCAGTGTGGTACGCTTTATCACTTGATATAACATTATCCTAATATTATTTCATGAGATCTAACGTCCCAAAACCATATATGATTAAGAGAGACGCCGTATGTATACAGTGGAGCGGGCTCCGGAAATTTAGAGCACCAGGGGTCTTTTTAACGTGCACCTAAATCTTAAGCACACATATACCTCAAGCATTGTCGCCTTCATCGAAATTGGGGCCACCAGCCGGGATATCACTTTTATCTTGAGGGTATATACTTTCATATAAGAAGGTGCTGCAAAACGGAGAGAAGCTCTACAAAGCTGATTACGTCAGCGGAAGCGGCTGGGATATGCGAGGCTTTGACCGTATATTGGCGACCGCGGAAATTCCAGCGATGGTCCCCTTATATATACCCTTACGAAAATGTCATATATGGCCCTTATATGGATTATATGTTGTCATATATAGGTATATACGTCTGCATATGTGGCCACCATTTGCCATATATGGAGTCAAATATTGCCATATATGGCATCGGTTTCCCATATAGGGGTGTATATCTGGCTTTATAAGGTAGGTCTCTCCCATATATGGAGTAAAATGTTGCTCATATGTGGCATCACGACGCCATATATGGCGTCAAATAGATTCATATATGGGAGGAACACCACATATATGAATCGTTTACCGTATATGGTGGTACTTTTAGTGTGTACAATTTATATAAATAAAGGAACCCAATTTTATATTGTGTATACATACGAAAGGAAACATCTTTCTACATGAGTGTGCCTCTCTTGCAACATGTAAACAATGCATGATGCCAAGCTATATATACACGCGTGTATATATATATACACGTGCATATATACACGCATAAATATAACACACAACACAAACAGGAAAATACATAAATACTGGAAAAAAGAAAATATAGTTACACCGACATTTAGGAAAAAAAAACAAAGCAAAAACGGCTGAGCTGCTAAGCGCAGTTTATACTTAATCTTTTTGTTATTATTAAGCGCCTATCCGTATATACGGTCCATACCCGCGCCATAGCCGATGCACTGTGCCGTAAAAGAGGCGAATTTTATGGCACGCACGCGCAAGGCTGGCGCAGCGCTCGTGCGGTTTATATGCACAACATGCCTTCGCGAAAACTGCGTCGCGTGCGTTGGACCGAAAAGAGAGCTGTTTTTTTTTTCTTTTCTGTAAGTACTAAAAAATGAGAATTGAGTGGTCATGTATATACTGACAGTAGAATAGTAAGGTGTGCGTGTAAATAGTTTATGATTGTGTCAACTGTTCGAAGAAAACTGTGTATTGGCATGACATTTGAACTGGTTTCAGTATGCTATAGTATGTTTTTTTTCTTTTCCATATTGTTGATTTTTGGGTACCGTTCTGTATTATTCTTTTTTTTTTCGCTGCAGAACTTTGTGATATGGAGTAGCCGAGGCGATATGCACCTCAACCTCTCCACAGCAAAGCAGTTAAAACAGAACAGAACAGAATTGAGTGACGGCTCGTGTTTTTTTTTTTTTTTTTCAAGGGCGAAGCTACGTACGTCGTGGGTCGTATGTTCCGTGTCGTCGTATAGAATATATATATACTACACTTGCAGTGGACCGCCTGTCGATAAAGACGGTGTCAAAGCATATCCACAAAGTGAATGATGATGAGTGGCGGCGCCCGTCAGTCCACCCGTGCTTCCATGCGTCCGTCCGTCCGTGCCTCCGTCCGTCCGTTTCGCCACACTCGTTATCATTCACCTCGTGGATATTGCCGTGGTTTTGATATGTGGGGTTTTAACGCCTCAAAACCACCATGTGATTGTGAGAGACGTCGTATGTAGTGGAGGGCTCCGGAAATTTCGACCACCTGTGGTTCTTTAACGTGCACCCAAATCTGAGCACACGGGCCTATCGCATTTTCGCCTCCATCGGAAATATAGCCGCCGGCGCCGGAATTCGATCCCGCGACCTTCGGGTCAGCAGGTGACTACCTTGACCGCGCGCGGGGCCATATAAACGCAACAAACTCATACGTCCTCACACGAGACCTGGAAAAGAATTATTATAGTGAAGCAATGTTACTATAACCACCCGCCACGACGGTCTGGTTAAGTATACTCGACTGCTGACCAGCAGGTCGCGGGATCGAATACAGGCCACGCGGCGGCCGCATTTTCGATGAAGGCAATATTGTTCGATGTTCGAGTGCTTAGATTTAGGCACACGTTCAGATCCCCAAAGGGGCCAAAACTTCCGGAGCCCACGGTGTCCCTCATTTGATGGTTTTTGGCGTTATGAACCCCAACAATTATTATTAGCGCAAGGTCTACTTAACCGCTTAGAAGCCGCAGCCGGTGAAATATACCGGTGACTCTCCGAGGAGAAATCATGCACCGTCGAAGGAGTCGGGGCGAGCACGTCGTCGGCGCTCGCCCCGACTCCACCGGTCAGCCTGCCGGTCAGTCTGCCGTGGTCAGCCTGCCGGTCAGCCTGCCGTGGTCGAGCGAAGCCTACTTCAAACCGCTTCAACGTTTTAGACGGTGAAACACCATGGGGGCAATCGCTGACGATCGCAACAGCTTACTTTTGTTAAGATTAAATTATTCCTCGAAATTTTTGTAACTCAGCCCTTTGAAGGGAGGAATACGGGGCGTTTCGTTGAGGAATCGAACCGATATACAGCGTGGTTCAACGATGCGAAACATGCACCTTGAAACGTTCACATCTAAAACCAACTGGTCGTTACAAATCTTCACTGCGCTGATAATTTCGTCGCATGTCGACAGATGCTCACACGGTTAGCCACATAAGACGCTGATGTTTAGCACCTACGTGCAAACAGATGCCCGTACATAAACACACACACACACACACACACACACACACACACACACACACACACACACACACACACACACACACACACCACACACACACACACACACACACACATACACTAACACACACACACACACACACACACACACACATACACTAACACACACACACACACATACACTAACACACACACACACACACACACACACACATACACTAACACACACACCACACACACACACATACACTAACACACACACACACACACACACACACACACACACACACACACACACACACACACACACACGCACGCCCAAACGTCATTACCAGAAAAAGTTTTCAGAACTCCCTCCTCAGGTATATTTCTAACCACGTGACCTGGAACACCGTGGGGTGGTAAACAAGGTCATGTTCTTCATAAATTCTGTCATTAAGCAGCATGGCGTTTTACGACATGTGCTGAGTTTTATCCGAACCAGGGAAGTAAATATTTCGGGCATGCAGGGAAGTTTCGCGAGTTCATATGCGGCTAATTTTTACGTATACAGTGATATAGCTCAGAGACCTGACGTGGCTCTGTGGTAGAATACTTGACTGCCACGCATAAAGCCTGCAGGTTCCACTGCTGCTGGTACACAGCCATTTATTGCTTGCATTCGTCCGGTAAACGCTGCCTATGGCAACTTTTTTCTTTATGTGGTCTCGCCGTTACTCGGTGGATACTAAGTACCGATCACCTGTGGCGCATAGCCGCATACCAGTTGCACATATACCGACCATGTATATGTGCCACTGTCTGGCGGAAAGTGTGGATTAACGCTAATACGAGTGATCAAGAACTAATAAAACAGGCAAGAAGAAACAACCAGAAGTCAAACAATGCCAACTGCGTAACCAGTGCGTCCTTGAGTGCTCCGACAAGTTTCAAGAGCTTCAGGCCTAATTATTCATCGTCGTCAGCCACAACGCCATAAAAGCGCAACAAAATGTCTTGCATGTATGTTGCGGGTATATACCACGATTCTTCGAACAATGACTATAAAGATAGCATATAGTGAATGCCGCCCCCCCCCCCCCACTACACAAAAATTAAGATGATTTCTGGCGTACTGCAGGTAACCCAGCAAGTGCAGTTGTAGCAGTCACCCAAAGAGTGTTAAAAAAAGGGGCTTTGAAAGGTCACTCTTCTAGCTTTCGCTGTGACTGCGTTGCGCGCAGGCCTGCGATTCTTTTTAATTGTTGTTGGAAGTGTTCGTCATGTTGTTTTAATGAAATAAAAATTACAAATGAAGAAGCCGTCACCCTCGAGCATATGGCTTCATTTTACACGCGTACTTCTGTGCGTGCAGTTTACTACGAGGTATATCGTGCACCGACCAGAGGGCGCTTAATTCTACCTTGCGTTATACTATTATACCAACGTGGACATCCCGACAATGTAACCGGCCTATGTACGGGGAACCATTCACAGCTTTCGCGAAAGTGTTAATTTGCCACAGTGTGCACATACACCGGACACTCTGTGCTACACGTGGGAACTACGGGTGTGGAACACAGACTTGCCTAGGCTAATAATAGCAGCACCAGCAATGCAAACCAAGAATTAGCCACAGAGTCCGTTAAAAAAAAAAAAGAAAAAGATGGGACTAAGACTGTCGTATCACGTTTCACGCGTGCCCGTATCCATACTATATTAGATCGACGGGCTGCAAGCTGACACTTGTTTGAGAACATTTGCATTTAGACGTACGCTTTATACATGTATGAATTAAAATGGCAATTTGCCCTTATCAACACGTCCATTCAAGTCAGACACCGAACACAGAGCGTACGGAGCTCTTCTCTCTTCTCTCATTCTGCTCGACTTCTCTCTCGTCTCTCTTCCTCTCTGTCTACTTCTCTCTCTCTCTCGCTGCGGCTCTCTCTCGCCTCTCTCTCATTATCCCTATCTGCTCTCTACTGCTTTTCTATTCTTTCGCATTCTCGTCTCCTTTCTATATACTATATATATTATTACATATTATATATATATCTGCAAATGTTCTTCGCGGTACGGACTAAAGTGTGTGCAGGCACTACTTAAAAACGCGTACACATAAGAGGCAAAGAAGTAACGCCCAACAAAACAATTGTTTCGACAGGCGTCCACACATTGAGTCCCTTCCCATCTGAACACGACCCGAAGGTGTTAGAACCGCTAAGCTCATATTTGCCCAAAATGCTATAAGAACCATGACACCGTAAAGAGTGACAGAAAACGCCGCTGTATTCACGAAAAACCGGGCCGGCGATTGAATCATCGACCGAGTCAGAAGATAACAGTCGAACGAGAGAAGAGGTGCATGTGACATAAACAAGGAAGGTATAAATTATGTAAGCAAGTGTTAATGCAGCCAGAGGAGTGCGAGAGCGAAGGAGGCCGATTTTGAATGAAAAATCAGCGCCATGTTTTCGGTTATCTACCGAGGTCGTACGGCGAGCTTGTCAAACAGCGGATAAATCAAACATGGCGCCCTTGCGAGCGCCCAAACATGGCGAGCTTTTTTTTCGTTTAATCCAATCCCGGAAACGAAAACGACCGTTTGCCCATCCCTATATGGTGCCATCGCGTGGAGCTTTCGGGTCATTTTTTTATTTTTATTCCATTTTTGGTAATTTCATTTTTTTCTCTGCTTCAATCGTCGACACGCTTTAATTGACACGTGCTCCTTTCCTCCATCGTCGCAAGAAAGCCGAACCATGTAACTTCTCGATCTTTTCCTCTCTCCCTCTCTTTTTTTTTCTTCGGTATGTGCATTTATTGTTTCATATTTCGGAATATCGCAGACACTTCCTCAATCCAGCCAGCCGTCCACGTCTTCAACGCTGGCGTTCGCGGACAGCGTCAGAATGAGAACAGGCGTTCACACAAAAGCAGAAGCAAAAAAATAAAGAAAAGCAAAAAAAAAAGGAAGTCTATAGCAAGCCTGCGCAAAAGAAGCAAGCCCGAAACTGGACGCTGGAAGGAAAGAGACTGAAGAGGAAAAAGAAGCAAGAAGGCTTCCCCGGGATTGGTCGACCAGATCGGTGACGTAGCAGGAAAGGGGCTGCCCTTCGCTTCTCCCGGGGGCGTGGCTTCGCCTAGTGGGCGGGGCCGCACACGCGCTTGGAAGGAAAGGAGGAGGAGGGATGGAGGGGGGTCGTCACTCGTCACCGCAAAAAGAGCGCGGCAAAAGTGACGTAGTGGCGACGCCGAGGACGACGACCATGGACGTCGGCTATACGCGAGCCCGACGAACACTGCTGCGAACGAAGTGGAAAACGTTCGATATTTCTTTCTTCCTCTCTTTCTCGTTGAGCCTGTCCGGCCAGACTTCGTTTTCTGGAGTATTTTGTGCGTTTTCTAAGCTGCCTCGGCGTCTTCCCGGGTGGCGTATAGCAATAAGGCTTTTGCACTGTGTCGTCTCTCAATATATGTTTTTTTTTTAACTCCTTTCTTATGTGCTGCGTTTTTGGGGACCCTTCCGTGAGCCCTGCCTTATTTTACTTATAGCTGGTCGTTGTTTCAGACGCCGTCCAGAAGGCGCGACAACCATGGGCATGAAACAAACTAATAAAATATGACAACACAATTAAAAAAAAACATCTTTATCGATACAATTTCTTTTTGTTATTTTTTTGTGTCAGAACGTGTCGGCCTCTGAGACTTCCTTCGCCTAGCTTTCCTCTCTCTGCGCGTTCAGTTCCTGTTTTTGGGCGGACATAACTTCAGTCCTTGTGCCATTTAGCGTCTTTTTTTTTCCTCTTTTAGCAGTGTGTATAGATTACTACAGACCTCTTTCCTTCCCTGACTATCCGCACAGGCGGCAACAGTAGCGACAGCCCTTGGAACAGTCGATATTGGCTCCGTTCCCTGTCGCCGAAGAGCTGAGTCGAGAAAGAGGGGAATAGAAAGACAAAAAATCTTTTCGTTGCCCGAAGTGCGCGTTCCGACTGTGTTACTTATATTCCAGGCAGCCATCGTCTCTGGGTGTCCACTCGGTGCATTCATGCCGCGATCTCTGTTTGAACTTCGTTTTCGGACCCAATGATTCCCCTCCTCCACGCCACGGTGCAGGAAAGAAAGTAAAAACAGAACCGTCTCACAGAGGCCCCGAACCGAATGAAGAAAGCGCTGCTGCACACAGATGGACGGACGTGTGGACAGCGGATCGATATCGGGGACAGGACTAGACGCGCAGTGCTCGAAAAGGGGAGATGGGAGAGAGAGACACAGAAGCCGTGGGAAGGGAGAGAGGGGGATACAGAAGGGAGGAGTGGCCAAGAAGGCGCCGGTGTAAAGAAGGAGTGAATGAGAATGGTTGAACGCTGTGGAACAGGATGGGCGGGGGGGGGGGGGGGTGCAGCCTCTGCAATTCCTACCAGAAGACACTATATAGATACCGATTGGTTTGGCACTGCGTGGATTCTGCCTATCGGTCATGTTTTCGTCAAGCATTTTCTTTTTCTTTCTCACAGTTTTCTCTTTGCGCGAGAGACAGAAATGCTTCGAATGTATCACGGCCCCACCGAACGCCGTCTTCGAATTCCTCAGAGATGGCCAGCTTGCAGGCACTTTCTAAGATTTCTTCACAGCAGCATGCAGTGTTCATCAGCTCGCGGTGACTGTCGGAAAAGGCAGAGGCAGCGGCGTAGCCAGGGGATGGCGTATGCGACCCGTGCCCTCCCCCCCTACCCCGCAAAACTTTTTTTTCGCCATCGCGGAGAGACAGCAAGAAATGACCATTTCGAATAGATGCTCTTCCCAAAATAAAAATAAAAAAGGTACCCCCCCCCCTCCCCTCCTAACAGCTCAGCAATTATAGAACTTACACCACAAGCACGCGTGAATATACCCGAACAATCATCGTTTAATAACACATTTCGAGCTAATTGGTTGTTCGTATACTCAGGCGAAAACAACACGTATTCTGACGAGGACGGACCGAGGAAACACAGCGTCTGTGTCTTGTGTTTTCCCGGCTATAGTCCTATATATACCGCTTTTTTTCGCCTCGGTACGATCGTTTAAGCTTTGAATCCGAGGTGTAGCGACTATAACGTTTACAATCGTTTCCGGAGACGACGTATGAGAATCATGCGTGAAACCTCTCACGTGTCGTCTTCGTGATGATAAGGTCGTCTCGCCGAGGCAAAGAAAGAAAGAAGCGTTGTGCCTCTTTCGTTCATTCAAGGTTAAGCTATTTTGTCTCGTCTTAGTCTTCCTGCTATATCATCTTCATTCTGCACTCAGTGGTTGACACCTCTATCTGTTGCAAACATATGAACAGGCGCACGAACATGTATTGTGCGAGTTTTCTCCATATATATGTCCGCTGTTCGGGCACAAACCCTCGCGACTGCGAAAGCACGCGTATTAAGGACGGGACGTTGTCGGCAGCTAAATCATTTTAACAACGGAAGTATAAGCTGTTCGTTCCACCGGCTTGCGTGACCAGCGCAAAAGAAAGCGGCTATGCGATGCAGTAACTGGCGCGTATATTCGAATATCGAATAGCGATCGCTTGGTATAAGCAGTATATATATAAGCGCCTCAGACGTATGCACCACACGACGTTAAGCACTGCTTACAAACTCATGAATGCCGCTATTCTTTAAAGACAACACCAACAAGATCATCAGCGATTCCAATCGCGCACACTTTAGGCGAAAAAAATTCATCAGGCTTTTTTTTTTCTTTACTATATATATATCTGACTCTCCCATGCGAACAATCTCTCCGACTATCTTTCGGAGAGTTGTGTTGACTCTCTTTCCAAAAGACACGTTGACTCTGTTTTGGATAGTCATGCGTCCCACGGCTCTCCGAAAGAGAGCCAATTGTCTCTCTAAAGACATTCACACATGTTATTGTCACATGTGCACAAAAAAAAAATCAAATCAGTGTTGTTGTTGTTTTTTTTGTCTTTTTAGAGTGCACTCACCCTCACCTTGTATACATAACGCGCACATTTTTTTTCCGTAACCCCCTTCAATCAAAAAGACTGCTCACAGAGGGGAAAAAATAGCGAAAGAACTCTCGGTTAACAAAATGCGCAGCAGCATCCAACCATCGTGCCAATCAATCAGCGAATCGATGACATATCCGTCCGCCCCAATCAATCAACCACGCTCGCGAGCACATGCTCGTCCCTGTCCTCTTTCGTTGTTCGCGCTAATCTTCTCGCCGTTCACGTCCCTGCCCCCTGTTCTTATCGTTTCCTTTATCCATTATTATTCTCCACCGCTCACCCCTGCACTCCCCACCAAAGCCATCGTATTAGGACAGTGCCCGTCGTCAAATCCTCCCCGCTGTCTGTCGTTCGAGCGGGTCGCACCAATCCCCGAAACGCAATGCACACAGAGACAAAGCTGCAGACAGGCCGGAGCCATCTTCCCGCAAGGGCTTTGGGAAAACGAGACAATAGAGGAAAATCTAAGGGGAGTTTGTACCGGGTGCCGGCAAAATAGGGAGGAGGGTTTGTGCGGCTGCAGGGTATGATACGGCTCCCAGTCACACCGACCACGTATATTTTCACCGTCGCGCAACACCCCCCTTTTTTTACACTAACGTGAACACGAACAAAACGTGCCCCCGAGACGGCTTCAGACACGCACATAGACAACCACCATATGCCAACGTGCAGCACACTGCGACGATCCAAGTCTCGCTCTTGTTTTGCCCCTTTTGGCAGCACATTAGTCGAATCCCGACCTATGCATCCCTTGGATGCCTTTTAATTGGATCACGGTACTACAGAACACTCGATAATCATAACTTATATACATTAGGCTCGATCAACGGTAGAAGGTATACTATATTTACACGCGTTATCTAAGAAAACCATACAGGGATTAATGATACAGTTCATTCGCGCAATAGTTCGATAAAACGCCTTAAATGGCACAACTTATCATTGTATACGTTCAACAGCAACGCCCCGCCACGGTTGTCTAGTGGCTAAGGTACTCGGCTGCTCACCCGCAGGTCGCGGGTTCGAATCCCGGCTGCGGCGGCTGCATTTCCGATGGAGGCGGAAATGTCGTAGGCCCGTGTGCTCAGATTTGGGTGCACGTTAAAGAACCCCAGGTGGTCTAAATTTCCGGAGCCCGCCACTACGGCGTCTCTCATAATCATATGGCGGTTTTGGGACGTTAAACCCCACATATCAATCAATCAATCAATCAATCAATCAATCAATCAATCAACAGTAACAAGAAAAAGAAAGCACGGAATACCCACTCACTGAATGGTGATGAGTCGACGAAGCACGTGAGACCGATTCGTTGTTGCCGTAAATCACCTGTGACATTGACTGTATACCCACGCATGTAAATGAGTGACAAAGTGGTGTACAGTTATATACAATGTTTATTAGTCATAAACCGTATGTTGTATTGAGTTGTAAATTTCGTTTTGCCTTCATTATTACTGCAGGATATATATATAGCCTGAAGTTGGCGAGAATGAAGTGTGCATGTTTCCCTGGAGTTTGTTGGTCGTTTCCTGCCACATTAAATGCATCGTAGGGCATAGCGAGACATCGTATATATATACTGCACAAACCAGTCGTTGTCCGTGATCATCGTCATCACGGGTATACGGTGCACGCCATTGGACAAGCCTCGACCTTATAAGGAGCTTCGCCTTAAAAAGAAACTCTTGAAATCTTCAAGATTATCTGCGCTTACAGATATTGATCACGAATTTTATACGTTCCGAAAAAATCTTAAGCACTAAATTAGCCCGCTTTGCCAGTGACAAGTGAGGTGCATGTGCTCCACTCGCGAGCATATACCTTAATTTCTATTTATTTGTCAAGGCCTAGCTGGCACGGCTCTGCGATAAAATTCTATAAAAGTTTGTCTACAGTCTATACATATACGAAACAAAAGGACCCCTTTTCAATTTCGCATATTACTGAATCGCGGGCACCCAGGAAACAAGCGGGTTCCTTGCCAACACGAACTAATCCATCGTGCAATATACATCGCACACAGAAAGCACCTTTGTTTCCGATCTCGCGATACGTGCGCCATCCGTCGGCCACGGACGCAAACAAAGGGCGAGAGATTTGAAGCCATCTTCTATGATGTATACGCGAACGGTGACATTCGTTTGCGCACATCCAGCACAATGGTACATACACGGCCGTTATATGCAAAGCGAAAGTTAGTTATACGACTCCCCACAAGTGGGGCGTCATTTATATCTCGTCCGGCAACGAGACAGTCGGTTCATTTTCTGCTTGCGTAGTACACACACACGCGCGCGCACATTCTAAGCAAGTTCCCGAGGACCACTGCGGTGTTTGCTTGACGGATCGATGCACATGCAGAGCGACGCTGAACGCTTTGTATATAGGGCTCACGCGTCTGCGTCCTAAAGATATAGTCGGCTCGCTCGAGTATCGAGCGAAGCTCCAAGTTTATTATTATTTCGGTTTTGTCTCTCCGGGAATCTTTTCCAAGTCGCGTATACCCTGCAGATTCATATCACATGCAGTTATACATATGGTGGAGTGGAGAGGTGTATACATTTTCAAATGCTTAAGTTGCATGTATTCCTCTTCGTTAGACACACGTACTGACCAGAGGATTCGCGATAAGCGTCAATGCACGCTTCTGTATACGAGAAGTGGAAGACACTGGCGTTATGCACTATGCACGGTTTTTGCTTCGACTGAGCTGTCTCTGCGAATCTGACGTTCATTAGGTTAGTCAAGCGCAACCTCTGCCACATGTAACGCTTAAATGTTAGCGGAACGTATTCTACACGTGTGAACCGGTGTTGGTAGCCCTTAATGATGATCCGAGCATGCCTAACAACATTACATTTTTTTGCTTCTTCGCAGGTTCATTGTTATTATAAGTCTCGGCTTTACTTTCGTCATTGTCATTCGACTGATTTACACCGCGTATTAAAGAGCAAACTAAAATAGCAGCGCTGCATTTGATGTGTGTATACGTGTAGGTCTTTCATGCGTGTTGGTCGGCCCAATACGCAACGCTGTATAGGTATGAATTGGCCCATGGCTGTTGGCAGGAGTTTTTGTGGGGCCAGGGTGCGATTGCATAAAAGCATCATGCGTCTGTTTAATAAACGCAGTTGAAAGCTTGTGCTTGTGTCCGTCTACTCTTTCATCTCAAATGTTCGTCTTCTAAGCAGTGCGCAATAACATAACAAGGAGAAAACTATTGTCCACTTATTCACAATGATTTCTGCATTTTATACAGCCTTTTCCTCTTATTTGCCCCTCCACCAGTGTAGGGTAGCAAACCGAGCACAACCTGGTTAACCTCCCTGCCTTTGCTTTGCCTCTCTCTCTAGACGGCATATGCACGGGACGCGTAATTCGAAAACTCAGTGGAACTGCGTTGACTCTTCGGGATAATGCACATTAATTTGCGGTGAAGCAGGCGTGATGATGAACAAAGACGAAAAATAAAAAAAAACTGAAATCGCATATTTGCAATGCGTTAAATGTACACCTTTAATACACGTATATGTAAAGGTCCAAAAAGCGATCTGACGAAGCGTTAACTCTTTGAAACACATTACTGTTGAGAAATAATAATAATAATAATAATAATAATAATAATAATAATAATAATAATAATAATAATAATAATAATAATAATAATAATAATAATAATAACTCGGGTTATTGAACGCCCCAAATCCACAATATGATTATGGGACGCCGTAGCGGGGGGCTCCGGGAATTTCAACCGTCTGTTCTTATACATGCACAGGCTGCAGTCCGGACATATAACCCACGACTTACGCATCAACACCCGAGCACTGAAACCAGTGCACCGTGCAAACACGGGTGTCGGGAGCCATAAAAAGGATGTCGTATAGTACTTGAAAATTCACTTAATGTATTTTTAATGTCCCTATACTTTCACTCAGTCATTGCGGTTACGGCATTGAGGGGGCGGCTTCACAGTGACGTGTCAACACGAGTCTGACGTCACAAGAAGACAGCAGATAGCGACATACTATAGAACAGCGGTCAGTTTGCTGTCAGGCTGATGTTTTATTCTCTTCCTACCTCACACTAAAAAATGCCTGTCGTATACGTGGTTCAGGCAAACTACAAGTGGCCTGTAGTCCAGAGATTCTGACAGCAAGATCTGCGATGCAGGACGCAGATTTTGCGGCACCATTGAACATGTGTTGACTTTTAGTGACTTTAATGCCCATTGCGATGCGGCTGCATGGCTTGCAGATGCTGAGCGACGGAAGCATTAAAATTAAAGTAAAAAAATAATCGGCAAATCCCATGCACGTGCCGTTGGTATAGACGCTACGCGAAGCATGCAGAGGGACACTGACTATGTTGTAATTAGCACTACGCTATACAGCAGAATGGAGCTTAAGATTTGCAGAAGGAATGCGCGCACAGATATATGTTGAACAGTCGCATATGCTTTATAAGCCAGTTGGTTCCATTTGCGTATTAATGCCAACAGCAACGCGTGAGCAACACCAGAAGCAGCATGTACAGCGCTTGTGCTGGATGGTAGCCTTGCAGGACGCTGCTATACATAAACCAACTTCAGCGGATGGCGCCCAACCACAGTTGACGTTAACCCGGCGTGACGCGTCTGTATACCATATAGGACCACGTATGTAATGTTAACAAAATCGGATAGTCAGCATTTCAACCACAATTGAAGTTTCACCAACAACAACTGAATGGTGCATTTTTTTCAAACCAGTGTCGAGACCTGGCGTGGCTCTATATAGCTGTGCTATTGCATACTTGCTTGCCACGCAGAATGCTTGGATTCGATTCCTGCTGGCGCTCTTAGATTTTTTCTTTGTGTTCGTCAGATCAGGCCAACGCTGCCAATAACGCCCTTTTTTAAGACCTCGAGTTAGAATTACCAATGTCTGTTTGTCGCCGTTCCTGCAGGTGTAGATATGAACTGTCAACCACCTGTAGCACATACCTGCCCACGGTTATGCGCCCCACGTCTGGTGGAAAGAGTTTGACAACAAACGCGACGAGGTTGTGACATTATTGATGTCATGACCAGCGAGTCACATTGGTCTAACCATGTTTTCTTCCCGTATACTCATTTTGATTAATCCCCAGTTAACGGGGTGATCACGAGGGAACCCAGACGAAGGCGGCTACGTATATATATATATATATATAGACGCTAAAAGTACCTGCAGACAGACACATAACTTTATTAAGGTCCTAAGGAACACTATCTCAAGGAGGTACAGCAGCGGGCCGCTCCCACGTTAGAACGGGTAGGCCCTCTGGACAGCCCAGAGTTAATGTGCAAGTTCTGAGCTCCTGAGCGCAGAGCTCCATTCCTCTTCGGTCATATGCCGAGAATCACGTGATGAGGGGCACTGCCTGAGCATGTGGTCTAACGTAGATACGGCGCCACAATCTGGGCATGTTGGATCAATGCTTTCAATACACTGGCTGTGGGAACGAAGACTGGGGTACGACCTGGTTTGAAGCACGCGGAGGGTAGATGCCTGGGCCGTATACAAAGTTGCATATGAGTAAGGGGGAAAATCTTTCTGTCCAGCTGATAATGTTTGGTCACCTCGTTGAAAGTGAGGAGAACAAAGACCATTAGGTTGGAGTCTGAAGGTCCCGCAGGCTGCCCAGCACGGTGAGTAAGCTCGCGTGCTCGGGCGTGGGCGATCTCGTTTAGGTCTGCCATGGAGGCCAGATGTGATCCGAGGTGAAGATGAAACCAAATTATGGCGTGTTCAGAAATATCCCTGTTACCCAAGATGCGAGCTACTTCAGCCGATACCGATCCAGATGCAAATGCTCGCACTCTGCCGCTCGTGAGTCTGTATAGATCTGTTGCCGGGAGTCGTCAAGTACCTGCAGTACCCCAAAAAATGCTTCACATTTGATATTTTATACGCGTTGTCTGGTTCAGGTGTGTGGAAAGCGCTGACACACCATGGAAGCGAAAAATGTCCCTTTTGTGATGCCTCAAAATCGTGTCGGTGCTCCTTTAAGACCACGCCCAGCAGACCACCTGAAGTACAAGGTTGCCAAAGGGCGCAGCGAAACTCCTCACAGATGCCTTGACATGCTGCTTCCGTTTTAGCGCACCCATCGACTCCGTTCTCATCCCACCGTTCCGCACGCGCCCAAGCAAATACCTTTTTTTTTTCCTGCATAACACAACTACCTCGCGGAGAAGCCAGCCCTAAGCTGAAGGGGGCTCTATGCAAATCCGTGCTCTCCGTCACGTGGCAGGAGAGAGGTGCTCGCAGGCAACTTCGCACGTCACCGCGTTATGCGGGGAAATCCCCTCTTCGCTTTTATTTCTCGCATTACTTTCAGGCCATCTTCGTTTCTCTGTAAGCTATGAAAAAGAGCTGCGCAGCCACTTCTCGAGCCAGTCAGCTAGCCAGGCCAAGCCAGCCTAGCGCCCAAGCCAGTTCCGCATTGGAAGCACACCAAGTGAAAAAAAAAAAGCAAAAAAAAAACATCGAGGAGTGGTGGGGCCCAACGAACATAGGAAATTCATATATACGTTTCGCGGAGCCGGAAGCCGTCTCTTTAGGGTTGAACGCATGCAAACCAACGCCGCTACGACGTGCGTTTGTTGTCGTAGTGAAGAGTTTTCGGTATACGCTACTCCTTTTCTTTGGCATCTTTTTTTTTACTTTTTTTATTCTTCTGGCACGACTCGCTATGACTCACGAGCGGCCTGACGCGGCATATCTAAAGCAGGGCAGTCAGCGACGTTCAAGTAATTGCGGAAGTGGTTCGTATGGCTTTCCGGGGTTAAGCAGCTGCGAGACCGAGCACCGAAGAAGAACGACTTGCTGCGCTATAGTTGGTTGAAAATCCACGGTTTACAGCTTCGTTCGTGTCCTCTCTTTCAAGGTCCCCTCACTATATATACTCCGACGTTTGTAAGTCATCATCAATGACATGCTATATTGGATGACATGTTAAATTGGATGTGTTGATTGCGTTCTTCATTAATGTTGGATGATTTCTGTAATGATTACTTAATTTCATTAGTTCATACATTGCTTTGTTATAAATATTTTGCCATGTATTTCAGAGTTACATTATTATTTGACGCCACGAGCAACATGCATGTCCTTTGTGTATTGTCGCGTTCCGCTACTTTCATTTTTTGTAATCCGGTATTTAGACTCTTTTCCTGGGTGAAGGCGAGTTGTCACGTGGTTGAACAAACTCAAACAAATTATCAGCCTGTTTTGGTCCACTGCAATAAGAAGGCCTCATTCAACAATTTTCAGGTTATCATATATTGCGTGCTAGCTGATACCACTTTATGGCAGCGAAAGTCTTTATAATTTCATCACTCCATTGACCTCTCTGCCTTGTTCGACCACGTTTCTCATATCCCTATCAGTACAGCCATACTGTGTCTCTTACTGTCCGTTGATTGAATGTTCTATGCATCACGTGGCCAGCCTATGTACCATGAATTGTATGTGTGCAAGCGACAAGCTTACGAGACGCGAAACCAGCAGCACTGAGATCAAATGTCGCGAACTACATAATTTCATGTCGCGTTCACGTTGTCATCCACAATTAGAGTGACGCAATTATTCTCTGCAGTATAGTCGAATGTTCGACGGAAACTTGTGATGCGAGGGAAGGGGGGGGGTCGAAACCCAGGTGGTCGAAATTTCCGGAGCCCTTCACTATACGGCGTCTCTCATAATCATATGGTGGTTTTCAGACGTTAAACCCCACAAATCATCAATCATACCCCTTCTAATCATGAAGGAACACATTCATCTGTACCTACTTCCTCGAGAAACCTTCATATACTTTCTTTGAAACACCATCTTGCTGGTCTCTAGCTGTCAGGGTCACAGTGAAATCCAGCCCTTTGAGAGCGCCTCTGCTAGTGAATACAGTGAATATAACTTCACCATCTTGGAAACAGGTACATGCGTATGCACTGCCATATCGGGCGTCAGAGCACGACATCATCATGACTTCATGGTTGAATCTAGTCAACCGAGGCACACACGCTACTGCAGCACCCTTAAGCCCACGTATAGTGGGTGCATAGCAAGTTCGAAAAGATTTCATACACCAAGTGTTTGAAGTTCGCACTAGGAACCGAATATCGCTATATCGCTTTCAACTGTTAAAGGCGAAGCTTAAAAGTCCCCCATTTTTTTTCTTCTCTGCAATGTATCGTATATATATGGGGGCAAACGAAGAGTGTTCGAGGAGCGCGGCGCATAAAGTTTCACCATGCACGGTGAAGTGTCTGCAACTTCACAACACGGGAAGCATTGTAACAAAAATGCAGCGAGTGAAATATAGCACGCTGACCTCTTATACGTTAGAAATGTTTCCCCTTTTCGAGTGACCAGAAATTGAAGTACTGTGCAGCAAGCAAGTTCGAAGTCACTAATAGTGAGGAAAATAGGTCTATCAATTAACTGACCGGCTGAACGATGGAAAGGTCAATCGACCTAGTGATTAATTCATTGATTTAGCTCAGTATAATATCGTAGGTGTGATGCAGTAGCGTCAAAAATCTTTGTGAATCTATAGCTGCCTCGAACGAGATCATACAAGTAGCAGCCTACATGAGCACACCTTGCACTTTGATTCAATGACAATACGGCCGCAGTAGTTAGAAAAAAAATTATAATCCTGGAGCTTGCGCCCATCAGCCGAAACAACCGTATCTATTGATCGATTCACCGTCGCGGCTATTGAAAAGTTGCGTTCCGGGAATGATTGCTTTGCTCCTGACGATTTTGCAAAATATGTATATTTAGAACTTGATCATATATGAATAGTTCTTAATAAATAAAAACGCCGCCTTCAGCGACACACCGTGTTCAATAACTTTTCGTATACATATTCAAGCTTTCATCTTCCCATGAACTTCGGCCTTTTTGTATTTATGGAAGTTTGTTACATGTTCAGCCGATATCTACAATTCAGTACACCATATAAGCGGTGTGGTAATCGTATGAAGGTTAGTGAGAGATTATACGTTGCTTATGCTAAAGAGTCAAACACCGATTTATTTAATCGAATGGATCGAGATAACTGAGATAATTACTAGGTTAAAATTAAAAAAAAACATCATTATGTGAATCGTTCAAAACAGTCATGCATAAATGATTAAAAATTACTTAAACAATTGAAACGCAAAATAAAGCCATTATTAAAACAAGATTTTGCCTTATAGCCTGTAGTCACGCAGTACATGGAAAGCACATTAAGCATGTCCCGTCTTCTTTCGTGCACGCATCAAATATTCTAAACAAATGAAAGGTATACCTGTTTAAAACCAAAAGTCTGCGTCTTTTCCTTGAATTAGGCGAAGCGCCCTAGCAAACTTCACAGCTTCGACGCTTGGACCGAACTTATCGAAGAAGATCGGGCAATGGATGCCACCTCGTTAAATCGGGAACATTGTAAAAGCGAAGTTTCATTTAATCGGCTGGCCTCCGCGCGTATAGGCATACACCCCGTCGGCGCCACGGCTAACAAACCGAGCACGACATCGTACGAGGTAGAAAAGTGTGCGTGGTGTGCGTACGTGATAGATAGATAGATAAATGGATAGAGAGATAGATAGATAAAGGATAGATAGATAGATAGATAGATAGATAGATAGATAGATAGATAGATAGATAGATAGATAGATAGATAGATAGATAGATAGATATAGATAGATATATAGATAGATAGATAGATGGATGGATGGATGGATGGATGGATATATAGATAGATAGATGAATAAATGGATAGATAGATAGATAGATAGATAGATAAGTGAATAGATAGATAGATAGATAGATAGATAGATAGATAGATAGATAGATAGATAGATAGATAGATAGATAGATAGATAGATAGATAGATAGATAGATAGATGCTGGGGCCGCCCAATATCCCAATTCCCATCGCTACACACGTTCACCTACCTCGTTATCCGAGCAAGCTCCCACCAGGGAGCGCTGTCCAAGCTAAAGAAGGTAAGCGCTTCAGAGGAATGTATCCATCGCTTCGACTGCGGCTCGAGAACGCCACGCCGTGTCCACACAGACGCGCATTGCACCACGTATAAGGGTACAGCAATTCCACTGTTGACCAATACTGCTCTGCGTATCTGTACAACTTTTTTCTTCCTTTTATCTTTCTCTATTTATCTCTGTATATCTCCGATACAGAGCCAGCTAGGACACACGCTTCGTCAGACCAGCCTGCTGTTTACTTACAAATCCAACCCCCGATGTGAGCTCCATAGGAAACAACACACGTTTCGTACCCGAACGCACAGACAGACGGTTGCCGAACATCAGTACTATCGCCCATAGTACATTCTGGTTTATTGGCGGCGACCGCCACCAACGGCAAACCGCGCACCCGAGTACATGTAGGCTACAAACAACCGCAAATGCGACAAAACAAAAGCGACACAGACGCACGAATAAGAAAAGCACACAGCTCATTAGGTGCGCACATAGTGGACTTCACCGCAAACACCGGAGCCGGCTGCAGGCCAGCGACCCTGAACGGACACGGGCGAGCTACACAGCGGTTATCGAGCATCGGTGTGTACGCATCAAGACGAGAATCCACGACACTCGGGCAAGGAAACTAAAGTTTACCAACCGTATAAATAAGAAAGAACACCAGCAGTATAGCAATTATATACGTTTTTCTAACTATTTACATTTCTCTAGATCAATCAGTGGTTGCTTTGTTACTATACTCCGTTCCACATCAATAGCAGCCGATTCCATTGCGGAGGTTAGCGAGTCTTCCCGCGTCTGATCATTGCCTCGCACCCGCTATGTTATTTCTTTCTAATTTGCGAGGTGTAATAAATCATAATAAGCAACTTTGTTACACGGCTTCGAATGTATTGCTCTAGATCTCTTAGTGCTTTAATGTAATCGCTTCTTCGTTTTATCCCTTGAAGCATTGCAACGCTTCCTACGCATGCTACTGCTCGCAGGAACAGAACAGCGTTGAATGCAATAATGTGTGTGTGTGTGCGTGCGTGCGTGTATTCGTGTGTGTGTGTGCGTGTGTGTGTGTGTGCGTGCGTGCGTGTATTCGTGTGTGTGTGTGTGCGTGCGTGCGTGTGCGTGCGTGCGTGTGTGTGCGTGCGTGTGTGCGTGCGTGTGTGCGTGTGTGTGTGTGTGTGTGTGTGTGTGTGCGTGTGTTCTGTGCACTCTTCACATAACGTGTAGAACAAATGGGCATGTTCAGGGAACGCAAGGAGAAATATAATGGAAATACACTATTGTTTTCATACGATATCACGTGGTATTATTGCAGAACACAAATAATTTACACCTTTTTTTTCTCACCTGGTTGTTTCGTACTCCTGAGCAACTTCTATTGAGTCAGATTTGTTCGTTAGGCTTTCTCATGTGGCCTTGAAAATTTTTTGACGATTGATTGATTAATTGATTGATTGATATGTGGGGTTTAATGTCCCAAAACCACCATATGATTATGAGATACCCGTTGTGAAGGCTCTGGAAATTTCGACCACCTGGGATTCTTTAACGTGCACCCAAATCTGAGCTCACGGGCCTACACCATTTTCACCTCCATCGAAAATGCAGCCGCCGCCGCCGGGATTCGATTACTGCGGGTCAGCAGCCGAGTACCTTAGCCACTAAACCACCGCAGCGCGGTTGAAAGATTTTTCAAGACCACATGCAATTGAACATCACGGGGGAATCATTGCTTTACTGCGACTTTCCACCTCTTATCGGCTCTAGAGTTTAAAGTGAGTGGAGCTGCCAACTGGTAAGCGGTTGCGTTAAGCGTAAGCCAATTTAGAGCCTTGATGAAATAAAGTGTAGATAAACTTTATTGCTAGAGAAATCGTGGAAGGAGTAGGTAAATATACACTGTAAACAAACAGGCACTTAAACAGAAAAAAAAACTATAGGCAGTATACAGATGTCAATAGAGAAAAATAGCTTGATTGCTGATTATTTCATCAATCAAATGAGGTTCAGCAAATGTTCGGTTTGATGAATAATTTCACAGTATACGGTTATCATATAAAGACTGCTAGTGTCCACCTAAACCGATATGTGGGTCAGCAATAAACTTGAATTACATCCGACTGTAACAAATAGGCTACATGGAGACAGTTGTCCCCTTTCAAAGGAGATGCTAAAGAGGATAATCATTACCATCCTTACCACGGCCCCAAAGAGCGAATATATAGGGCATGCGGAAAATTTCGCCATGATCTCAAAGATCGCCTAGCCTATAGGTGTTAGAGCAGCGAGGAGAATGATGTTGAGAACGAGAAAGAAAAAAAAACGTCATTGTTTGAGAAGATAGCTCAGGAGAGGCTTCCTTAGTCTGGAAGGAGAAGTGAAAACACCAAAAGAACGGGAGGAAGGGTGGGCTAAGAGAAAACGGCGAAAATTTCCCTAGGGACTCGGGCTAGCGGTGCGCCTGGCGGCCTCTATACAGTGCTGCTAGCCGAGCCCTATCGACCACATTTTCATGCTTATTACTCAACACTATGGGAGCAAACAAACACGGAAGCAACCAAACAAACAAGTAAAGACGTAAAATGAAGAGGACAATGGGAGAACATTGTTTTCCTCAAAGGTCGCGCAAGAACGCATAATTCGCCGCTGAATGAATTATGCCCCTTCCAGCAAACACGGACCTCCAGGTTCTTGAAAAATACATGACGATGCCGAGAAGAATGTTTTCTTGCTTACAACAGTTATACAATAGCCTGTGGCAATACGAGACGTTCGGCGGGGCCGGCTTTAACATTTCCGGCGCTTACCGTAAGCACACTCATTCAGGAGAGGGACATTTATTTATTTATTTATTTATTTATTTATTTATTTATTTATTTATTTATTTATTGTTCCTTTTTTTAACCGTCCACCGGTGGCTCTGTCGGTTTATTCGAATGGAATGAAATTTCAATACATCCAAACGTTAAAAATGATGCGATGCTACGTTTTACACAACCCAATATAAAACTAACATCCCACCTGGCGTCCTGGTGTTTATTTAAAATATACGTGAACTCAATGTACGCGCACCCCACGCGTAAACCACAAGAACAGTTATACATAGGCGCACGCACATGCAGACAAGCTCATACACACGTACACACATACAAACAAACACAGACAAGCGCACACAAACATACAACGCGCACACGCACGCACACATACACACATGCACACACAAACACGAAGAGCCGAAGGAGCAAGCCTAACGGAATTTCCGTTCGAACAAGTAATATGGTGTGGATACGGGAGTCAGACTGAAGGTGGATGCCAAACGAGCAAATAGTGGACGGCTTCGTGTAACGAATGTTTGTCTTCCATGTCGGCCACGACTGGGCAGGCAATGGACACACCGAGCGGGCTCCGCGCGCTGATGTGTATACAGAGCACGCACACAAACACGCAGAGCTTCTTGGAGGTACGGCCGAGTTTCGTGACCCGGACGAATGCGGTTGGAATACGTGGAAAGCGCTCGCAGTCGTGCCCGCCTCGCCCCGAACTGGGCTGTGCGGCTGGCTTCGCCGTCAGGCTCGCGTGTATAACCTGCCAAAAGAGAAGCCCGACTGCGCGGGTTCTTGTTTCGGTACACATGCGCTTCTTGTTGAGTTCATCTGTCGCACGCAGCACAGAACACAGATAAAACTTGTGTTTGTTCTCTCGCATACAGTGCCTCACTGGCGTATACAAACACATGCACGAACTTGCATGGAGCTTGGTCGAACCCCCTCCCACGAAGTATTAATTCTCGCTACAACACCTGTTTCTTTAAACTAACTCTTGTCATCATTTTGAAACCTTGGGACGTAGATATGCGCACGGACTGTTGTCCGTTGCGCAGAGATTCACCCGCAGACGCTAAGGAAGAGAGATTAGCTGTTGTTGACGCCCCCCCCCCCCCCACACACAAAAAAACCCTGAGTGACATAATTACATAAAGACGAGCGCACCAAGCCGTTTATTTGCGAACATAGGTGTGTTCGATATCCGATTCGTCGATCAAGCAGCTATAACCACGTTTTTTACGACTACTTTAACTTGTGCCTTATCTCAGTCTCTGCGGTGACGTCATTTCCGTGGCGGAAATGACGCCCATCAATCCTTGGTGGACCTCGACATAAAACACTTTCGAGTTAAAATTGTCCTACTCTTCACATAAAAGACATGTACTGCTGAAGGGACTCTTGGTCAGACTGGAATACCTGAGCGCTTATATAATCTGTCTGTTCATGTCCTCCTTTGTAACGGCACACAGATGTCCTTAAACTGCTGTAAATTATACTAAGCCTAATACATAGGCGTGGACACGTGGGGAGGGGGCAAGTCACCGAAGAGGGGTGAGCAAAGTCAACCCTATACATTTACTTAATCGGGAGGAGGGCGCTGTGAGGAACCTTGCCCCCCTGAAAGGAAACCCTGCGCACGCCCACCGCTTATTCTGATGATTCTTAAACTGAAAGTTCGATGAAGTTTAATATACTGACTTTTGCATGTGTAACGTACGCCTATTACGCTACAATCCCTGCTGGGTAGGTCAAAGGTTAAATAAAGGTTTTTAAAACTATAGAATGAAACCTCTTCTGGGACCTAACACCGTTCGAATATGTTTTTTGTCTTATGACATTTCCCCTTGTTGGGTACTAGAGGAAAAGTGACGAAAAAGGAGACAACAACCGTGTGTGAGCATACTTTGTATGGATGAGACAGACATACGATACACATATAGATTGAGACTGTATAGTCAATCAGTGGGACAGCATTACTACAATATCAGTGCAATATTTTGGGCACAAAAAGAAGCGGCGCTTGACGGGTGCTGCGCGCACGTCCCTGCACCACACGCTCTCTCTCTCTCCCCTTATCCTCACTCTCAGTTTTTATGGAGTATTTGTTTTCGGTTTTTTTTTCAAGGAGACAGATGGCTTTCGCGTGCTCGCAGGCGGCTTCATCTCGGCTATACAGCGCAGAAGCACGCCCATATCGCGTACCGCTCACGCCAGGGGGAGCCACCGTCACGCGGAGTGCAAATAGCGGCCGTCGTTCATTCGACGGTGGCACGGTCGGTGCAGCTATGTGTGTGTGTGCAGACAGGGTGTGCCTCGGTAGTCGAGACGGGCTTTTTGGGGGGAGGGGGGGCACACGTTATACCTGCTGCCGCTGTGAATCTGGGACAAAGGAATCGGGTGAGACGCGGTCGAAGTACAACGAATCAAAGACAGGAAAGTAAAAAGCGCGCGAAGATATTAAAGGGAAAATGACACACCCGCAGTGCAAATTCCATGGCGTGCATTCGTCAATAACAGTGCCCGAGATACGCTCGTAGTGTACAACGATTTAAATGCGTGGCACTTTGTGTCAACAGCACGTGGTTTCTCATTGCAACGTGCATCTCATGATGAGCGAATGTGTTAAACGCTAAAATGTATTAGATATGTGCAATGTTGCATGCCTTCTATCGCGATTTCTCGAGTACTGAATTTTTTCGAAGTGCATAGCTTCCAGGCACGCTATGTGTACGCTCTAAGAAGAGAAAAACACTGTGTAACTTTTTATTGCGAAGTCCTGATTTGTCACGCATATAGCTATTTAAAATACACATTACGCCCCTTTTGAAGAGCCATGCCTCTCACTTCTCATCGGAAAGAGTGCAATGATCAACAAAAAGCAATAAATAAATAAATATTAATGTGTATTTTTAAAGATGTGTGGAAATCAGTACTAGTTAGAAAAGGTGCATGATCGCCAAACGTCTCTGCCCTACCCTTCATCCATGACTCACTGTGCTAGGGGCTCGAATTCTACAGCCCATCCAACCATAATTGTCTGCTAACCCCTAACCACGTTTTCCTTTATAAACATTGATCTGACCACTGCTGCCCCAATTTCCTTTCTGCATATGCCAACCTGTCACAGTGTCTTTGATACTGCCCAACTGCTCAGTATGCTAGCTCTTATCCTCCCCGCTTCTTGGTGTGGACTGTTACGCACAAGAAAATATGGCTGCAGAAATATGGTTACGAACCTGAATTTCAAAGTTTCAGAGTGATTGTAAGGAACAGAAACAACACACCTAATCATCGAAGCTCTCCTGTCTCAAATACAAACGCATCAGCATGCCACCCATCTCGATCAGTTAAAGAAAACGCATATCTCACTGGTATACGAGACGTGGGTGTGTTAATTTTGTCTTTGCTCTGTGATGCCCGATCATTGTCAGACGTCGGTAGAAGTATATAAGGTCACATTTCTCGCCAATAAACTGTTCTTGGTTCGTGCTTTGCCAGTTTATCTGTATTCCTTGTTGTGTCACTGTCTTTTTGCGCACAACAGTCCAAACCAAGATGAATCACGAACACGCGCAATTGAAGTCCTTCCTCTTCCTTTACCTGGCTCGATTGGATCAGTGCTGAAAGAACGCAGAACAGTGTCGACTAGTCGCGCAAGCGGTCGAAATGATCTTTAACGTCCCAAAACCACTATACGGTCGAAATGCTCGGTTTCTAAATTTGGCTGAATAAAAGTCTATTACTACCACTTCTGCTCATGACCGGTGATCGTGTTTATTTATTTATTTTTTTATTGAATAGAATACCCTCAGGGCCCGTAGGGCATTACAGAGGGGGTGGGTACAACTTTTTATAACACACAAGAAAAAAAGACAAAAAAAAGAAACAAGTGTCAGATGCGCAAATCACGAAGGCAACATAAATCAACTAAAAATGTATAAGTACGAATTACCGAGTGAAAACAGCGACAAGCCTCAACGAAATGATCGGCTATACAGACAAAATTTTCGGACGCTTCTTTTTGCCTCTGAAGACCGCCCTCCCCGCCCACTCACACTAATGCAATGAATGCGTGTAATAGCGAGAAACCTTTAATTTATCAGGAAGTGCTGTGGCGAAGCCTCAAAAGACAGCGTCGATTAAGGAGTGCAAAAAAAAAAGGTGCGCAGAAAAACTATATTATACTCTGTTTTGTATCCCTCCCTATGTGCAACCCCACTGTATACCACCGCGGCAGTCATTAGTATAACGCAAGACGCTATACTTACTCAAAAATGAAATTAGCGGTCTATCTATGGTGGTACAGAAAGTTGTTATTCTCGCTACAGCGCGTGTAAAATGTGGAATAACGAACCTGCAGGTTCATTATTCAGGTCGCGGGATCGAATCCCAGCTGCATGCGGCGGCTGCATTTCCGATGGAGCCGGAAATGTTGTAGGCCCGTGTGCTCAGATTTAAGTGCACGTTAAAGAACCCCAGGTGGTCGAAATTTCCGGAGCCCTCCACTACGGCGTCTCTCATAATCATATATGGTGGTTTTGGGACGTTCAACACCACATATAATCAAGGTTCGTTATTCGACATGAACCATGAACATGTCCATGGCCCAGAGCACGTGTCACTCATATGTAAGATACCGAATAACGAATCTGTCCGTGGCTCACAGCAATTGTAGGTCATATCTCTTACTTTATTGTAATCACCCGTCCAGCCATAACAACAACAACAAAAAAAGAGATGTAACTTTGAGTTTCCGTGTTATCCAACCGTTATCATCTTCACAACGTCTTCTGGGGAGCGAGAAGCACGCGCACTCGACCAGCAGTTATCGCTCGTTGCTTAAGCAGTGAAACTTTTTCATGCATGCGATATCGCGCATATCATACGCGCGACGGTATTCACATAGTGGCTGCGCGCCCTTCGGCATAATAAAAGTGAGGTACGTCTCTGCGCTTCAGTTGCATGGCTACGTTTGCAAATTGACACGATTACGCGCAATAGCTCGTTGTTATATATATGACCATCGGCGTGGTTTTGCATGTATACGGTATATACTTCCACTTGCACGAGAGATGATAATATCTGAGGTTTTACGCGCTGATGAGCCCGGTGTCGCACTGTCTTAAGTTCCTTCCATATCAATATGAGTGCGGCTACGAATGCAACAAACGAAAACACGCATATCGTTCTTCCCCAAATGCTCATAACTTCGCTACAAACACGAAATCATTTGTAGAAACTCTCCTCAGCAGTCTGCTTCATTAAAGTAGTAATGACAAGATTCAAACATTTGGGCTTTTTGTTCTAAATTACAGCGTGAGTGTAGACAACCCTCGAAACAGTGGGGTAGTGCCAAGAAAAGCAATATTTTATTTATATACCACTACTTAATAAAAAAGAAAGAAGGGTATATTTTCTGTATTGGTACAGACTTCGCAGTGGCATGTCAACACAAGTCCGATGTTATGGAAGACTGCAACTATAGCGAAATACCAGCTCAGTCATTTTCTGCCCGTCTAACGTGGAATCACGTGGAAAACGGTGAGTGAGCTGTCGTCCAGTGACTCCGACGATGAACGCAGACGCAGACTTCGCAAACCCAGTGAACAGCTCCTCGTTATTATGTATGACCACTGCGGTAAGGTTGGCCTGCAGACGCTGGGTGAGCAAAAGTTTAAAATCAAAGTAGAATACATTGTGCGTGTTTTGTCGCTCCGCTGTGTGGAGAGCGTTGGTTAGTGCACTCTTCTTCTTCTTCTTCTTCTTCTTCTTTTTCTTTTTCTTTTCTTTTTCTTTTCTTTTCTTTATTCTTTTTCTTTTTCTTCTTCTTTTTCTTCTTCTTCTTCTTCTTTTTCTTTTTCTTTTTCTTCTTCTTCTTCTTTTTTCTTCTTCTTCTTCTTCTTCTTCTTCTTCTTCTTCTTCTTTCTTCTTCTTCTTTCTTCTTCTTCTTCTTCTTCTTCTTCTTCTTCTTCTTCTTCTTCTTCTTCTTCTTCTTCTTCTGTTATTGCCCCTTTCACCAACCCCACGCGTGGTAGCCAACCGAGGATAAAGCTTAGTTAACTTCCCTGCCTTTCTTCTTCCTCTTGCTCTTTTTCTTTCTCCCTTTCCATCGCTGAGCCATGCGAGCCACTGCAGCGCCTACTGCAAGCGTTGTTCATCGATTGCGTAACGATATCCAATGGTTATAGAGCGAACGAAACGTATACATATAGATAGATCTTGTTAAGCTGCTGATACGTACCTATTACTCCTGTCCCTTTGTAATATTCGGTAGATGTGGCTAAAATCTCCTTGGTAAACTTTCAGGTATGCGAACAAATAAAGCAGGGAACGTGCCAGGCCGCGTATATTTCATGATATCAGCCACTGGTGCTTTCACTTTATAAGCGCAAACACATCAAGCTTTATCTCGGGGTCGCGTTATGCCGCACAAACGCGCGTTCGTATCTCCTTAAAATTTGTTTCTACGTATTTTGGTCAAACAAATGCGAAGATCGAATGCTATGGAAACTCCCGTCTCGGCAGAGGCATTCACTCATGTACGCGCTGCTTAGTGGTGAGTTATCTCTCTTTCACACACACACACACACACACACACACACACACACACACACACACACACACACACACACACACACACACACACACACACACACACACACACACACACACACACACACACACACACACACACACATGTATACTTACCAACGAACACGCACACATGCACGTACATTTTTGGCCCGGTGAGAAAACAAGGCATCCTTATTTACGCGAAGACGCAATTTATCCTCCGCCTATATTTGTATAAAACCCCGCGAAGATCTCCAGATTCGAGAGGAAACACACAAGGTGCGGCGACGCCCCACGCGAATCACGCCGATGTATATCGCGCCGAGGCCGCGTTGTAAGCGTATAGGACGTGCAGACACGCATACATGCGGTACGCACACACGTACACACACATATGAGCGAGCCGAGAAAGGCGCGGGATAATAATTCTGTTTGATCGGCAAGAGCCCGACGTCGGCGCGAGCTTATAAACCGAGCTATAAAGATATCCCCCGGATATATATCGGCAATCGGGGCGCCTGTTCGGCCTGTGCATACACGGACGAGAAGATGTACACGAACGCTGTATGGGCCACGCTGCAAGCTGTACGGCCGCACCGGCGTATGAGACGTGTGTGTGTGCCTAAACCCTGTTGACACGGGCTGACGGGATAACATGGATATCGCGACGGGAACGGGATAAAAGCACGAAAGATTGCGACCGGCACGATAGTGGCGCCGTCTGTGTGTTATAGGTTGTCTGACGAAACGGAAACTACAAAAATAGGGTTAGAGATATATGGGAGGCATGGGTTGGTATAACATCATGAGCTAGAACGTTGCTATATTTAAGCAAAATTTCGGCAACCTCAACGGCAAAATTTTTCGGTTCTGCGCGTAATTAGCGACTACTATCGTGAGACAAATGGCAAATAGAGATAGTTCTCATTTCGTCACAGAGGCTAAATGAACATGCACTTCTTCTTTTAGCTGCCTTAAAGGGACGTTCACATCAGCGAGTCATGGCTGGCTTCACCGGAAAGCTGCTTTTTTACATGCAGTGCATAATCGCGATATATGATAAAGCTTTAGAAGATATCGGTTATTCTTTTCTAATCGCCTGATAATCACAGCATAAGAGACAACGATCATAATATGTGAGAAGCAATAGGGGAGCATGCATAACAAATAGCCAATAAAATCCCTGCCAGTTAATACTTATGAGAAATTATATGTGATATGCAGAGTCCCTATGCTTCGAGTGAACACATGAATTGCCCTCAACCTGCAACCTGCTAGGCAATTTATTGGTTAGGCCAGACGCCAGAAAGAGCAAAGGAGTTGATCGCGGTTTCGAAATCTCCGACAGGCCCAAATTACCAGTCAACTGCGCCTGCTTTCCTTTCGAGGAAGACCTCAAGCGTTACCTTTGTGGTTTCATGCGATAAACGAATGAATGATACTTCTTGCCTATCATTGTTTGCACTTACTGCATCACCCCGGTCACTTCGCATTTCGCTTTGTTGTCATCATTTCCCCATTGTTTTCTTCGTTGTTTCAAACCTCCAGGAATACGTGATTGGAGAACCCTGAACAACAACCTTTCACATATATATATATATATATATATATATAAGGGAAAGAAGAATGTATACCTAAGGGCTCGTTTTTCCGTGTTTTGACACAGTATTAATGAGATCTAACAGACAATAATGCCAAGGACTGTATGGGGGAGGTTACTAGAAGCAATGTAAAGTCAATAGGAAGAAAGAAAAGGGGGTGAAAAAATAACTTGCCATGAGCAGAAATCGAACCTACGACCTCCGAATAACGCGTTCGATGCTCTACCACTGAGCTATCACGGCGGCTATAACCCCAGCCGCACTTTATTGGGTTTATACGTGATTTTAAACGGGTTCGATGCTCTACCACTGAGCTATCACGGCGGCTATAACCCCAGCCGCACTTTATTGGGTTTATACGTGATTTTAAACGGACGGACGGACGGACGGACGGATGGACGGATGGATGGATGAATGGATGGATGGATGGATGGATGGATGGATGGATGGATGGATGGATGGATGGATGGATGGATGGATGGATGGATGAATGGATGGATGGATGGATGGATGGATGGATGGATGGATATGGCTGTACCCTTTAGATCGGGCGGTGGCTAGTGCCACCAAGCCGTAATACTTAATGAACCAAAAACTAGGTTTATTTTTTTTTGTTTTAAATAGTGAGGTTGTGGATTCGTACTTTGCACTGAAGGGTATAATTTTCACTCATGCCTTGACTTTAGCCACCAATCAGATAACCTCCTTCTAGTTAATTCTACCCACTTAAAGTCTATTTTGCCCTCCCTGTCCCTAAACCCCAGTGCTTTGAAGAACTCTGCGCCATCATCCTGAACTATAGGGTGAATCCCTTTACAGAACATTATCAAACGTTCGGCAGTTTCTTCTTCCTCTCCACACGCACTGCATACCGTGTCTACCCCTTCGTATTTGGCTCGATATGTGTTGGTTCGCAATACTCCCGTCCTGGCCTCAAACAGTAGAGAACTACCCCGAGTATTATCATAGATCCTTTCCTTGGCAATTTCCTGCTTAAAAGTTCGATAGATCTCTAGTGCGGACTTCTTAATCATGCCAATTCTCCACATGTCGGTCTCAGCTTCCTTCACCTTCTTCTTAACCGATAATTCTTTTTGGTTTGGCCCACTGCTGTTTCTAAGTATTTAGCAGTCAATTTTCTGGTTCGCTTCCTCCATTTAGTATCGACATTCTTCATATACAAGTATAGCTGAAAACCTTCCTTGCCCAACGCTCCTCCCCCTTTCTCTCAATCACTTCTCAAATTTTACCTTGCTGCTAGCTTCCCTGCCCTCAAATGATGTCCATCCCATATCAACTTGTACTCCCAGATTTGGCGTATTCCCGTGAGCTCCTAAGGCAAGCCTACCTATTCCACGTTGCTTAATTTCTAATCTTGCTTGAACTTCTGATCTCATGCACAAGACTGCATTGCCGAACGTCAGACCAGGCACCATGACCCCTATCCATATTCTTCTCACAACATCACACCTATTGTAATTCCACAGTGCCCTGTTTTTTATTACCGCTGCATTCCTGTTACCTTTAGTCGTCACGTATGTTTCGTGTTCCCTTAGGTACTCGGCCCCATTGCTTATCCATACGCCCAGATATTTGTATTGATATGTTATCTCTAGCGTGACCTCTTGTATTCTAAGCTCACTACCTTCATTGTGATTAAAAATCATGACTGCTGATTTTTCCTTACTGAATCTGAAATCTAACCTATCTCCCTCATTACCGCAGATGTCCACCAATCTCTGCAAATCTTCCTTGTTGTCGGCCATTAGCACTATATCATCTGCGTACATCAATGCTGGTAGTGCCTGTTCAATGAGTTTTCCTTGTTTGACGAAAGAGAGGTTGGGAGTGTCAGTCAGCGCCACCTGTAGCCATGGCGGCGAGTGTAGTACACCTTTATGAGCCTGTTTGGCGTCACGTAGCACATGAAACTTATCAAGATAAGCGCTGGCAGATGACCAGCTGATATATATATATATATATATATATATATATATATATATATATATATATATATATATATGTGTGTGTGTATGTATGTATGTGTGTGTGTGCGTGTGTGTGTGAATATCGCCCCTTATTTTAAGGCCTTTCCTCTATTTTCAACGCGTGCCATAGCCGTACATATGTTCGAAGGCAAAAGCGATACAGTATAGTGCCTGGAATATACATACGGCAAACTGAGGCTTGAATACTCAGGGTCGTGAAAAAGAAAAAAAAAAGGGGGGGGGGGCGTACTAGTGATGTCGGAACGGGACGCGGGGTGGGTCACATTCTCGCGCTATCTCGCGAGACCAGCCAGCACCCGAGACGAGTAAGGGAGGAGCCGACTTCGCCGCGCGCTGGACTCGAGACACGAGAGTGCGCGTCGAGAAGGGGAGGAGAGAGAAAGCTGCGAAGGCAGGAGCGTGAGAGAGGAGGAAAGAAAGCTCTTGCTCGGGGCAACTTCGACAAACCGAACGTGTTCCCTTGGCAACGAAATATGAGCCGCAACTCAGGAGAGGCAGGAAGGAAGAACGAGAGAGAGGGAAAGACAAGGAGACGACCACGACGATTGAAGGGAGTACACGCGAGAGATGGCCGCGGTGAGGGCTGCGCAGCCAGCGCCTCTGACGGCAAGCACCGAAGGTTCACCCTCCTCCCCTTTCCATCTAGGCCCGGGCTGGCCTGTCGCCTGGGTGGGTCGATATCCAAGCGGGACGCCAGGAAGGTTGACGCGTTGCCGGACGTCGGGCACTTTGCCATATAGCTTCTCGCCCTGTCGTACAAAGACATCGCAATCTTTGTGCCTAGCCCCTCTGAGCGCAAGCGCCTCGCGAACGGCGCCTGTCTTGGACTGCAAACATTGTCCATTGTCGTACGACGGCGACGGGATCGCTGTAGTTCCATGTCACAGTCTCTCATTCTTACTTTATTTTCCAACTCTTTGCCCAGGAGTCCGAAATTCTCCTCCCAGGTCGCCAGCTTGTAGCTGTACCGGCTAACATATTTTGAAAGTGAACCAAAAGTTGTGGCTGAGCTACCTAGTTCATAATATTACATACTGGACGGAGCAGATTTGACACAGCACAAAGGAAGAACGCCGATGTGCAGGATAAACGCTGTCCTGTGCATACGTGTTCTTTCTTTGTCCTGCGTCGAATCCTGGCTACCCTGTATTTAAGAGCATTGCGAAAGAGCGTGGTCAGGGGCCGGTTTTCGTTCTTAGGTAGAAGTATTCTGCCGCTGTCTTCGATTTTGTTTTGAATTAAACGTTTTCCAAAACGTTAGAAGCCCAGTACAGTCCGCCCTTTTCCGTGCAGCTGCACGATGTGCGACGCTCGTCAGTCAAAAAAGCAGTGAAGGCACTTTTGAAGGAGTAGAATTTTGAAGATATCATGCACTACCAAACAAACAAATATCTCGTCGGTCATTCCTGGACCAATCGTGGACTTTCTTAGAAGCAAAAGTAGTGTGCTAAGCATTCTTATTCCTTGTTTCGGCAGTGTCATGCTAGCCACCAGTTAAGTGAAGCCCCAAAAAATGCTAGCTAAAGTAGAGGAACAGACGTGAATACGAGGCCAGCCATGGACAGCATAGTTGGATGGTATTTTTGAGGCCACCGATAAATCTATGGTTGAGCTCAAATAACCTGTGTTAAATAGGACTCATCGACGGGCATGTATACCCCAGTCGCAAAGAGGGACTCGCAGTGTACTCAATGGTGTAAACACCGGTGTACATCGGCGCCCTCGTGGTGTACTCATATCATGGTGCACTCAGCGGTGCACTCGTTGGTGTACACTACGGTGTACACAGCAAAGCATACGCCGTTGGATATCGACGTGTCGACTCGACGCCGACGGTGGATACATCGGTGTACTTATCGCATACTCATAATGTACTTATGGAGTACTCATAGGTGCACTCAGCGTAGGTACGTCGGTGTACACATATGTGTATACATAAGTGTACTTATTGGTGTACTCGTGTCGTGCATTGATAGTGTCGACACTGCAATACTTGACAGCAGTATAGCAGCAACAAACACGATGTCATGCAGTCTACTCATCATGATCATCATCATCATCACCATCATCATGTATTACCTCAAAGTCTTGGGTTGGGCACCACAAAATCGGGGTAGGGGGGGGGACACAGAAAGAGAAGTATATTCGAGGTCATAATATTATTCAATGAAATATCAGAAACAGGGATGCATTTTTAGAAGAACGGCTATTTGGGCTAGTTGGTTTGAATTCATGGTGAGTTGTCCTCTTTGCTTTCCTTGCCTCGCCTTTCGTCTGTTTCTTCTAACACCTTCGTGCTCGCGCTGCAGCCCTTATTACCATGAATGCATTTTTAGGTTATACATTTCTATGGAACGGTAAATAATTAAAGAATGATGCACTCATGTCTATGCAGTATATGCCATCCCCCTTCCCCGGTTACGGGATTGGCAGTAATTAGGACTGCAATAGTTGTACTTAGATGTGCTTGCGAAAAACTTAAAGAAGAAACGCGGAATTCCGGTTTTGCAGCATCTCTTTCTTGCCCAACTATACAGCGCTGTACATTTATAGTCCCTTTCTTTCTTGTCTGTTTGCGGGCGCTCGGCCGTTTAGTAAAGCAGTACAGCCAGCTAACACAAGTTTCAGTTTCGATGGTTTGAAAAAAACCGTGCTGAAAACGGGTCTGCCTGGCTGCAGCCTCCTTCACCCTGAAGCGGGCATTGGGGCGAGACTTCAAAGTAGTGCCGCGAAGCTGACGTGCTCTGCATCGCGGGAGAGAATTGAATTACCACGGGAACGACCCCGCGTACCGCCCTGCTGGGTGTGTCGAAACGGAACTGATGTCCTCGCCTGTGACGCACGTACGCGAACATACACGAAAACACAAACATGCTTCAGCATGCAAAGCTTAGGTCACGGTTACACGACGCGATGGTGTTACTTGACACGCGCTTCATAACACAGCACAAACCTGCTTCTAGAATGATTCCGGATGTTTTTGTTGCCCATAGATGACAGGAAACACACTGCTTCTATAGTGGTACGAGTGAGTGATTTGTCAATGCATACTTATATTGTGTGTTCCTGCAAAAAAATATATGCTTCGCTTAATGGATATGCATTCTGCCTATATTGCTTTGCTAACGAATACGTTGTTTAATTATTACGCATCCTGCAGATGAATTATTTACTGAGGAATGACGTGTGCTACGAATTCGTATTTTGTGAGTGCATACAACTTTTACAGAGGAGTGAAGATGTGAACTGTAGCGCGTATTGGTCACAGCACAGAGTAGACTGCTTCTAAATGTGTCTGCACCGGCAAACCACTCATCAGTGGTGAAAGGCAAGGCACTTCGGTAGCGCAGTCCCAATACATAAATCGCAAATGTACATTTTACTTACGGTTTTTTTTTTATTTTTTGAAAGGGTACTGATGCATTCTTGTCATCGAAAAAAAATATTTCTCGCGAGTTTACTGCTAGAAAGTATGTTATAATAATGGGCACGACACAAACTTACGATTCCGAAACAATATATACCAGTTGTTTCAAGAAATGTGTCCATAATCCAAGAAAATGCAACATTTGCTCGCTGCCTTCAGAATCGCTTTTCTGTGGAGTCAGACATCCAAACGTGGCTGAAGATATAATTCGGGGCAATACTTAAAATACTCACATTTATTAGCTTTTTAATATCCGACACACACACACACACACACACACACACACACACACACACACACACACACACACACACACACACACACACACACACACACACACACACATGCACAGCCAGTCACTCATTCCGGTCGTCTCAAGACACTATACATGACAACTGCGCTGCTCCACGTTTCTGTTAAGGCTTTGCCGTTGCGCTTGGTCGAATGTTATTCTTTATTATTGCTAAAGGCCACATTTTCAAAATCTCAAAGCTGGGAAAGGCTCTTCGCGTGAAGAACTTCGAATATACCATGTGACACAACCGCCTAATTTTACTACTTAAAAAGTTAATTACTTTAACCTTTTTTATTAGTGTACCAAATGATATCTTCATCCATTTTAAGATGTCTACCACTACAGGAAAAGTAATTCTGAAGGCAGCAAGCAAATATCGCATTATCCAGATTTTTTTTATTTAGCACTTTGAACACACTTTCGAAACACCCGGTATAATAAAAAAGAAAGACCTCTCAGCTGCCTGCCAACAGGTCTTTCCTTCGCCAACTCCTTTCTCTCTCTCTCTCTCTTTCTTTTTTTCTTTTTTTTTATTTTGGAATCCAAGGAACACGCGCGAGCTGGTCTCCACGTTTTCACCCTTGGACGCCCACCGTGTTTCGCCGTCACGCCTGCGAAGAGGCACGACCCGCCCCGCGGCGTGATCTAATTTGCTTCGCGCTGACGCTCGCTGTCCTGCTCCTCGAGTCTGCTGCTGCAGGAAGCCCCCTTCTGTTCTTCTTACTTACTTCTTGTCTCGACATTGTGCGTGCTTCAAACGGCTTTGCTGTACGAAGATAGATTGACGCTGGTCTGACACAACCATGACGCACTGTATACGCCGGGAAGATGGTCCTTGAGTGAGCGAGTGAGTGAGTGAAATCTCAATAAATAAATACATAAATCAACGAAAATTTTCCCTTTTAGAAGATAATATAGATCTATGGCGCGCCATCAAAGCGACCACGCGAGATAACTTGCCTAAAGCTAACGGCCAGTAGCCAATCATTCATTGTGTCACCGCGGCTTTGTATTTGTGTCTGCCCAATTCATTGTATAAGTCCACCTGTAACCACGGAATCGCACCAACCACGCCTGATCGTGTAGCTTACGTCGATGAGATAGGATGGACAGGACAGCCAAGACCGCATGGTAAAGTGGATTTACGATAGCCTACAGCGTTCGTGACCTGTGGCTAATGAAACGCGTTGATACGGTATGCGTCGATCCACACGGCCCTATCCCGTAATTCTCGGACACCTCCCACTTCACACGCAGGCGTTCAACAGCCGAAGTCCATCTAACACGAGGTGAGAACGAATCCGACACTCAGTGCAATCGGAATACGTGGCCCCAGGTCACGCATCCATCCAGTCGCACGACGTGTTACCCCACCACGTGTCGCATTACGTATACACTCGAAGCCCGGATCTCCTTTAAAACTCGTTTTTAAGTGTCGCCAGCCCTTTTTTCACCCTGCGGGCAGAGACTGCCGTGAGCGGGTTAGAAAGCGCATTGTTTTTCAACGAGCCGATTCTTTCTCTCGCGTGGGCGAGCCGATTTTGTCGCGCGTGCTTAGCGTGCGCCATCTGGCGGCGGTACACACTTTTTTTTTTCTATGCGTTCTTGCGCGCGCGCCGGTGAGGCCTGAAGTGGCTTCTCTATTCCCTTTTAAACGGGGTACGGGGAGGGAATAGTCACGAGCTACACGCGTCAGTTCGTCAGTTACCCCAGTGCCTACCCCTTTGTATACGATAGGGACGCTTCCCGGAATAAATGGGGATGAAGACAAAGAAGGTCTAAGAGGCCCGAGAAGAGCAAAAGTAAACTGCACAGTATACGAATGCGCAGCAAAATAACGTGATATCTCTAAGCGAATGTCTTCAAGTTCAACGCCCAGTAATAAACTGCAGAAGAAAAAAGGGGAAAGAACAAAGAAGAAAAACGGGTATGATAAGTTCACACAGAAGCTTAGGGAGCACAGGTCGGGGTGGGAGTGCATCTTTGGGGATCAAAGGATGAAACTGTGCCGGTGTCCTTACCGAGAAAGAGTGGATCCAACGTTGAGGACTCGAGCGTTTGGGGAGAAATAAGGGAGACGTGGAGAGAAAACGGATCTGCTACATTCTTGCGCGAGTGTTCTAGCGTATGCGACGGGCGTGATTGTGTGTGTGTGTGTGTGTGTGTGTTTGTGTGTGTGTGTGTGTGTGTGCGTGTGTTTGTGAGCACACGTGCGTGTGTCTGATGCGTTGCGCGCGAATTCGAGCGCGTATTTCTCCTTTTAACCGCGTTCCTTGGTCACGCGTGAAAAGGGAAACTTTCCCTTTTATTTTTTTCTCTTTTGTTTCTTATCCTACCAGCGTCGTACCCCCATTCCTGTTGCTCTGTAAATGTATTTCGTTCTTTCCACCCCTTTGTTTTTTTTTTCACAGTTCTTTGAATATTCGCTCAACTTGGCTTGGCGTGAAGCTGTCTAGATGGTTTGGGGAGAAACCTGCCGCACTTGAGGAAGGCGGCCACGAAACACTTGCTCCTCGCATGCAAATCCCGCTGTCTCAGTGCCCTACTCACGCGCAATCTTTATAAGCCAGAACAAGCCTGCATAGGTGTGCGTCTGTATGTACACACAGGTAACTCCCACAAAGTGGAACCGGGAGTTTATACGATGACGTGCAGCTTCCTCGCGGAATTCCTCAGCCCCGTCGACTGAAGCTTCCTATAGAAGGGAACAGCCTTCCCGTCCGGGTTTCATTCCCCGAAATCCCGCAGACGCCTTCCCCGAGCTCCCCTCGACTTCCCCATTTTGTAGTCGCCTCCTTCGATACCTCTTTACCGAATGGGCGTATGCTAGAGCGTTTGTTTGATGCCCAAATGCAGATCCCTTCAGAGTCGTTTGTCGTTTGCCTCCTCGTTTTTCTTCTGTCGCTGACTGGTGGCTTGCTGAAGGTAAAGGAGGTACAGTAGCAACGACACTGGAGCAAAAAGAAGGCTTAGTGGAATGGAAACAAAGTCTGCGACACGCAGGCACGCACGTTTAGCGAGAGAGTGGCAGTGGATTCGACGACTTTGCATTGAAGCAAATACCACCTATATACCCTTCCGCCTCAACGCATTCCCTGAGGCCTTCTTTTCCTCTTTTTCCCCCTTTCTATCCCATTCGCGAAGTGCAAGATGTCGTCCTTAGCGGTGTCTCGACTGCTGAAGGAGCGGGGATTTGAAAGAGCGTTTTGACGTCACCGTTAAGAGGAATCGGGGGGTAGAAGTGGCGGTGAAATACTGCCGCAGTGCTTTTCTTCGCGTACATTCTGCGTCCTCGTTTCAAAACGTCCAGAAGCTTTCTGCTCTTCAGAACGCGATATTAATGGAGCCATCTCGTGAACTTTTCTTTTTTTTTCGGCTTCTTCACAACGCGCCAGTTACTCCCTCCACGCTTAGAATTAGATGCCGTCCTTATACTGCCCCATCGAGAAAAACTGTATACACGTCACCTCATCTCCCTCTTTTAACTTTTTGTTGTTATTTTAAAACCGGAGCTCGTTTATTGCTTCTGAGGCTATATAGTTCTTGAGCTACGCTCAAAGGCGCGAGTGTTTGCATGATACGTTTTAGTCTCGCTATCGCCTGAGTTTGGTTAACACGTCTGCCCCGCCGCGGTGGTCTAGTGGCTAAGGTACTCGGCTGCTGACCCGCAGGTCGCGGGATCGAATCCCGGCTGCGGCGGCTGCATTTCCGATGGAGGCGGAAACGTTGTAGGTCCGTGTGCTCAGATTTGGGTGCACGTCAAAGAACCCCAGGTGGTCGAAATTTCCGGAGCCCTTCGCTACGGCGCCTCTTATAATCATATGGTGGCCTTGGGACGTTAAACCCCACATATCGATCGATTGGTTAACATGTACGTCTTCAGAAGTCTTCTGCGTCAGACGATTTAAATATTGGAAATGCTTGAGCAAAGCTGTTCGAAGTTCCGGCGCCAAGTGGTCGGCCATACAAAAACGGGGCGAGCGCTTCATGCTTTGCCGTTTGCTATACTATGCAGCTTTGCTTACATTGTAAACTGACGGAGCAGAAAAATAAAAGAAGATAAGCCTGCAGGAAGCCACACAGCACTTCAAAAATGCATCTTTATGTTCACAAATTATTCCTGATTTAACAAACAAAAAAGGCATCATAATAAACTTGTGTAAATTGGGTGAATCTCTCTACTCCCCGCTGGCCCACTGAACATAAAGATGGCAGCAGTTACCCTAACAGCAAATGCCCGCGAAGCAACGACGGCGAGTCGAAGGCCCCGAGTCGAAGGCACAATGGGAGAATATAGGGAACGGCGACGGGGCCTGCGAGAAGACACCGAAGCGACGGAAAGCCTACGCCAACGATGATGTGGCCGTATACATCTAAGACAAGTGCGAAAGCTTGGTTTTAGTGCTCTCACTGACGAAAATATCGAGCACCTGCTGTGCCACTGTCCTCGATTTGCCTCAGATAGACAAGTACTTGCCAACGCAATGCGGCGACTGGATGATCGGCCTCTTTCTGTGCAGGTGCTATTACAGCAACGTCCACATGCCTCGACAGCCCACAAGGCAGTGAAAGCCCTCCTGTGTTTCCTGAGAAAGACAGGCTTGTGCGAACGCCTCTGACATGCGGTGGAGTTCTACACGCTGCAGTGAAATTACTGTCACTCTCTCGCCCATTTTTTTTTTCTTTTCCCTCTCTTCCCTCTTTCTCATTTTTCTTGTTCCCTTCCCTAATCACCCAGTGTAGGGTAGCCAACCGGATGTATTTCTGGTTAACCTCTCTACCTTCTCTCGCCTCTCGCCCTTTTGTTGCTTCCTCCTCCACTCCGAAATTCGTTAGACACAATATTAACGAGAACTGACAGACGATAACGCCAGAACAGTTTATGGGGATAAATTTACACATTCTCCATAGTTTGTACACATGTCTCGGCATCTGCGACAGTCGGTGATTTAAATCGAATCCTCCTGCACTTAAAACAATGTGGAAAGAACTTAGCATAACTTAGCGAAAGCCTAGCGACGACCTAAAAGAAATTCGCATAACACAGCTAAAGCCCGTTAACACCCTAAAAGCAACCAGATTAACTTTCAGAATCGTTCAGTTTCCCTCTCGCACTGCTTATATAACACAAGCTTCGCCAATATTTTTAATGTTGTTTTCCGATTTGGTAGGCGTATTCTTTTTACCTTCGTCCATGAATGTTGCTTTGTTCGATACATTATATACACATGTCAGCTCATTCGTGCCTTATATAAGCACGTCACAGCGTCTTTGACCGAGGCAACCTAGTTTATGCACACGATAACCCACAACTGTTTTCTATGGCAGCTCAGCCAAACCAACGTGGGCGGATATCACATGTGTTACTACACCATGTAGTCAGTTTGCGGGCGATTTCGGTTTCGGTTTTGCAGGCGCATTCAACATGTACGTTCTCGCACGAGCACCATTCAATGAATGTTCATTTTTTTAGGAAAACAATAAGATAAACATAAAAATAACAAAAAGCTTGATTCAAGAATTCAGATGTATTAAAAAAAAAAGGCACGTTCGAGCAAGAACTGGCAAATTGGAAAAAACAACGCAAAGACACGAAAATATTTTTTTAAATTTCAGGGCGTAACTGGGTCGGCATCGTTGTTTTCCTTCTTTTGGAGACGCAAGACCTTTCTGGAGACGCTCACGTTCATTTTTGCATGGGACGCGAAGGCATCGATGGGTAGCAGAAATCATGGCACCGATCGGTCACGATTGCCCCGCTGTGGTGGTCGGCTGCTGACCCGCAGGTTGCGGGACCGAATCCCGGCTGCAGCGGCTGCCTTTCCGATGGAGGCGAAAATGCTGTAGGCCCGTGTGCTCAAGTTTGGGTGCACGGAGCCCTCCACCACGGCGTATCTCATGATCATATGGTGGTTTTGGGACGTTAAACCCCACATATTAACCAAAATCAATCATATTAGTAGCGTAACGCACTCATTAAGAAGTAATTGAAAATTTCTTGTAGAACCAACGCCCCGTGAGCTTTTGCTATTGGGTGTGCGTCTCACGTTGGCACATAGCCACAGGGAGACGAGAAAAAAGCCCTGTAGGGCTGTGTGGAAGAAGCGAGACGAGAACGGCGCCATCACGGCTCGGAAGAGCCGGCACCACGAAAGAGCTGGGTCGCCGGCGAGCGCTGTGTTTGCACAGGCTCTTGCTTGGCACACTGGGTAGGAGGGGTGGACGCCCCGCTGCCGCCAATGGAAGGCTCGCCTCACCGAGCAGCCGTTGTCGTCATACGCCGACCCGACTACGACAAGAGATATGGCTGCCTACTGCTGAAGCTGCAGACGTGCGCAAAGGCTGCAGAGAGCGGTGAGGACCAAGTCGAACACACAACGTTGGAAAAGAAAAATAAGTAACAGGATTTTTTGTAAATTCTCCTAAGAGCTCTGAAATAGGAAGCCATCTCCTTCAAGGTCTTCCCAGCGGGTGTACTAATTCATCATGACGCCAGGGGTAACGTCGCAAATTTTAGCGATCTGCCACGTAAGGATGACACCATATGGTAACGTCACTACGTGACGAGCTTTCATAAGACACGCGTCGACACATCGCGGGTTCGAATCGCGGCAGCATATCTTGTAGGCCAAAGATTTAGGTGCACGTCGAGGAACGCCTGAAGGTCGACATTCCCGGAGCCATCCACAACGGCCTTCCTCATAACTTATATCGTGGCTTTAAGATGCAAAAAGCCCCATCACTTATAATTATTACCTCTCGTGTTGAAAACGCCGACGTTCTGGTGAGGGCACGTCTGCTGAGGCATCTAAAGCTTGCGCATTAAAGCATTCAAATGCGAAGCAATGAATGCGATATCAATAAATGGCAATGTCATACTAAGTATAGGACAGCGAACTCCTTTACCACTCAACAAAAATGCTATCAAGCGGCTGCAGCGTCGAGCGTAACGACCTTCGAGCCGGCTACGCATTTCAACGAAAACCAAACAGCAAGAGCGCATCACGAACAAGTGTATGAACCACCTTCCGACCTCTGTAAAGATGGAGCACACGGGACAGCACACGTCCGGTCAAAGTTCATGGTTCGCTCGCGTTTCTCATATCTCTGTGTTTCGCATGCCGCTTCGCTCGCTCAAAAAGACGCCTTTCGGCGATGCCGCCGTTTAGGGGCAAGCAAGCGCTGCAGAGTTCCATGTTTGTAGCCTGCTCGACCCGTCCCTATCAAACGTGGGGCCCGATCTGACGCCAATGGGATACATTAGATGCGTGACGCCAACGATGGCGATAGGGCGGCAGCTTAAACTACTCCGCAGTTAAAAAACGAAGAGAGTGAGGGAGAGAGCGAGAAAGAAGTACAAAACAGGTAGCTTTATGTGTTTACTGATGGAAATTTTGCGTTGTCTTGAGCCGTGTATACCTAAATACACAATGCTGCGAGCCCGTCGGGAAAGCTTGGGGATGTTTTGGTAGTATATTTCAAAGACTAATTATGTTGAGTCAGTGTGTACGTCAACACATATAACACAGGAAAAATCTCTTGACACTACACACATAAGCTAAAAGTGAAGTTTGCTCAATGTGAGTGACCTTAACTTTTTTTAAGGTTTCAACACGAAATAAGTTTAAAAAAAAACAGTTACGTTTGTTTAGCTTAGATTTATATTCTCGTCGCGAGGTGGCGCCTCGTCGCGCTTAAGCCGTCCAGACGTGTCCCATTTCTCAGACGACATGGGCTCGATGCTGTCTTCTAAGCTGTCTGCGTAGGCTATCTGCGGTGCTCTTAGAATCGGAAGACAGCCCCTAACACAAAAGATTATAATTTCTGCGGTAGTGGGTACCCTGAAGTGAGCTTGTAGCAGTAAAAAAAATGTATAAATGAAAGGCCACTCTTCCGGCTTTCGCTGTGATTGTGCTGCACTTTCCGCGTAAGCCTGGCGGTACTTTTTTCTAATGTTATTATTATTTATATTTCTTCTGTGTATGTATTGTTTATTTGTGGTTTTTATCTTCAGATTTTCTTTCATTAATTTCTGTTTGCTTTTTATTGTATGTGTGTATTCATCTATTGCGCTAGTGCTTGAACCCAATTAGGGTTTTTTTTAGCACTGTATAGGGAAATAAAATAACTAATTAATTTGAAGGTACAAATTTATACTATGCTTTTCTTGGCCTAATTGTCTATTGAATTCAGCACATTTCCGATGGAGGAGGAAATGTTGTAGGCCCGTGTACTCAGATTTGAGTGCACGTTAAAGAACCCCAGGTGGTCAAAATTTCCGGAGCCCTCCACTACGGCGTCTCTCATAATCAAGTAGTGGTTTTGGGACGTTAAACGCCACAAATCAATCATTCAATACAGCATTCTCATTAGGTTTTGTCCAAAATAGGCGCGCGTGTAGCCACAACCACTGAACAGACGGCTGAGCATTCGCGCATGCGCAACATGCATCTGTATGAACGGTGAGCGTGACGAAAAAAAAAACCACCCATAAACCGGGGAGTGACGCAAAGGACTCGCTGATTCTCGCAAATCCCGAGCCGCAGTCGACGTGCACGAGGACCCCGGTGACAAACGAGTCCATTCAGCTGTCACCACCGTCGCGGCTAATGCAATAAACGCCGCCGCGGTGCAGCGCTGAGCCGTTTAGCGTGGCGATCGACTCGATTCGCGTCGGGGCACCGCACCTGCCCACCTCCACACTGAGGCTTTGTATAGATGTATACATATACAGTCGCTCCATTGTGCATCGCGCAGAGCAGTGGCGTCGCCCCTAGACCTCCGGTGCGATTCTCTCGCCATTCTGGTCCGGGGGAACCTGTCATAAAGACGACGCGCTCGGCTCATATGTTGCGGCAGGGAAGAGAGAGAGAAGGAAAAGGGGAAAGACAGTCGTGCAACTGCATGAATGCATATATCCTTTCCGCCTGCAACAGCCCGAAGAATTGTTCTAACATTTATTCATTCATTTATTCATTTATTCATTTTTCGGACAGTACAAAAGGCATTGCCCGCGGTCAGGCCAAAAGGAGGTGGTTAGCCCCCTGACATGGTCCTGCTCGCGCTGGGCGTAACAGTAGCAATAGAAACAATATAAATTATTGCAAAGCGCACACATAAACATATATACATACATAAAATATATACATACAAATAAAAAAGGAACAAAAGAAATCACTATTGTAACATCGTGCTATATCTGTCTTTTGTGCTTTTTTTCTTTCGTTTCAAGCAAAGGGTCTTAAAATGGAATTTATGTAGCGCGAGGCAAAAAAACGGACAAAGAAAGGATTAGACTGAGAGGACAGAGCGCTCTGTCCTCTCAGTCTATTCCTTCCTGTGTCCGTTTTTTCGCCTCGCGCTACATAAATTTATTTCAACTGTTCCACCAACGAGCCCACATCGCCACTCTTGTAGACTTAAAATGAATTAACTAGACCATTTAATTAACTAGTATATACAATGCAGTGACATGCAGCTTGTGCGTGGAGACGCATAGTGGATACGCGACAGGCAAACAGCCACAAAAGACACGTCTTCCAAGATCGGACGGCGTGTTGTAACTATATACACCTCCGAGATTGGTGAACTGGCGATCGGGCGCCGTGATAAATGCGCACCTTATTTCCTGCCAAAAATGTTTACTACGAAGTCTGAACATGCCGTCGATCCGCTGTCATGCGAATGAGCCGAACCATTCTTGGAGATGGAGTAGTTTACCACTTCCTTGTCGCCTTATCGCATATTAGTACACGGATTTGTTTTTAAATAAATGAAGATAATAAGGTCCTACCGGTGTCAATGATCACTGTAAATTTGTCAGCTAGAGTTCAAGCGAATTTTTTCGTGGAAAGAGGCAAAATTGCAAGTCTAATACTAGACGTATTGATCTGTTGAACAAAAAATAAAGCAATGAATAAAATGACGAGAACGCCAACCACAAGCCTGAGAATAAAAATGTATTGGCGTTTCGACACCCAGAACCGGAGCCCTGTTCACAATCACGAAGAGTCGCAAAGTGTTGGTAAGCCAAGGAGAATTGGTCGCTGCACAAACTCGACACAAGGACGCAAGAAGGAGGACGGGAAGCTCTGCGTGCATTGTCTCCATCTTCTGTCCCTGTGTCCAGTTCGAGCTGCAGCCAATTCCCCAACGCTCCAAAGTCACAATCAGGGTCGAGCCTTCTTTGCAATCAGGGTGACCGTCGAAAGCCACGACTTCGTTTCAATGAATGAAATCTCGCGTTCCAACTCGAAACAACCACCGTGCACAAAATAACGCCCCCCTCCCCTCCCCCTCCCCTCCCACTCATTCAGAGTACGCCGTAAAAGTGCGAGTGAAAGCAATTGAGAGCGTCGCTCGGGCAGCTGAAAAACACATTTTACGAGGCCGGCTTCTTGCGTGTCAGCGTCCCGCCCACCGGCAGCAGTTTTACACGCTGCTCTAGCCCTCCTAAGGCCAGACCGCGAGTTTACTATACACACCACACCTCACACGTCCAGCATTTTCGCCGCTAAGAGCATGCACTGACCACACGTTTCAGGCCGACAAACAACTAACGGTTATAAAAGGGAACCGCTGGGCGTGGGGAGGCTCACTTTACGAATGGAGGAGTGGGGGGGATGGTATATTGCATAAACTTCATAGTCATGCGCGCACGGACGACTCAACAACACTGCCCCCTCCCCTAGCCCCTCTTTTATTTCACTTTTGCCACCCACCCACCCCCCATTCTCTTCCACGCTCCCTAACAACTCCGACCCCCTATAGCAGATGCTGAAATACCGGTAAAACCGTGTGTGAGTCGACCGGCGTCCGTATCTCCCCGGCAATCAACCCCATGCCGAGCGAGAACTACACCCGAGACTCCGCGAAAGCCACGCCCTCCCGCGGCGCGACGTCAAGGTGTACGGCAGCACCCCACGAAAGCGTTTAACGGGGTCTCGACCCCCTCGGCGGTTGCGGTCGCGCACCGCGTGAACAATATTATAACGGCCAACAGGTCAGGAGGCCCGCTTTCTATGGCGAGACAAATTGGCCTGGCAGCGGGGGTCTATATAGACCCTGCAATCAGGGTAAAGGGGGGGGGGGGGTACCGTGGTAATATTAGAAGCATCGGGTACGAGTTGCTGCCTGTAGGCCTGCTTGAAAGTCTGCATAGGGGGCGTGTGGGCGGTTCCGAACGCGACACGCTGGGGACGCGACAAATTGATGTCTTAAATGCGACATCCGCGTGCGCGGGATGTCCCGCGAAAGGAACGGCGGGAAACGGGGAGAGTCGATCGTTGCGCTTGTTGGACGTGTTCTTCGCAGTGCAAGGATATGGCACTTTGTCGTCTGCGGGCTTGCGTGTGTTTTACTGTGAGCGAAAAAAAAAATCAGAACTACGGGCAACACTATTGCTATTCGGGCTTTACGACCAGTTAGTTGTGTATAGATTAGTTGCAGAAACTCACGTTTATTCCACGACAAATGACAGTGTAATAAAGATGGACACTTATTGCTACTGCAAAATCTCCTTAGTTCGGAAAAGCGGATCGTTCGGACTTATTGGCTGGTCGAGGCCAGCACATGCACGGATGTTTAATGGCATTAAACTCTCGTTCCTTCGGTCATATCTGGCCACGTTCCTGGTAAGTCGGGTGACGGCAGTACGTAATAAGAAATGGATGCAGAACACCTTTCAGGCTCATTAAACGCGGCAGTCTGGCACCGTGGTCGCACTGTGAACGAAGTCGGAGAATAAAGAGATTTTTTTTTCACACTGGTCTTGAGCAAAACAAGCAGTACATGTCTTGCGTATTCATCAAGGAACGAAGATACTGATGTAACAGGGAGCGTTATTCGCGCAGTTTTACTTTATTCTAATAATTATTACATATACGTTAAGAAAGTAAAGTGCACAAAAAGACAACATGCCACTCGCAGGGATCGAACCCGCCACCTTCGGATAACGCGTCCGATGCTCTACCAACTGAGCTACAGCAGCGGTCGAACACTAATCCTCTTCACGGGGTACATTTGTGCATTTAAACCTGGGATTGTTAGTGAGCGCCGCTAGTATAGCCATAACGGCGAGAGTGGAACACCGGCATTTGCCAGGTGGCTTCGTATAACAAGTGGTCGTATACAGGGTCTCCCACATAACTTAAGCCAAGAATTTGAAAGTGAAAGGCACTTAGGAGGAGAATTGAACAAAGCGCATACTACTCGCACCAGCCTGTATAGGTACTCAGGCTATTTTTTAGTTCTTCTAACAAAATTATCAATTATTCTTAATCACCCATTTTTTAAATTATGGGCTGGGAACCTAAAATATGAACACTGAGATGAAGAGCACTTTCAGAAACAACCGACTAAATTGTCTCCCGTACGATACGTCATGCGCTGTTATTTTTTCTACGTTCTAAAAGGAAGCCCGTGAAACTTGCAAAGAAGCCGTGTGACGGACCACGAGCGCACTGCTACATAGTGTTGCTAAAATTAATTGATATGTGGTGTTTAACGTCCCAAAGCCACCATATGACTATGACAGACGCCGTAGTGGAGGGCTCCGGAAATTTCGACCACCTGGGGTTCTTTAACGTGCACCCAAAACTGAGCACACGGGCCTACAACATTTCCGCCTCCATCGGAAATGCAGCCGCCGCAGCCGGGATTCGATTCCGCGACCTGCGGGTCAGCAGCCGAATACCTTAGCCACTAGACCACAACGGCGGGGCATAGTGTTGCTATAGGTTTTCTTTACAACGTTAAAAAAATAACAGCGCTAGACGTATCGTACAGGAAACAATTTTGTAGGTGGTTTCTGAAAGTGCTTTACATATAAGCGTTCGTATTTTAGGTTTACAGCGCATAATTTTACAAAAATACCTAATTAAAATTAATAATTAATTAGTATGGGGAGAAATAAAATATAGCCTGTGTACCTCCAGGCTAGTGCGAGTAGTACGCGTTTGGTTCAATTCGCCACTGAAGTGTCTCTCTTTTCCAAATTCTTGGCTCAAGTTATGTGGGGCACCTTGTATAGGTTGGGTCGCCGCCAGAAGCAAGCTGTATTTTCGTCCATTTTACGTTCTTCAAGTCTTTATCACTGTTATCTCAATATATTTAAAGCAGAACAATTAACGTTTCCTATATGTTAGTTGGTTTCATTATCTGGTGGTTTTAATTAAAGCTTTCTTGCGAACTGTCCACGAGCTCCCCTTCGCCAGACACTATATGCTATAGCTTCGCTCCAAAGCACAATAGTGCGAGACAGTCAAGCGAAACTGTTGGACTCGGAAAGCATCTCTGGTCGTCGGAAAAGCGCGAACGCCCGAGAAGTAAGTCATCGCACAGCGATCCCCGTGCACACACCATCGAACCGGCTCATTTTTCCCGGAGGAAATTAGTTTCAAATGGAGCCGCGTGACGATTGATTCAACCCGCATATGCGGGCTGCAAACCGGCGCGCGGATCCAAAACGGGCGGAACAGTGCTGCCACGCGTGTCCTTTCGGGCGGACACACAACGCCTGGGGACACCCCGCGGTTTTATTGCGACAGCGGGACGCCGTTATGTCAGGGAGCAGGCGTTTAGTCGCCCGGGGGACAGAAGGATCCCATCTTTGGAACCCTTAATCCCGCTGATAAAAGCAAAACGGGCATATCCCTTTCCCAGTCACCGCATAAGCTCTCCTTGTTTCTCTGTGTCCTTTGAGAGAGTTTTGGCTGGATTCGGGAAAAGGGGGAGTCGGGGGTCGTGCGGGGAAGCGCAACCTTGTATTGTTCCGCGTTGAAAAAGCGCTGCATAGATTCAGACGGGGGAGGGGGGCTCGTGGGTTCGGGAGGCGTGTTCTGCAGCCTTGCAGTTTCTTAACCTACGAGAGCCACGGGGAAGCTGTACTACATCGCGCGGTAAGCGTGCTGAATTACAAAAAGCGTAACACTATATAAGGCGAACACATACTTCGCGCGTCGGGGTGCTTACCAGTGTAAGATCGACTCTGAAGAGACACCATCAGGCACCGCGGAAGATACCACCAGTAAAAAATTACTGAGCGTAACCCTGCAAGGAGGACACATTAATCTTTTCGGAACACCAGAGCCCAGCTCTAGTAAAAGCGAGCACGGTGAATGATAATGCGATGAGCTTTACTGCCTTGTTGTGGGTGATTGTAGTTTTTTCATAGTTCTGTGTCTCAGCGTTATTGCAAAAATTTTACCGATCATCGTGTGTTTTAATTAAACGCATCAAACCTGCTGTTAGGTAGCGGCTTGTTTCACTTAAATTTCGTTCATGTAATGCATAACAGAAAAAAAAGTGGATTAAAACTTCAGGGACGGTCAAGGTTTTCTTTCAAAAAATGGCACGCAATAGCGTAATCCTGGGGCTTCGTTCGCATCGTCTTCTCATTCACTTGAACTTGGTCTCGCCAGACGGGTTCGAGCCCTCCCCGAAAATATTTAACCTCGCATGTGTGCATACATTCGAGCAAACAAAAACACACACGACAGCTCTGCGTAAAGGATAATACCAGCAATGTAGAAGGTCCTTTACCTCTTTTACATTTGCAGTTGTTCTTTTACCTCTTGGTAAAAGAACAGTCAACCGGCTCCAACTTTTTTTTTTGACACCCCCCAAGGAAGCTCGGCAATTCGTAGAGTAGACCACGGCGATCACGTTTTTCAAATATTACAGGACTGCACGCCAAGCAGAGACTTCATCTCGAAAAACAATTCCTGTGCTCCTTTCCTAGACACCTAACCAATCCTGCTTTCACACGCAGGGACGCAAAGTCGCCGATCAGTGACCTGACGTAGCACGCAGCTCGTCGATTGGTTTAAACCAGTCACGACGACGCGCCATTTCGCGCGTATTTCAAAAGCTTCTTCTCAACATAAAGCAATGGCATCACCACAATCCGTCAGATCGTGAAGCGTTTTCGCTCTCTCGGCACGTAAACAAGCTAGTTTACCTCACTCATATGTGATCTAACGCTCAATAGACATGGTCAGTTGCTCCAAATATGCTAAGTTGTAAAGAAGATAAAAGAGTTGCAATAAGTTGTAAACGACACGCGTGGTACGCAAAACGTGAGTGCAAAAAGACAAAAGGAAAAACGTCACTATCAGGCTCCAAGATCATAAGCTGCAAGATGCAGTTTAAAGGTTTCGCCACAGCATAAAATTCACACGCACGAATGTCCGGACAATGCCACGATCCTATACGTATACAGCCGCTCCCTGATTACGCATCGCACCGACAGCTCCCATCACCCCGGCATGCACGTCACGAACTTATAACACAGATATGACAATTGGTAAAGAATGCGAGGGGTGGCCGGCCCCACCATAACTGTACGCCCCCGCGACCTCGAGGTCGGCAGGGCTACCGGGGAGGCACTGATTGGAACCAAGGGCGCGAACCCCACGAAACTACGGGGTTATAGCACGATTCCTCCGCGCGCGCCCGCCACGAAAACGCCCCCCATCAGCCCCCGGTCAGAATCCAGCGTCGTAGAGTGAGTATATACATCTATGTATATACGGGGATTCGGTGCGCATGTAATATTCAGTGGCGCCTCGCCTACAGACGCAACGACAGGCCAGCAGTGAACCAGGAGGGTCTGTTCGCCCTGTCCTCAGGCGGAATGATGAAGCGGTGCCTTGGGACGTCGGAGCCGCGCAGTCTGGTCGAGTGGTGGCGCTCGTGGATCCACTCGCGCGGCTAATAAACTGTCGCCCGGGGCTGCGATGAGCGACGTCCGCGTTATATGGCTCGTGTCACAGTTGCGCAGTGCCTGTGCGAGTTGCGGGCGGGGCGGGTTGCGTGAGCTACCGTTGATACCGGGCGACCCGTGTGCAAACAATAACCACCGGCGATATAACGCCGTACGAAAGATGGGTGACACGCGAACAGCCACAGCACGTCACTGAAAAGAGCGTGCACTTGTATTATCGAAGGGAAAATAAACAAAAACGATCCATCAAGTGAGTGACGAGTTAAAAACCCTATAGAGTACTAAGAAAGCCGCTCTTCCCTTCAGAACGTATACTCGGAAAGCAAAAAAAGAAAAGAAAAAAAAGGACAGGAACGAGAAACAGACTGACAACATTTGCTGGCGAAGCATCTCCTAATGCATTTATGTGAATTTAGGAATAACGAAAATTGAAGCATAAAGAAAGTCTGGGCTAGTTTCCGATAAGTGATCCATTTGTAGGGTTAGTCGGAAGGGAAAACAGGATATCCAGAGAATAATAATAATAATAATAATAATAATAATAATAATAATAATAATAATAATAATAATAATAATAATAATAATAATAATAATAATAATAATAATAATAATAATAATAATAATAATAATAATAATTATTATTATTATTATTATTATTATTATTATTATTAACATCTGAGGCTTTACGTGCCATAACTTGCTTACGAGCCACTGCGTACAATGGAAGGCTCCGCAAATATGGACCACCTAAAGTTCTCTAACGTGCACTGACATCGCACAAATCGGATCGAACCCACGACCTTGGCTTCAGGAGATGCACGTCGCAATCACTGTATCACCGCAGCTGCATGGCGAAGGAAAAAAAAAATGACTGCTACCCTCCTTATTCAGAAACGCTCTTGCAGCGCATTCTAAACGCGTATGTGGTGCATTCAAGGCGGCGGCAAGTCAAGTCAAGGAGCGTTTACTGAATACGGGGGTTACGATGGTAAGACCTTAAAATGCAGGGCGTGCAAACACAGAGGCAAGAAAGAGGGTCGTCAAGGCAGCCCGAACACCGACCGAAGAGGCGCATGGTGGCAGAACAGAAGGTGGACAGCGAAATTCACCAATAACGATTACGACGACTGTGAAGGCGAATCGTGAGGGCAGCTTCGTGTTGTGAAAGGCAAACTGTGTTTGAAGTCGCCCAGTTGGACAAATGTACGAGTGTCTGCAAGTGGACGCTGTCTTAGACACCGGCGCGACGCGGCGCAGAGCACACGAGTCTTCTTTATTTTTGTACTGTGTACGTATATTTCTACGCTTTTGATTGAAGTATGGTTGCTATAACAGCGTGTCGTCCTGTCCCTTACGATTTTCCGTGTCGTGGTTTTGTTTGCACTTCCTTCAAATACACTGACATATATTAATGAAGAATGGCTTATTTATTTGACAAAAATAACTATCATATTATGATTCAAGTCATCAGTCACGCTGATATTGATACACGTAGAACATATTTGAATCTGTTTTATTAGGGTCACGCTTCGGTTATACGTACGTTTCCAAAACTATGGACACCCACATGAACCTGCACCATGCACCTCCCTGACCCCAGGCATGGCCCCGACCACACGCCGTAACCAAACGGGCCACCGAATCCCTATGTCCCCGTCGTTTCCCATAGGCCCCTGTTCTCGCATTCCCTTAAATCCAATTGGCATTTAAACTGGCCCTTCCTTTTTTCGGGGACAAAGGGCACGAGTTAGTTTCGACCCAGTGATTTCGCGAACCAGTCGACCATGCGTCAAACTTGAAAGGTAGCGAAAGCTCGGGCGTGTCTGCAGTGAGCGGCGTAGGAGAAGGGAGGGGGGTGCAACCCCACACACTGCTACACGCCTGGGCGGAGGGAAAACATAAGGAACGCCGCAGGGTGAATTCGGTCAGCGTTGCGCAACCCTCGGGACGTTTCCCCAATCACTCCCCCAACTCCCCCAACGCCGCACAAACCTGATGCCGCTAACTCCTTTTAAAAGGAGGCCGCAGCGCACCCTGCACGCAGTGTAGCATTGAATAGTGCTGCGAAGAGACGGCGCAGAGAAAAGCGTGCAAAGAGAACAATGGAGGGAGTATACAGAGGTGCTTGGGGATATAAACTGCGACGCGACCCGCGCGAATGGGCGCGCACGTAAGAATTAGCAGTCAGTGCCGCTTAACCGCGTTCAAACCGCGCCGACCTCCTCTTTTGCTTGTTTTATGATTTTTTTCTCGCGCGCGGAGTTGTCAGGCTAAGCACGACAAGCCTATAGAAAGAAAATAGAGGATGCAGGCATTGGGTAGGCAAACTCTCTCATGAGTCGACTAATCAGACTCGGAGGTCACCTCCCTAAGACTCAGTTGGGGCCGTCAGTGCGAGTCTTAGTGCACGAGTAATGTTTTGGTGAGTTTGAGCCCAAATGAGTCCGGTTGAGTAAAATTTTAATTAATCTGAGTCGCAGTCAGTTCGCTTAGGCAAAGTATTCGAGAGCCTGTGTCCGGGCGGGCCCCAAGGTGAAAATATGTTCCGTGAGCTCCAACTTTTGTTGCCGACGCAAGCCCGCCCTTCGAAGTAGCAGAGTCAACGCTTTTTGGTTGAAGCCGCAAACTAGAAAAAAGTGCGAAAAAAAAAAACTGAGGCAGCTTCGCCGAAGTCGTGCCAAACATGAAAAAAAGTGAACAGCTGGACAGCCCCGCTTGTGTCTCTTCTGTTTTTGCTCCTTCTTTACTCCTCTTTTCGTATTTCTCATTTTACTCCCCTTCCAAGTTTTATGCGTAGGTTTTGTTCTCGTGTTTCCCTAGCCATAGTAGTAATGTCTACAAATTACCTTATCATCAAGGCGCTCGAAGAACAGGAGGGTGCAGACTTCTCCTTGGCGCGAGCAAGCGCTCTGCTGCATGGCTATATGCTATTCGGGGTTTTGACTGCGTTACGTCAGGCGAAGACGATAGCATACGACAGCAGACGACAGACCAGCCTCATTAAGCATACTCCACACTTAACATGCGTCGCTCCTTCCTTTACGCGCTTCTGTGCATATCCCTTACAAAAATCCTATATATGGACTTATATAAAAATCCCTATATATGGCTACACCAGGAATTGGGCATATCAGGCTTTATATGGAATCCCCATATATGGGTCCAATATAACCCGATATGTCCAATTCCTGATGTAGCCTTATATGGGCCTTATATATACCCATATATTATACGCTACAAACCACTCTTCCCGCTTCTATGTCGATCTCGTTCCGCCAACCGCCCTGCCGGAGCAGTTTTATTGACTTCCAATCGTATGCTTGCCGTCCGTGGTGTCCCTGCATTTGTCCGGCGTAAATATTTCGTCTATACCGCCTTGGTCACAAGCACGCAGCCCGAGCCTTCGCAGAAGACAGCGACAAATAAAGGTTACAGATTAGGCACGCTCAGGATAAATACGGGTGAGAGGGTAATATATGTTCGTTATGAATTGTAGAATATCTTCTACATTTATAATTCATCGTCGGCTAGATTTTTTTCGCCGATTCCAGAGTAAGCGCTTTCGAAAAGATCACAGATGAGAAACAAACAAATATGAAGATCATTCTTTACTGTCCCCTTTGCCCATGCACACACACACACACACACACACACACACATATATATATATATATATATATATATATATATATATATATATATATATATATATATATATATATATATATATATATATATATATATATATATATATACGCATGCAAAATAACCATCCTTGCCCCAATAGAGGGGCAGCGATAAATAGAAGTAGGGAGTATATTTTGCCTACAGACATACTTAAAATGCATTGTATAAAAATATTGCGATACAAAACAGGCCCTATAGAAATCGCCTGCTATAAACCCCACCCACTGCCGGCGACCGCCATTTTGCCACGAAGTGGTGTGACGTCATGCGCTGCTGCATGGTGCGCAGCCGTCATCGTGTACGGGCCACTTCAAATTGTTCAATTTAATTCCAAGGTGATTAAACCTCAATGCCCCGCCTTAGCGCACCTGACTACTGCGGGACGAAATAATACGACATATTGCTGGCGCTCGAACAGCAAACAGCCTCATGTTAGAAGAGAGGGGCTGCAAACGTGGATACAAGAGGGCAGTCAGGACACCACAAATGCCGAAAGCAAGCAGTTTATTATAGATACGTCCCGAGTTGCGAGTGCGCCTGAGTTGCCCGACTCAAGGGCCGCTTGGGTGCTTATAAACATATTCGAATATGTATCAAGTGCTCGAGCAAATGCTTGTGAAGGCGTTTGTCAGAGGCACTTACTTGCTGAAGTTGTCACCAGTCAGTCAATTTCAGCGTACCAGTACAGTCCTGTGAAACCAGAAATTACCAAATATCACGTAACGCGCAGCATGAAACGTTAGACTTCATTCGTGTGCGCTACATACGGTGAATCGTGTGCCCCGCCATGGTGGTCTAGTGGCTAAGGTACTCGGCTGCTGACCCGCAGGTCGCGGGTTCAAATCCCGGCTGTGGCGGCTGCATTTCCGATGGAGGCGGAAATGTTGTAGGCACGTGTACTCAGATTTGGGTGCACGTTAAAGAACCCCAGGTGGTCAAAATTTCCGGAGCCCTCCACTACGGCGTCTCTCATAATCAAATAGTGGTTTTGAGACGTTAAACCCCACAAAACAATCAATTACGGTGAATCGTGTACGACGAAGCACGTTTCGACACTCTAAATGCGCGACAATGGAATTCCTGGTCGCGTCACTTGAGCAGAAGACTCAGGTGTGACGTCATTGGTATAGCACCACGTCAGCATTCCCTCCAGTTCTGCAGCACCAGCGATGCTGGCAAATCAGTGAGAATCCACGAAACAGCACGGCGTAGGTACATTACTGCAGTCTCCCTGTGACACACTGCAGGCCAAGCACTGACACAGGAACACCGATACTTATTCAACGGCACGTAGAACCTATTCCGATGATTCAAATTTTACCGCGGTAAAGGACGTAACCGTTAACATAGGCTTACGTTACGCTATAGCATGTGACCCCGAGCTGAAGCCCCGCTATGCAACTCACTCACACACACACACACAATATATATATCATGAAGTCTTGGTAGTCTTGGTTGCGACAGCGTTTAATTGAGGAAAGACCTCGCAAAACGAACGGGCGGAGCCAGCACACAGACGATGACGATGAGGATGACCCAGAGTGGCAATGAGGACAAAGAGACAAGCGGATGATGGTGATTGTGATCATGCAGGAATGAGGACGATGTAAGTAACAAATGTCCACAATATATATATATATATATATATATATATATATATATATATATATATATATATATATATATATATATATATATATATATATATATATATATATATATGGTGATTTCGTGCTGTCCTCTAAAACAAAAAAAACGTCGAAAAAAAAACAGAAGCGCCACAGTGTAAAGTGAATACATGACCCTGTCAGCTTTAATGATAACTGCGTTTGCAGAAGCTGTTAACTTTAAGCTAGGGCATGATATGCCATTCATATCGCTGATTTAGACTTACACATGACTCATGAGCCTATACCAGGCAAGTTGATTGTTTGGTATGTGGGGTTTAACGTCCCAAAACCACCATATGATGATGAGAGACGCCGTAGTGGAAAGCTCCGGAAATTTAGACCCGTTTTCAGCTCTGTTCGTTCCCGCTAATATACCAATTAGCATTTACATGCGCTTGTTGCAATTAGTGTCACATTCCCTATAATGCGCACTATCGTCGCACTGAGATTGACACATACTTGCCAATGTTTTCTTGCCACCTACCAAGCGTTTCAACGGGAGGAAGGAAATACTTAAGGCAATACGCACTTTTCTTTTTGACTTTGCACCAATACTAACGTCTTACGTTGATTGATATGTGGGGTTTAACGTCCCAAAACCACTATATGATTATGAGAGACGCCGTAGTGTAGGGCTCCGGAAATTTAGACCACCTGGGGTTCTTTAACGTGCGCCCAAATCTGAGCACACGGGCCTACAACATTTCCGCCTCCATCGGAAAGGCAGCCAACGCAGCCGGGATTCGAACCCGCGACCTGCGGGTCAGCAGCCGAGTACCTTAGCCACTGGACCACCGCGACGGGGGCTATACCAGGCAAGTACATCATACAATACGACCGAACTGAACTACAGGCGTCACGTTAACTTAAACACGGGCGGGTGGACAGATATAATATAGATTAGATTAATACTCGAATGCTTATGGAGGCTCGCGCTTGACATACACAATAAGAACAGAACAATTATTTTACTGAGGTCACGTATTGTCCCACCAGGCCCGCGCGTGAATGCATAACAGATGCACGCGTATACACGGGCGAAAGTTGGCATGAATAATAATAATAATAATAATAATAATAATAATAATAATAATAATAATAATAATAATAATAATAATAATAATAATAATAATAATAATAATATCTCGGATTTAACGTGCGAAAACCCCGACATGATTCTGAGGGTTGCCGTATTGCAAACGGCTCCCGAAATTTCAACCATCTGGTGTTGTTTACCATCGTACAGTCCGCGAGCGTCTACCATTTCGCCCCCATCGAAACGCGACAGCCACGGCCGCGATCAAACTGGCGTCATTCGGGTCAGCAGCCGGCCACCGCTACACCATCGTGGCGGACGAAAGTTGACACGAAGGAAGCAACACCTGGAAACGAGGGGCACTGCAGCGAAATCTATAGCGATGACGCAGAACAGGAGGCACGACGCACGCGTATCCGCCACCACGGTGAATATTACGCGCCGCGCTAAGTCCATCACGAGCACTGCAGCAACGCCAACACCGAACAACACCCGCCGACGATTCTCGCACCTCGTGATGATGATTCTGGCGAAAGAAGCACGCAGCCATGCCCGACCACTGGCACCGAGTCGAACCACACACGTACGCACCAACCCGGCACATCGAGGAAGCGCGTGCAGTTGGAGCTGACGACAAAATCCCGTGCGCCTCGGAGCTCCTCCGTCGCTGGCGGCACTGCGTGCACAATAAAGGGGGGGGTCCGAGCCCTAGGCCTGGCTTCTCCCTTTATACGCTCGGCGCCGTGTGTTTGCCCCGGGTCCCGTGTTGACTTTTTCACAGCGGAACGGTCCCGCAGCGCGGCGGAGACGACGACTGCATGGAACCCGACCAGACGACGGCGAGTACATGGCGTCTGCTATCTCGACGTCGTCCCCTCCGCTTCTTCCTCGCCGGCGTCTTGTACAAAGCGACGGCAACGAAGGAGGGGGAAGGAACGACGACCGTCTTCGAAGAAGACGCCTCGGGAAAACTAATATTTACCTGCGATTGACGATATTGATCTAATATCGGAGCTGCCGCCGCCGTCAGTGCATTCTTCTCGGCGCTGCCGATTGTGGGCGGCGCGGGCTGTGTTTAGAGTTTCGTCGAGCGAGCGCACTTCAGCTCGCGTTAGTTTGTGTACGTGCGTGTGGGTGTATACAAGTGCATGTGTGCGCGCGTGTTAGCCTTCTCCACATTACCTCAGACTCATCCTCACTCTCTGTCTCTTCAAACCAAGGGGCCCAGCTAAGCACCCGATGATTCTGCGCAGTACTGTCAACTCAGGCTCCGATACGTGACATGGCGAGTCGACAGCTGATGCGCTACATCGACAGCCTCGTGCATTCCATCGTATTGCGGGAAGTAGTATACGTGCGCACATAAGTTCATCCACATACAAAAAAAATAAAAATCGGAATTGTTGGGGGGGGAGGGGGGAGTTAAAACCAAGGAGGTTAGTATAACCTCCTTGGTTAAAACTACTATAGAAACCCCTTCCCCCGTTTGCACGACTCCCTTAGAGCCGGTCACCTCATCCTTCCCCCCCCCCCCCAACACCCACTTTACATTTTCGGTTTGGTTCTACGAAAATTGGCACTGATAAGTATCTGTTTGCTCGGTACAAGTGGCTTGCTCTGACGTCACTGAAACCGCCATACTGGAGTGGCGGTACGCGAAGTTTGTGACGTCACGTTAAAGTTATCAATACATATAGCACTGCTGATGCACAGAAGCTAAACATGTTCCAGCTTCGTTATCGCACTGAAGAAGGTTAGCGACCGTATCATTAGACAACCTTAACGTCATGATAGTCGCCATGTTGGAGCACCAGTACGGCAAAAACATGCTTCTATGACGCTATGCCAGCTACAACTGAGAACTCGCTGTACGTGTGACCAAAGGCAGCGTATAATATAGAACAACACTCGCTGCTTATCTTCGCAAAAAGCGCGACCGAAATGGGCGCGCGTGTTATTTCTTGCCGTCTGATGAAGAAGCGTTCAGCGAGGGCTGATAAAAAAAAAAGCTTATCGGCTCCCCCAGCTGCGAAAAGGAGCAATACGAAGCAATGCTCTCACTCTAAACAAAACTAAAACTTGTATTTATTTGTGCGAGCTTGCATTCTTACCGACACACGGTGATCTCAACAATGCCGCTGCAAAAGTGCAGCACTCTCGGTTCGTAATGCGACAATCTACCGGCGTGGTAGTGCACGTAGAGTTATTCTTACCGCCTTCCGTTCGTGCAATATCGGCGCAACTTCGATTCGAACGTTTCAAGCACAGCAACCCGTATTTTTATCAGCCGGATTCTAAGCGACGCGTTGACCTCGAGCAATTGTGCAAAGCACGCCGTTATACAGAAAGCTTTGATGTCACGTTTCGATCCTTAATTGAGTACCGCTAACGCATCTTTGTGTTTAAAACAAAGCGTCCACTTAACGTCATGAAATGCCATAGACGTCGAAACTCCAACTGCCGCGAATAACCGCGAAACATCCTTGGACATAAAAAAGAAAATAAGAAAGAAAACACGCGCACGAAGAACGCCCATCGATTGGCGATCCATAAAACAGAGCGCATGCATGCATACGTCGTCCATCCAAGACGGAAAAAAGAAAAGGAAACGATACAAAAAGAGCCAAGCCAAAGACGGATCCCCGGCCGCTGCCATCGATGTCGCCAACGCGCCTGGATTGGAAGCAAACTCAACGTATCACCCAAAAAGGAATGCGGAAAAAAAAAAACAGAAAGGGGCATCGAGGGAAAAAGACATCGCGAAACAGAGTATAGAAAAAGAGCCGTCAACGTACAAAGGGTGGTCACGTGAGCAACGTGACGCAATCTGGCTCCGATAAGCTGATTGGCGCGCTAGATCGACAGGGGGCGCAACCGACGCTCCGAATGGACGGCTCCATGGTCGTCACCAATATAATGTCCAGCCCTATTTTTTTTTTCTTTCCTTTTCGGCGCACAGTATAGCCTTTATTAGCTGCTTCTGTAGACGAGTCAGCGTGTCGGCCCAGCCGTCTCTGTGCTTCATTTCTTCTATCATTCCTTTTTTTTTTCGTCTAAGTCCGCGAAGCGCTGTCGATCCCGCAGACCGTTACTCGATCATAAGCCTCGCCCTCTCCCTTATAAGTCCGGCCCTTCTCTCTCATAGTGCACTCGTGTGTTCGTTTTGCCGCAGTGTTTCGCTCCGTTCCGCTGTCTCAGATGCACAAGTATTATATACCGATCGACGCGAGTGTTGCATTCGACTCCAATTTCATTTCCTTTTGATAGTCTTTCATCGATGCGTGTATTGTTGCGACCACTCGGTCTGCGGCAGTTAAACGCTGCTACAATAGACTTCAAAGCCGAGTGACGCAAAAGCGGCAGTGTTTATAACCAGGCCAGAGGCTAGCTCGCACAATCCATACATTCGGACCTAAGATATATATAATGCGTGTGTGCTATGCTCGTGGTCTCGTTTTTGTGCTTACTCTCAGCTTCGAGCTTTCGGTTCTTTCCCTCATCGGATAACGGTGCCCAGTGAGCACCGAAGGGTCTGAGCCTGTCGTTTTCTCTCTCTCTCTCTCTCTCTCTCTCTCTCTCTCTCTCTCTCTCTCTCTCTCTGTATTTTGTACATATGCCCTTATTTTAAAGAACCAAGCACAAACACAGAAAGAATGGAAAAAAAAACACGCGTACTGCGCATTCGGACATATGCATGGCTCCTGCCGATCTCATGAAAATCAGAACTTTAAACATTAGAATGTACGTGCTTCAAGAATATTCCTAAACAGTAACCTGGTATGGCCGGGAGACACTGAATAAGCTTTTTCGCAAGAACGAAATTTTAAATAAGTTCCGCAGATTCAACGTAACATGGGAATCGATGTTATGGAAAGCGTGCGGACGGAAGGTGACCACAGTGCATTTTTTTGATTGAGAGAAGCGTTACCAAATGACATTAAAGATATGTACTAAAGTTATACGTAAGGCCCTTAGCCAGAAGGGAAAGGGGCCTAAGGACCCCCCCCCCCTCAAATTTTTTAGGTGGGAGCGCGTTTTATGGAAAATAAGTACGAAAACAAGAGATTTCTTCAAGCTCTCTGCATATCCCTCCCCCCCTTTCCCCAGATAAAATTCTTGGCTACAGCCATGTTGTACGCACAGACATATGATTAATTATTGTTGCGTTCATCTCAGTATTCCACACTACAAGCAATCAAGCACTGCATGATGCTGCCCCCCCAAAAAAAAAGTAGCAGGGACACTCTAAGTAATACCTTAAAAAGATCTCTTTAAGGGGAAATAAATGATGATGATGATTACGAAGAATGAATACGGGCCGGTTGTAATGGTGATCGTGATGATGAAAGGAAACAAGGACCAAAAAGGGCTGCACACTCAAGCAAAATGAATTAAATGTACCCAGCCAGGGTGTCACAAAAAATAAACAAAAAAATGGAAGAAGAAAAGGAGCATGACGAAGGTACTGCACTATATAATGAGCACAGCATTCAGTATAGTCTGCACGACACTCGTGAAGCAGCGAGAACACAAACACACATTGGTAGGCAAGAAAGTAATAAAATAGAATTCCCCCCTAAAGCCCGCGAAAAACAAAACGAGAGCCCTTCTATGGTAACACTCCCAAAGCTTTCCCGACTGGCATACACAAAACAAAATATACAGAGAGGGAGAAAAAAAAAGATAGGCTCAGACCCTTCGGGGCTCACTGGGCACCGCTATCCGGAAAGAGAAAGAACCGAGAGATCTAAGCTGAGAATAAGCACAAAAACGAGACCAAGCAAGAGAGAAAGACATAGCGGGCCGTGTGCAAGATGGCTCGCGAGGCTTAATGAAATGCGCTAATTATGCAGCGTTAGCAGCGGCTCTTCCCGTGTCTGCGCGTGCCCAGGAGATTCCTTCCATACGTTCTATTTGTTTTTTTTTCCTGCTGTGTTGTTTCCTTGTTGATTTTTTTTGTTCCTTGATCTCTCACGCGACACTGGGTGAGAGCATGCGACCACGTGACTGCGGGAAGCAGCACAAGCTACAAAAAGTGATCGGGGGACGCTTCTTCTCCACTGATGAAGAAGAAGTAAGAGGATGGAGCAAAAATGAAAGTTTTCCGGACGTTCGCGGACCAATGAGAGTTCGTCGTTTGCCACCTTTCTATTTTGATTATTTCTTTAGCACCACGAGCAGCGGTGCAATAGGGAGAATGTGGCGCAGTGGCTTTTGGGGGAAGCACAAGCATGGTTGTGCTGGTCGTGAGCAAGCGAAGTTTTTTTTTTTTTTTGCGGACGGCGTGTTTTTTTTTTTTTTACGGCGGCCTATACGGGGCGCGATTAGACCTGGCATATTTATAGGTTATTTAATCGTGCTCTTTGTAGCGTAGAAAATAAGGCAGAAATTACACAAGTGAATTGTCGATGGAAACGAATAAAAACATCGTCACAGCGTTCATGAAGTTTAGAAAGAAAGAAAGAAAGAAAGAAAGAAAGAAAGAAAGAAAGAAAGAAAGAAAGAAAGAAAGAAAGAAAGAAAGAAAGAAAGAAAGAAAGAAAGACTCAAGAAAGGTATAAAAACCGAGAAAAGAAAAAAGCAACAACGGATATAAAACAATCTCTACTCGATTTAGGTATGTACTTTACTCGCCCTTGTGTTTTAGTCTGTCTTTCAGTGTTCTTATAGAACTCGAAAAGCTTAGCAGGATGACGCAGGATACACCACTACACTCTGAGAATGCATGCTCCAAGGCAAGATCGAAATTAACAAACTCGTCGATCACGAGAAAAGGGACATATAGCTCTTAATATGAACTGATTCATAATGTTTTTGAAAAATAACAACTGTTGACTTAACATTTCTTCCCCTAGCTCGGTTTCGCAGGTCCATACTCGCCCCACGTGCACTTTGTTTAATTACTCAATTTGTTTTGGTGTTAACGTTTTTCGTGTTACTTGGTATTGGATTAAGCCCGTTATAGTTAGTGGCACGGGGTGGGGTTTTTTTTTCCCTTATTTTTAAACAGTAAAGCTGCTTAAGTTAGCCGTAATGTGTCCAACCCTATCTCTAATAAAATTCGACGCGCTGTTGCCTAGCAACCGCTCTTCTCGCACAAACTGGTGTGACGTCATGTCAAGCCGCGTGTGCTCCAGGGTAGAACCACGTCAAGCATCGACCACCACGTCAAGCATCGCTACGCGCCAACTGGAGTGACGTCATGTTGAGCCACGTGTGCACCAAGCAACTGTGCAGTAGCCGCACCCAAGCTAAATAAAAAACAAAAAAAAACAAAAAAAATCACACCGAGTCGAGATAGTACTGCCATGGTTTGCCATAAGAAGGTACGTGCTCCCCAAGATGAGGTCACATTTCACGATTGATTGATTGATTTGTGGTGTTTAACATCCCAAAACCACCATATATGATTATGAGAGACGCCGTAGTGGAGGGCTCCGGAAATTTCGACCACCTGGGGTTCTTTAACGTGCACCCAAATCTGAGCACACGGGCCTATATAGAACACGGGCACGCGACAGCGACGAGCGATGCTATGAGCGACGAAACGGGACGTTCACGGGACGTGTCGCGTGGTAGTTTTCGCGCGATCGCTCGGTTCTCCAGACTTGGAAACTGTCGCCAATTGCCCGGAAGTGCTGTGCTCAAAGTACCGGAACAGGATGTACATGACTGACGTACTGCCGGTTCTCTCCGCGTGCCACGAAATCACCACCTCCTCTCACTCACCTCTCCGCCTGAGTCACGCGTGCGCAACAAAGAAATAAGGTCATTTTTGTACACGTGCACATAAAAAAAAGTGCTGCAAGGCAATAATAAACACATTGCGTTCCATTACACAACAATATATCTAATTTTTAAATTGCATACCGCTCACTACGCGATTTTCTTGGCACGAGTAGACGGCCTCATGCCAGCAACGGTGGAGTTCGCTCACCGAAGCCGTCGCGCGAATTAGGTTTGCCTGCGCTAGCGACTGTTCGCGCGAAGGCAATCTACGTCACGTCACTCGTCGCTGTCACGAGCATTATCGCGGTTATGAAATTTGGCCTTCACTATATACTATGCGAGAGAGACAACGGCGACGACAAGAGGATCCCGCGAATACACAGCCACAGCTATGTACATTTCCAGGTGCAAGATGCGTCAACGACGGGATCATCCCGAATATACCAGCCGTATGCATACAAGAACGGGATACTCTGTATAAACGGATGCAGCACCAGGACCCAGTCATTCTGAAAATCCAAGTACGCCTTCAGAATAATTCAGTTGCGCTGTTGGAATGCTTGTGCGGCATAACTATATAGTGCTCAGTGCAAGCTATAGTACACGCGATATTTTTTTTCTGTTTCTCCACCATATTACACGTTAGACGCAATGCGTACAACAAAGTTCATAGAGCATAAAATTCACTGGGGTCATTGTCCTTGGTGATATGCGTTGTGGAATAACTTACTCCTCCTAACCAATACTCAGGAGCGAACAGTAAGGTACAAAGTAAAATTCAATGGCGGTTGTGTGCTGCAGTGCCTTTGACGTCAAGCAACTCCTCAGCGAGCACATCATTATTCCCCACTTCAGTCTTTACAGCGGCACAATACTGCAGGAACATTTCCACCCAAGAGAATTGTCTGCACAATAGCATGGCTGTCAACGAGTGCACCAGGCAAGCAGCGTCAACCAACAATGCAAGCGTAGAAGATACTGCAATGACTGCGTGACGAATAATCGATTATAGTAATTACCATTGTTTTATTTGTTAAAAGCACGATATGACTATGAGCCACGCCATGGTTTGTAACTGCTGAATAAATTCGAACAACTAGAGTTTTTAAAGAGTACCTAAAATCGAAGCACGTGGGCACTCTTTGCAGTTCACGTCCATCAAAACGCGGCCGTCGTGAACTGGAGTCGAACCCACGCCCTCAAGCTCAGCAACGCGGCATCTAACTTGCCAAAGTAACCCGGTGGGTTCTTGACAAAAGTGGGTATCAAATGCAAAGGTTCGTCGTATGTTTACAAGGTAACCCTCCTTCGCCAAGTGCCATAACGTGCTTGCTATACACTTTAAACCAAGCTCTGTGTTTAGAGTACCGTGAATGAAGTCCTTTTCATGCAACACCTTGATGCGCCATCATTTGCCCAGGAAAAAATGTTATGAAGGACCATTTATTTACGAAGGATAACAATCTTTCTTTCCGTACAGGCCTCACGAATAAGCTTGGACGTATGCGTGTCATCCATACAGAAAACGAATTCATTCCGCCCAGTGCATGCTATAAGGCCATACTGCTGCAATGCGTTGAGCAAGGCAAAAGGAAACCATGTTTTTTGTCGTATACAGGGTCTATTAAACGAAGCTCGGTCCACAGATTGATTCCCAAACAGAGAGCGCTACAGACGACAAACTATGACAACAAAAATTACAAAGAAAGAAAAACAACATTTCAAACGGACGGAAAGAAAGAAACGATGCAAGGCAAGAACGAGATAAAAGACAAACGAGAAGGAGAGAGAGACAGAAAGAGAGAGAAACACTCCAATCACATCACTCCTCAAGCATCACGTGACACGCAACAAGCCAGTCTGCCGCTGCTCCAGTGGCGCCACCGCCGCCGGGCGTCGCACACATGCGTAGTCGTTCCATCGATTTCTTGCGCAAACAGGGAGTTCCCGTGCTTTCAGCTCAGAATCCTCATTTGCTTCGCCTTTTACTTCTTTACTTTTTCTTTGCTTTGCAGAACCTTCTGTATAACAGTTTCCCCCACCCTGTCGCCGTCTATAGCTGCCTCCCGTTCCACTGTTCTTTCTGTTCCTACTTACTTCACTTCATCTGCCAATTCCATTTTGCTTGGCAGAGCGCCTCTCGGTTATTTGTTGCAACCGTTGTTCTGGCAACTGTCGACCGGCTCTGTATATAGAAAGCAGCGCGCTTCTTGGAGCACTCCGTTTGACGCGGCGCCTATAGCCACACTCAATCTGATAACTTGCACACTCTGATGAAGTACTCGATAATTTTCGCCCTCAAATAGTGTACGCCATCGTCTCTACTAGGACGCACGTAATAAATGAACGCGAAACGCAATTAACACTTAGTCGTATTGGTGAAGTTGCGAGAATTGAGTGGTGCTACAAAGAACAAAGAATTTTCATACAGCATCCCGCCTTGATTAATCTATCGCTACACAGGAATCATATGCCAAACAGTGGAAGCGCCAAGTGAGTTTCGCGACTTCTAGTAGGATAATTTGGGCATACCCGGTTCCACACTTCAACTCGCGTTAAGTGCCTCAATTCATTGCTTCTTTATCAACACTCTTTTTTTTTTCGCCTTTTCTCTTAGCTTTCCTATGTCTCCCGAAGACTGCACTGATTAAGGACAGCAACAAAAATATGTAGGCCCAACAAGTTGATGCTCTGTCATTAGATAAAAAGCAGCCAATTGTGGAACTGTGGGAAAACAAATCAAATGTGACAGACAGACAGACAGACAGACAGACAGACACAGGACAGACAGACAGACAGACAGACAGACAGACAGACAGACAGACAGACAGACAGACAGACAGACAGACAGACAGACAGACAGACAGACAGGACAGACAGACAGACAGACAGACAGACAGACAGACAGACAGACAGACAGACAGACAGACAGAACAGACAGACAGACAGACAGACAGACAGACAGACAGACAGACAGACAGACAGACAGACAGACAGACAGACAGACAGACAGACAGACAGACAGACAGACAGGACAGACAGACAGACAGACAGACAGACAGACAGACAGACAGACAGACAGACAGACAGACAGACAGACAGACAGACAGACAGACAGACAGACAGACAGACAGACAGACAGACAGACAGACAGACAGACAGACAGACAGATAGATAGATAGATAGATAGATAGATAGATAGATAGATAGATAGATAGATAGATAGATAGATAGATAGATAGATAGATAGATAGATAGATAGATAGATAGCGAAATACGGTGAATGAATTTTACTTAAAGTATCATCATCATTCATAGCCAATTTTTATGCCTGCTGCAGAACGCTGGCCTCTCACAACGATCTCCGTTTCACCTCATCCGGTGCGAGCTGGTTCCATTTTATACCTGCTAACTACCTGGTTTCGTCGTTCCATCAAACCTCTTGTCATCCACTGCTCCCATCTCATGGTATCCATACAGCACCTCTAACTGACCAACAGTAACCTGCATTCCACATTACGTGGCCTGCCAAAGCCAACTTTTTCTGCTTAATGCCAGCTAGAATGTCGGCTACCCCGTTTGTTCTCTAATCCACTCCTCTTCCCGTCGGTTAATGTTACACCTGCCTAACACTTTATTGCCAAAGCAATCGTATGGACACTTCAGAAGTGTTTTAGCGTTACCGTCAGGTTCTGCATAAAATCCAAATCGGTAACACTTTCATGCCCTTCGCATGCCATATATGCTCGAGTGAAAGCTTCTAAAGACGGCAGACGGGCGGAGCTCAAGCAGACAGAAAACGCGTTTGCCCTCTTCGTTGGGCGGAAGAGCATGAAGGGGTTTCAGGCGGGAGAGGAAGGTTCTGCGTTGCTCGGGCAGCGAATACGAAACTTTGATCGAAATGGCGCTGCCCACTAAAATCTGTCCAGCTAGCACGTGACACAGAGCGCCTGTTTCGACAGAGGTCAGTGTACGGCTCATATATTTGCATCTGCTGTTCTCTCACATCTGACTTCGCATTGAATCGTCAGACGGCACAAAAATGCTTCGCTTCCTGGACAGGCAGTCTTTCTTAAGAGCTACATCCATGATTGATATGTGAGGTTTAATATCCAAGAACCACCATACAATTATGATAGATGCCGTAGTGGAAGACTCCAGAAATTTTCACTACCTGGGGTTCTTTAACGCGCACATAAATCTGAGCACACGGGCCTACAGCATCTTCGCCTCCATCAAAAATGCAGCCGCCACAGCCGGCATTCGACTCCGCGACCTGCGGGTCAGCAGCCCAGTATACTCAACCACTAGACCACCGCGGCGGGGCACAAGCTACATCCAAAGTTGACGAGGCACAGACAGACATACAGATACAAACATTCCCGCATACGCGAATGTTTATCAGTATGCACTTGAGCCGTCATAGGCAGGTATGGCCATGTGTCGAGAAAAACGAACACTACAACACATGATAGGGGAATGTAATTTCGATCAGAAGCACGCAGCGCCACTACGCTCTCACCCAACCCCAACCAACGTACTGCGCCACTCTACATATCATCATCGTCAGCTTGACTATATGCCCCCTGTAGGACAACGGCCTCTCTCATGTGCTGCCAGTCGATTCGGTCCTGTGCCATGCTGCTACCCCTTTACACTTTACACCCGCAAACTTCCTAATCTTATCTGCCCACCTATTTCTGTATGTCTCCCCTTCATGCGTTCGCCTTCTCTGGGAATCCAATCGGTTACCTTTAATGACCAGCGATTTTCCTGCCTACCCGCTCCCATGTCCTATTATTCTTCTTAATTTCAACTATATTATCCTTAACCCCGGTTTGTTCCTTCACCCATTCTGCTCTCTTCTTGTCCCTTATAGGGTTACACCTCTCAGTTTCTTTCCCATTGCTCGACGTGTCGTCCTCAAGTTAAGTTGTACCCTCTTTGTAATCTCCTATATCGTTTACATACCCCACCGTTTTAAGCAGCGTGGAAGATCTTGGTGTCCAGCACGGCCCTCAAAGACCAACCGCGGATTGTTACCGGGGGCAAGAGGTGAGAAACCCATACGAATTTCAATCAAGGGGCGACCACTTCCTTCTGGCGAAAGCGCTGAAAAGCTCACTCATAAATGATTCATTCATTCAGCATTTTGTTGACTTAAGTCTGATGGTTTACCAAAGAAGGACTTAGCTGTTGGCTTTATTTCATTATCATTCCAATGTGTTGCTACCACAATTACTACTTCGTTTTTTTTTTCGATGACAGCCACGGTTTCATTGCATAGCCCACCCCGCCCCGCCGTGGTGGTCTAGTGGCTAAGGTACTCGGCTGCTGACCCGCAGGTCGCGGGTTCGATTCCCGGCTGCGGCGGCTGCATTTCCGATGGAGGCGGAAATGTCGTAGGCCCGTGTGCTCAGATTTGGGGCACTTTAAAGAACCCCAGGTGGTCAAAATTTCCGGAGTCCTTCACTACGGCATTTCTCATAACCATATGGTGGTTTTGGGACGTTGAACCCCACAAATCAAATCATTAGCCCACCCCGTGGTTATTAACTTTACAGCTTTTTTATGTTTTAATTGTAAAATAAACTAAGCCAACCACACAGAGCGAAATGCGCGAGTTCCACCATTCCCACGACAATCGCTCACACGTGCCGGCGGTTTCCCTCGGAACGTGTCTGTCGAGAACGATTGCCATTTAACGCGCTGCAAACGACACTCCCCCGAGTGAGGGTTCACGTACATACGCGCCCAAGACTGCGCAACGCATAGGTGATCCTTGATGCCATCGCCAGACCACGTCGCTTAACGTGCCCGTGTAGTGTAAGCACCCCGGCTTATCGCATCTTCTAAATCCTCCATTGAATGTCCGCGGCGCAGCGTCGAGGCTTAGTACGGGAAGAATTCCCCGCGCGCACGTGGTCACAGCGGGTCGCCTTACGCACGCCCAGCACGTGCACCAGAACGCTGCGAATCGAGCCCCTTAATTCTTCATCAAAGAGCGGCGAAAGAGCAGTCTACCGCGTATACAAGGCTGTCAAACCGAACAGCTGCCTCTGTGATCACGCCGGTGTGAATTCTCCGATGGGCTGCTATAATTCGCTTTGAACTAGGAGAAGATGACAAGTTTATAGGTTTCTTGATTGATTGATTGATTGATTGATTGGGCGATTGAATGATTGATTGGTTGATTTATTGATTTGTGGGGTTTAACGTCCCGAAACCACCATATGATTATGAGAGACGCCGTAGTGGACGGCTCCGGAAATTTTGACCACCTGGGGTTCTTTAACGCGCACCCAAATCTGAGCACACGGCCCTAATACATTTCCGCCTCCATCGGAAATGCAGCCGCCGCAGCTGGGATTCGATCCAGCGACCTGCGGGTCAGCAGCCGAGTACCTTAGCCACTAGACCACCGCGGCGGGGCGGTTATAGGTTTCTTGACGAAGGTAAAAGGAGCAACAACAGTGTTACGTATTAAATCAAAACTGTCACGGTTCCTGTTGCATTCACATGAGACGAGTCGAAAGCAAGAGCCATCTTCTCGTCCACCAGAACTCGCTAATGTTGACAAACTTTTGGTTACTGTCAACCAGCTACGGGCCAATATCGCCTGATATATTCGCTACTCGTCGTTACAAGAACCCAATTTTCGTAACTATAATTCTCATTTCAGTGACTGAGTACTTGTCCTCGCCCGAATATTTATTGTTTTTTTAAATACAGAAATCCAAACCAAGAAATGATATGCCGTGAAGCCCCACTGCCTACAGTACCAAATCTTCTCCGTGGCAGGCCTCTAACCCGTCATATGTTTGTCATTGAACTAGATTTCCTTCTCTTCAATACAATATCTGTTTGAAACCGTGGGAAGCCGCCTTGCCTAATGTTGAGCTCAAAGAGCCCGCGGCAGCTAATGTCAGCCTGACGTCTACGTCATCTCTGCCACTAGCACGTCTGCACGTACAGTGACTGCCCGGACTGACAGTATTATAGGCACGCCAAAGTAAAAAAAAAAAGGGGGGGGGGGTATTAACCGGAATAGCGGGCGGGGCTTTTGTCGTTGATAGGAAGCGAGTCAGTCAGGCGGAATGAACGTGAAATACAACATTGGTGAGCAAGTATAGTGAGATCCCTGTTACTGTATTGTATGCGCAACCAGAGTTCCAAGTCCCTCCTTTCGAGGCCCCACTTCCCAGGGCATAGCCGGGGGTCAGGATTAAGAGAATCCCGGCGGCACACCATGTTACTGCAGACGCCGCGTATCTGATAGAAGCGTGGTTTTCAAGCGGGGTAAATCCAGGTTCCAGGCACGTGAAACTTTTATTTGCCTCAAGGAACAATCAGAAAAGATGAAACTTGCATTTACTGGCTGCGACTCAACGTCAATTGCCTATACGAAATACTATACTATACTACTGTTATAATATACACACACACACACACACACAAACACACACACACACACACACACACACACACACACATATATATATATATATATATAATATATATAGATATATATATATATATATATATATATATATATATATATATATATATCTATATATATATATATATATATATATATATATATATATATATATATATATCTAGTATATACATCACTTCAAGCGGGTAGCGTATGAGACACGGATTGGAAAGATGCAGCCGTGGACAGCACGTCTCTATAGTATACATGCATGAACATGTCGCAGTAGTTGCACCCACTTTGAATCGTATTTGCCAAACGAGCAGAAGTACGAGAACAAAAGAGGGGCGCATGCCGAAGAAGCTTCGTTAAACATAACGAGGGCTGATGGATCCAGGAAATATGTAGCACGAGAAAAACTATACTGCGAAAAGCAAAAGGGAAAAACTCTACTAAATTCAAAGACAAATATTCCTAGCGAGCCTTACTTTTCGTCCTAGCACTGTTTTACCCTGTTTGTTGGTGTTCAGTGCCGTACTTTATTTTTCGCTACGTTGATCTTACAGTAGAGTGCCATAAAATCAGACGAAAACGTTAAAACTGACTAAAACACACCACTGCGGCCACATTTCCTTCTTTCTCGTGCCGCCATCTTGTTCGCACTGTATGGTATTCCAAGATATCATAACAGGCCATCGAAAATGCTGTGGTAAATAATATGGACCTCAATTTCGTTGTAAGATGCCTGTAGAGATGCCTTGAAACCAGAACTTACGAGAACACGGTAGCTGTTGACCGCCCTTTTCCGGAATCCTACCCTGAGGCCAATTCTAAATTACGCGACCATTGAGGGGCTGACCTAGAGCCCGTTTCAGGGCCAAGTTTGGGTGTCCTAGAAAGCCCGAGAACCTATCAAGAAAAAGGTTCTCTCGAGTGCCCTCGGCGCGGTCTACACAGGCCTGGGCCATTGATACAAAGGATATTCAATGCAGTTGTTTCACTAACAACTTCTGATATAACTTCAGCACATATGCCGCATCGACAAAAACAAAACGTGCATTCAGACATTGCACGCAACTGCGCTTACAAGATTCGATTAAATGCTGCCGTTAAACGATGCTTATAGCGAGCACAACGCCTCAGTACGTAGTAGCACGTGGCTGACGAAAAGCCGCAATAAACGTCGTATCAGGGGGGGGGGGGGGGGAACCTGCTTCCAATTACACCGGGTTCACTGCACAACCCCGAAAATAGCAATCGAATACAAAACGGGAGGAGTGTAATACAATGGAGCGAGGCCGGAAACAAACGGATAGGACGCGCCACGTGCGCGCCGCTAGAGGGCGGAAGAGACGGCGAAGCGCGATTCCCGCAAACGTGCGATGCTGTCGCGGCCACGGTGAGTAGCAGATTTGCCGCGCGTTTAAATACAGTGAGTCGCGGCAATCCGGTACACGCGGGATGTCGAGGGAAACAAGGGAATCTGGGAACCATTGTGTGTGTGTGAGCGAGGGTAGGTAGGGTGGCTATGCAGGAGTCTGCGGGAAAACTGGAGAGGACGAGCGAGGCTCGGGAATATATCTACGCCGCCCAGGACTCGCAAAACACTGCAGGGTATTCTGTAGAACGGAAGCGTCAGGGAGATAAAAGGGGACGGGAACATCAACCAGCTTTACAACAAGTGGTTCACTACTCTACACAAGAAGGCGAAGGAAAGGGGGAAGAAGGTGAAAAGAAGAGGGAAGGGAAGAGCAGGAGCTTGAAAACAAACAAAAAAATGGGAAGTGTGGAGCCTTGCAGTACCACGTTTGAAGGAGTATACCAACGAAGAGAGTGATTGCTATAGGTCAAAGGCACGAAGTGGGGAGAGCTACCACGTTGATGAAGGAAGAGGAAACGGTGTCGGGAAAACGGGATCGCCCGGAGAGAAGCGATAGAGGTTAGGGAAGTTTTTAGACTCAAGGTTGCTAGGCGAGAAAGGCGGCGTGGGAAAGAGTTCAGGTGGGTGGAAATTAGCTAAGGGAAAGCAAGGCTTCAGAGAAGGTTTCGTGGGGGGGAGTGTGGCAATCTGCCACGGTGTTCCCTCCATTGCGCCCGGGATAATCCCAGCCAACAAGCGCGCACGTGCCGCGGATATCTCGGCACGTCGACGAGGGAAAAAGCTCAGCGACGGCTTCCCTAAAGAGGCACGAGCGTTGCTCTCCCTTTTGCGGGCCGCATTCTTCCCGGCCGCCGATGCGCATACACTGGTTTGGACGACACAGCGAGTGCGCACGGAGAACAGAGAGGGGCTGCGTACAAGGCACAGAGACACAAGCCGGCAGCTAAACGGGAGTGCGTCGCGGATAAAAGTGCCATGGGATGCCGTGTTTATGGGAGACAGATTAGGCTTCCCGGAGGGAAGCGACGGGGCGGGGCTTACGGCCGGAGCTCCCACAGAGAAAAGATGCCGCGGTGGGGCCGACGCATGCCGGCGCGTGTTGGGGATTTGCGGAAGATAGAAGTGGCTCGGAGAATACAGTGCCGGGATATTCATAAGCGCGATCCTAAATACGGGACACGTAGTAGCACCGTATAAGACGCGGAAGCTAGGGCGAAGGAGACAGCAGTATGTAACGCGCATCAGTGTGAGGCGGGTTCGGGACCGTTTCCCGGTATGTTGACACATACAGCGCAAAGCCCGACTGTCAATAACAGTGAAATTGTGAGCCTGTTCTGGCTTACAATCGTAAACCTGTCCGCGACAGCCTCGCTATGTTTTTCGTACGAAAAGTGCTTAGTGAGAAACGAACGTTGCATTTACAGCTTATGCCCCGTTTTCTTCCAAGTTGACGCCCGGATCACAGCACGTACGTAAAGAGTCTTTCCTGAGGCATCCGGGCAATAGGTTGAAAAGATAAAATGATATCAGATAAAAGGGCTACACACCTAAAGGCGCACATAATAGAAGTTTTTCCCTCTCCTCTTAAACTCCTCGCAGATGCTGTGATGATTTAAATTTTTTAGCCCACACTGCGCCAAACAATTTTCACTCTCACCTCCCAAGTAGGGATTTGTACTATTTATTTCTTTTACTTGTGTACTTTAAAACGCTGCGATGTAATGTAAGTTTGATCTATGTGTATCTGGGATTTGTATATTACTGTTTTGCGTGAACGCATTCTCCGTCTCAACGACCGATCGTGTCATTCTGACCAGTAAAATACTTGTGAACATAAGGAGCCTAAACTATCTGCACTCAAGTTACGTTCTCTCAACTATTCCGATCTCTGAAGTAGGCTTCTCCGCACAAAGAGTCATACTAAGGAGAAGCCTGCTCTAACGAGCAATTTCTTTCTTATTGACAGAACTTGTCCCACACGAATGAACATCCCATTGGTGAGCATGGCCTGAAGCCTGTTCCTAACAACCGCCAAGACCTTCGCCTTGGCTCCGGAAATTGACTGGGGAAATAGGTTACACATGAAGACACAGCAAATGCATAGCCCTCATGCGAAACCCTAATAGAACGTCCACTCTTTTATTTCCTTTCATCCCTTCTCTCCCTGCATGCGTAGGGTGCCCAACCACACGTGCGCCTGGTTCATATTTCTGCCTTTCACTTATAGCTAATACTCAATGGCGTTCTACTGCTGTGGTGCTTATGGGTCGTCGCATAGAGGATGGTATCAGGGCCAATATTCGTCACTTCTCTTCATTTATTATAGTTTGTTTTTGTCGTGAATGATCTTCATAAGATTATATTCCCACAGCATTACAATGGAGAAGAGTATCGTTTGACTGTATGCTTACTTGACTGTATAGAAATGCTAACACAAGTTAGGATTGGATCATGCAACATCTGCAAGCAACCACGCTATACAGGAAGTACTACAGGAAGCTAGGAACACATACTGGCATCATATCAAAGCTTGTCAAGACATATCAAGACTTCATATCAACACGTAAATCATGCACTAAAAGCTGTGGGTTCACACTGTGAAGCAAATAAACAGCGATCAACCGGGATCCTCAGGTTCCGACATTCTCACAAACGCAAGCACAAATACAGTTACAAAGCATATGTTGCTTGAACCGGCTGCACTGAAATACCTGTGATTCATAGCACCATTAAACACACACACACACACACACACACACACACACACACACACACACACACACACACACACACACACTCACATCCACTGTGCTTACACACTCCTTGACTAAGGTTTCGCGACTATCACCACACTTCAAATAAATCACAAACATGGTTCAGTGGGAACGACTTACGCTTGTTCCGGATCAGTGGAATCCGTTCCGGGGGTGGAGAGCGATTCCCTTGCGTAGGTAGTTGGAAGGTGCATCACGATGCCCAAACGACTGTGCCGACATCCAACCTGCCAACACAATTGAATGGGCGTCACTAAAGGCGCTCGTCACTACACACGCCCAAGCACCAGAAATCTAGTAAGTTCGGCGCCCAAGGCCGAACTAGCATTCACACAAATGAGATGACGCGAAGCACGCACGCTGGAAAATAACACGAGGAAACACGACTGCCAGCACACGGAAATGGTTGTGGTCGAGCCATTCTTTGCAGCCGTCACGGTTGCGAAGATAACGTCAATCCCGGTGCATTTCGGCCTCCGGCTTTCCCGGCGGCTCATGACGAAACTTAATCTTTAAAAATGCAACATTCTCACTCCAGCCCATTTTGCGGGTTGGTGAATATTCATGGTTGAAGGTGGAGTCCCCCCAAATATGAAACGCAACATGCTGCCCGAGGTCAAAGCGGTGCCAACACTGCGCGATGGCTCCAAGACAAAACAACAACAAAAGTTGTCAGTGACGTAAACACTGATGCGGCTACTGGTATATGAAAAATCAGTTTCCCCTGTCCTGGGTTTACAGTATAGGCGTGGGGACCCTTCGACCATGGCCGTCGTGTTGAATCTCATATTGAGCCCCGTTGTGCATAAACGGCAGAACACAGAAGCTGTTGCCTGCGGAAAATGACGTTTTCCGAAGTTCTTCACCACGACATAAACTTTGGAAGAGGACATTAATTATTCGGATGCGATGAAAGAAAGTATTCGAATGTGCAACGAACAAAGGCATGAGCCGAATACACGATGTTTTCGTACCTTATACGGCTTAAGCTCCTCCTTAAATTGACATCACGTGTGGTAAAACTAGACAAATAAGCCAATGCTTAAACCTGAAAAACCGCCTACCACAGCTTCAAAGCGGGACCTTTTCAGACAAGCCAACCCACTCGGTGGCATTCACCGCGCCTGTGCAGCCCGATGGACATCGACCGCGAGGTATTTCACGCCGCTTCCGATGACGTCACCACACACGTCATCACGTGCAACGACGAGGTCACCACCACCGATGTCGAACGCAAGGCCACAAAGACGGGTCGGTTTGGTTTTTAGAAGCTTTCCAGTGTGCTTCACGATAATTTAGTGGCCTTCACGACAACGAACTAAATGACGTCATTGACGAGAAGCTCAAGCCCCTCTATATTCGCGAGAAGTTGGAAGCATCTTGGAGATTCTTACAGCTCTTCTGACTTCTTCCGCGACAGCTTGAGTAACAAGTTCTAGTGTCGGTGCCCGAAAGCCACTTAAGTGCCCAAGCCTTTGCGTTCCTTTGTAATCTTCTTGGGTGCGCCTGCAATACAAAGGAACGCGAGAGCATGCGTACGCAAGGGGCTCGGTATCAGCAGCACCAAAACTGCCCGATATCCCGCGCTGGCTATTACAAAGTCGACACGCTCCGGCCTCTTATTACAGTGGGCGCTTCGACAACCGGCGACTCCGAATTTCCTCTGCTTACAATTCCAGACGATTGTCCATGGCACAACAGGACGAGATGCTTGCGACACTGCAAAGTTTCTCGTCGAGTGCAAACACTTCCTGCTTTTCTCAACGCCTCGACGACCTCCTCACGACTTGACTTTCCCGTGTCCTCCAACGACCTTGGCCCGCATAGTGTGATGCGCCATGTTGTCTCACGAAGGGTGCGTCCTGCGCAGGTAGGCGGAAAATGTAAGTCTTCTCTCCAGTAATGATTTCCATGCCGTTCTCCAATAACTTTTCCTGCGGCTTCGTACGATCTTGCCGTAACACAAAAGATGCCGCATCTTGTTCGCCTCTGGATTCATGATCGTTGCACGCAACGCAGTTTTGCAAGACAGCTTCGCACACACCTCCCGTTCAGCTCGTGGTGACCTATGCGTACAACCTCCACGCAACTTCCGGTAACCTTGGCTGAGAAGACGGTCCGCGTCGCACTTGTAAGGTGCCCAAGATGAGAGGTCGCTCACGATGTTACTTCCGCCTGAGATTTCCTTGCACCATCCGAGTCGACTACCGTTCAAGTACGATGTCCGCATAACATCCGCTCACTTCAGCATGCCATCCTTATGACCTCTCAGATGACCTGTCACAACGCAATGTATCACCACGCACCAGACGCGATATCATCATCATCGTTCGACTTCCCCATCCGACTACACTACGGTACTCTCGACAGAGGACAAAATGTCTTCTCGTCTGTCCAGATCGTCGTGTCCATATCGACTGTGGCCGTCGCGGCACACGATGTGCACCGGCTTCACTCTCGAGTAGCGTATCCAACTCGACCGTGACGTTCTCAGAAGACGGCGTGTCGCATCGTGTCCTGCCGAGTCCCGTATCCGACCCGACACGATTGAACCGTCTTCGCTCTAAGAGGCGCGCGGTCGACTGCCTCCCGGCGACTGCGCGACGAGCCGCTCGAACCGTCGTCGAACTCCATTGAGTCGACGACGGCGAGAACACTGCAGGCGCGCGGAACGTGTGCGTGCATGCTATAACAGCAGCCCTAGTTTAGTACACAGAGCACCGTGTGCGGAGCGGATACTGAAACAGGGGGCGAAAAAGCAAGCACCGAGCGAAATGAAGGCTTTGCCGAGAGCCCGCCGTAAGCTGCTCGGAAAACGCAGTTGGTACATATTTGTCTCGGAGAGGCATTATTTACATATTTGTACAGAGGGACGACGACGACGACGACTAAATAAGCAAAAAGAAAAGAAAAGCTCACAGAGACAGTGGAATAAAGCGACGCTAACTCGGCACTCATAGGACAGTACGGAACGGAGACGATGTGGACGGACCGAGGGAGAGGGGGCGGGAGAGAGTGTGGGTGTGCTAGCAAGAGCGAAATAGTGTAAGTTCGCTCAGCTGGCTGAAAGCTCGAAACGAGGAGCGCGCAGAGAGGTGATGCTGCGAGCAAATATGTTTCATATGCGGGAGATAAAAAGAGAGGGGGAGCGGCTCGTCATGAAACGAGAAAGGAGGCTGTTGAGAGACAGAGAGGGGAAGGGAGGAAGAGAGACGGCCGAAAGGGGTCGCCAACTGGTAAACCCTCCTCTCCTATTCTCTTTCTCTCTTTATCGCCAGGCATCTCGTAATACAGGCGCCATTTGCAGAACGTGCAAGCGGCGCCGGAGGTTTGCAGAGCTAGACAACGAAAGAACGAACCGAAATGCGGCGGTAGAAGCGGAAGCACTTCGGAAAGGAGGGGGGGGGGGGTGCTGGCCGAACTGCTGAGTACACATGTAGACACAACTGCAGCAAGCGCGTCGCCCCAGTTGGATGCGCGCGGTGCTCCAGCAAGTGCTCGTAAGAGAGGTAGCGAAAGAGGAGCGTCAGAACAAAAACAAGCTAAAAAATAAATAAAGGAACAAGCATATCATGCTCGTTTCCAGTTCGAGGTTTGCTCATGCCAACAGATGGTGAAGTACGTTCGATCGAATTTCTTTTCTTTTCTAAGACGAGAACGTTAGAAGCCTCATGGAACAGGAAAACTGACGAACTGATGTAATCAAACAAGAATGGAACATCACGTGCATGACTTCACCTTATGACGCAAATACGTCACAGATCACCTAAATTTGTGACATCACTCAGACGCTGCCCAACGTCACGTCATGTCATGACGTTATCACATGACTTCGTCACTTGGTCAAACGTGTGCCCATCACGGAGCCAGGGCAAAGCCGCGTGAGGCACAGATATTTCGCGATGCCTCCGATCTTTGAGGCGATGCAAAACAACGTTATGTGCACAAAGCTTTCGGCGGGTTCTGAGGAAGATCAATATACGATTGAGAGACAAGAAGTTGGCTTTCCTTCAAGTGGTTTTAGGAGAATGCACGGGGGACTATTGCGAGCTTTTACATACGGAGGTACGTATAACAAAATATAGGTGAGCGGGTGTAGGGAAGACAAGGTTAGGTGGACGGATGAGATAAGGATTAAAGTGGCAGCCGAAGCAAGCACAAAACCGGCTTGACTGGTAGAACATGGTAGAGGCCTTCGTCTAGCACTGGGCATAGTTTGACTGGTGATTATGGTGGTAATGATGTTGTTGTTGATGATGATGATGGTGGAATAGGTTTTGATCACTGTGTTGACTCAGAGTACACCAAACGACGCTGTAGATGATAGAGTTTAAAACCTAAGTTATTCCTGAAGACTTCAAATTGTTAATTTCTTCGTTAAAATCAGATCTTCGTGGTCCGGAGTAGAAGCTGCAACTTTGGATTGAGAAGCACGAGTGCAATACGTACAATTAAAGCTGTATTCACACGATGGACGTGATCGCGAACTGATCAGTCACGTGACATGTGGCGTAATTCGGATCCCTCTGCAGCCAGCACTCACATATGGGAGAATTCACGTTATACAAGCGAGGATTTCGGTATTCCTCCCAGAGCAACCCAAGAGCAATTTGGGCTCCCGTCGTTTCACGAATTAATTCACGCAGATCGAAGAGGGAACGGCTGACGGATGTTGACGTAGTACACAATACGCAAGTTGGAATCAGCTTAACAGGTAGACCGAGTGGACGGGCTTCGTGTACTTGCTAGATAGAAAATGATTGATTTGATTCGATTGATTGATACGTGGGCTTTAACGTCCAGAAACCACCATATGATTATGAGAGAGGGGCTGCAGTGGAGGGCTCTGGAAATTTGGCCACCTGGAGTTTTTGAAAGTGCACCCAAATCCGAGAACACGGGCCTACAGCATTTTCGCCTCCATGGAAAATGCAGCCGCCACATTAGATTGGAAATGTACAGCCTACAAGGAACAAAAGCAAAGAAATGTGGAGGGTCTGAACGACAATGCGTAGATCAGAAACTAAATACGGGAAAGAAAGTCAAATTACTTCCCGTGTATCTGAACCTATGCTATAGACTATTTCTGACTCATGCGCTGTTGGATTGCACTGTATTCACACATACTGCAGTCTACAGCACGATATTTTGCACCGTGCCACTTTTTGTTTTAATATTGTACATCTCGTCAGCAAAGCGATATGGATCAACCGGTGCCACCATAAAGGCACCGGTCTCTCATATTCGTCATTTCAATAAAGAGAAAGGCGAATCGAAAACGCAAGAATAACTGCAGTAACGGGAAACGCGAGAACCCAGTCATTTTGAAATCACTCGTCAAGAGAAGTGAGCGCACACACTTTTTTTGGCAGCGTGGCGTGGCGCGTCCACAAGCTCCCCCGTGCGGCGAATGGGGTTTCGATTGGGGCGGGCCAGGACGGCGCAATGAAGAGCACCGTGCGGAGCAGCAGCTCACGTGCGCACACAGCGCCTCTAGCGCGATTGTCGCCGCTCGTGTTTGCGGTCTCGTGACTCACCGGCTCTTGTGCGTTCGCGTGCGCGATAGTCCGTCTCCGGGGAAAGCATCCGGGTTCCAGAGGGAGTGTGGAACTACTTTCTGCATCTCTCTGTCTCCCACTCTCTCATTTGTCTATAAGTGGTGCACTGAGTGCAAGCCACACGACTCCCGAGTGGCAAAAAAAAAATTTAAAAAGATTTATAACTCACAGGGTCACTGATGCATCCACCTGAGATGTCTCCAAGGCGAAAGCTACCTCTTCTTTCTCCAATTCTTCTCGTACACGCCTAATCAAGCACCTGTTAAATGCCGGCTATATCCAGGAAACCGGACGAAAACTCTCCTGCTTCTTGTTTATGTCTAACGCTTGAAGCGGGACCTGAATAATGTCTCCTTTTTCGCCATCTTCTATCTGTTCCCTCTTCCCGAAAGAATAGGCAGGCGTCGTGCCCCTTCAGGTGGCAGTTTCCAGCTTGCTTTGTCACTCTTTTCTCTGTGTATGCTAATAATAATAATAATAATAATAATAATAATAATAATAATAATAATAATAATAATAATAATAATAATAATAATAATGTTACTCCCGCAATAAGTCGATGTACCGGGTACGCTTTGAGACCCCCCCTCCCCTCAGGTAAAATATTATATTGGAAGCCCCCCCCCCCCCTGCCCCGTGGTCACTCCTATGGTTTAGAGGGAGTGCAAAACAGCCATACTTTCTGTGGCTACTTCACTTCCGACATGTATTACTTTGATATATCAGCGGAGAAGTCAATTACGGAGGGCAAAGTATATAGGCGCTGCCAAGTTTCAAGTGGCTAAAGGTGGCCGTTCTTTACATTAACATTTAGCGGCAGAAATTTACTCTTCAAGGTTTCGTAGTATATAAAGTATACTGCTAAAATTACGCTTGCATAAACAAAAACAAACTAGTTCACACTTATGGTCGTGGCTGTGAGCAGCGCTGCCGAACACTTCCAGAATTGCACAAAAGATAAATGCCCAATAAAGTGGACGTGAAGGCGATCGCCGATGTAGCTGAATTGGTGGAGCACCGTACGAGTTATCCGAATGTTCTGGGTTCGGTTGCAGTAAGTTCATTTCTTCTCAACTTTTATTCCTGTCCATTTATGATATAATTTAATAAAAAATATCTCGGTTTCTAACCATGATATGTTTATGAGTGACGCCGTAGTGGCGAGACCAGGAAATTTCGACATCTGCGTGGTGCCCTTTAGCGTGCCCCGACATGGCGCATTACATGAGTCTTTACCATTTCGTTTACCTCCGAAATGCGACCACCGCGCCTGCGATCGAACCCGTGACCTTCTATAGTCAGCAGCCGAGCCCGGTAGTCACTCATACATCCCGGCGGACGTATACGGCATAATAACAACACTGCAGTTCAAACTTACAATTAATGTTCTACGAATAACGTTTTTTTCGATATGTGTATAGCCTCGTACTTCGACGATAAATCCTCCTCCCGCCGTTCTTCACCAATTCTATTGAAACCGCGCCACAGCGAACTTGAAAATGCGATTCTCTACTAACGCATCGGTGTTAATGCGACTGGCGAGTCTCCCGTGTTACAGAGACGCCTTCCAGCGACACTCGCTCGCGCGTTTATATACGAAAGGGGCAAATTTTCGCGGTGACGCGCTCGACAAACACGACGCGCCTATAATCAAGTGCGCGCACTGCCAAAGCGCACAAACCTTGCGGAGCGTCCGAGCGCGGGGCTAATCGTTACTGCAGTGCACGCATTGACCGCCAGGAGACAGCACCGACGCACTGTTGTAGCTTTCGCCCGTGCCGTGCCCGATCCCTTCCTTGCACGCCAGCCAAACAACTGGACGTGCGCTTATCTAATCAACGCGGCCTTTGAGCTCCTCGCTGTGTCCCGCGCGGCCCTTTCGCCCCGGGTAACAATCGGTTCCGATCGTGGATCGCCCTTTCGAGTGCTTCCTCGTTGCGACGTCAAGCAGCAGCAGCAATAAACACGCCAACGTTGCTGGCGCTGGAAAAAACGTGGGGCTGTTCGATGAAAAGTAATGCTGTCCACTTCCGGTATTTTTATTATTATTATTATTTACAGATACTGCTGTCTCATGTTTGAGACATTGCAGGAGTGGTTACAATAAACGAACAAAAACGTCACAATTTAAAAAAATAAAAATATAAAAATTGCATAATTAGACACCTGTTCAACAAACAATAAATGATCAAGCAAAAGGAACCACGGCAGAATTAAGAACATCAGTTTACATAATTGGACACTTGTTCAACAAACAGCGCATGCGGTAGACGTTTCAAAGTAGCGTCAAGATTATTCCAAGTGTCAGCTGTGCACGGAAAAAAAGAGTATTTATAACAATCAATAACACATCTCAATGGCACAATATTCAACGGATTGTATCGGCGAGTCACCTGGGTGGGATGATTGGTGAACGAAATGGGTGTGGCTATGCGGACGGAATTGTGCACGATGTTATGTAGCATGGTAAGCCGATCACACATACGTCTGTGTGAACACTTCCGAAGTGTGCGGGGTAAAGCCAAGGACTTCAATTATTTGAGCCCGCCGCAGTGGCTAGGGTGCTCGGCTGCTGACATGAAGGTCGCCGGTTCGATTCCGGCTTCGGCGTTCACATTTCAATAAAGTCGAAATGACCCATTGCTGTGTGGTATCAGCGCACGCTAAAGTCCACCAGACGGTCGAAATTGCCGCAGCCCTCCACTACGGCGCCCATAATATTGTGGTATATATTGCTCAATTATTTTATTTTCTTGCGAGCAACAGTACGCTGCAAGATTTCACCTATTACTCGGGGAGTATACCCCTGACTGAGAAGCTGCTTAGCTGACCGAGAAATATGCCCCTCACGGTTCTTATACTGCAGCGTAGCTGCTCGGTTAAAATGTATTGCTGGGGAAAACAGTGTATGGCAATCTTTCTATTCATATTTGCGTCTTTGTTCTGAGCATAAACGTACCGTTGTTTTCAGTTCATACCAGGTGCTGCTATTCAAACTCTACGTGGCCTAGACAGAGCTGATTATTATTATTACGCAGATACATAGGGCATATTGTGTAGCCAGAGATAAAATGTAACATATGCGAATGCTTTCAACTAACTTTATCCCTGCATGGTAGTGCAAGCTATTAACAACCACCCATATGGTATACCAGAGAAGGCGAGGAAACTCAATGAATGGCAGGTGCGGCAAACCTCCACAGGCAGGCTGAAGTTTCAGAAATTCTTGTTCAAAAAAAAAAAAAAACGAAGATAGCTGTAGAAGTTAGCGAATTCCCCTGTTTTTTTACCGCTTTGAAATTTGGGAACGTAGGTCGGGAAAAAAAGGAGAGAAATAGCTACTTTGGAAGTTCGTTCTCATTAATGCGCGTTTGCATAATTTGTTCTCCTTTCGAGCAGCGTGCCATGGCAGCACGCAAACGTGGAGAAAACAATCGAGTGAGAATGAGAGAGAGAGGGATGCTCACTGAAGCATGCGGCAATTAAATCAACTTTCGCTAGGCCCATCGACGAGTCCACACGCAGTACACAGAAACGATGGTGCCCAAAAAGAAAGATACAAATAAAACAAATCGAGAGAGAAAAAAAACACAAAAAAGAAAGAAAAGTTAGCTTCCCAACAAGGATCTCCCACCAGGGACCCACGAAAGCGTGCATGTGAAAGCGCGACAAACTTTGTCGCAGTTCCCGAACTTCACTCTTTCTCAACTCCACCAAAATTGTTTCTTTCTTTGTCTTCGGAGCATGCGTGAGTTCAATCCTTTTTTTTTTATTTTTGCTCGTTCGCGTTTTCCTCTCTGCATTTTGTTCTTCACTCACTCTCTCATTTCTTTTTCTCGTTTGTTCTTCGCGTTACAGTTCCCTCTTCCTTCTCCAGCTCCTTCTCTCCCCTTCCTGCATTTCTCTTCCACCTCCAATGGAGCGGCAAGGAGCCATTCCGTGCTCAGCCGTGAGCTAGCTAACCGGGGCGCTCACTAATTAAAAGTCATTACATTAGAGAGACCGCCTCACTTTCTTGTCCCGGCTACCAATTCTTCTCTTCCCGAAACCTCTCCACCCCACCCCCCCGCCCCGATGCGTGCTCGCAACTTGTTCCTGGAAACACAAACGACAATATATATATATATATATATATATATATATATATATATATATATATATATATATATATATATATATATATATATATATATATATATATATATGTTTGTGTTTGTGTGTGTGTGTGTGTGTGTGTGGAATATCGGTTTACGGTATAAGTAAAGAAAGCAGATTATAGCCCCATCACTCGGTCACTTCCTGTATCGTCATCGTTCTCTGTTCGTAGTTTCCCGAACAGAACAAGATAAAGAGAGGGAAATGAAAAAAAAAATTGGAAGAAGGAGAGACTGCGCTGGTGGTGAAAGCAATGTTTAGATGTTAGCGCTGAAATTAAAAAAAAAGAAATAATAAGTACAAGAAAAAGGAAAGAAACATTGGCAGCAAGTAAAAGTAGGGTCAGTAAACAAGACAAGCAGGAGAGAGAGAGAGATAGAGGGAGAAAGAAAGAAGAAAGAAATATTGAGTTTCAGAAGGTGCAGGGACACGAAGAAAAAAGTAGGCAGTGCGGAAAGTAGACTTCATGTGAAACTAAGATGCGAAAGCAGATGAGCCGAAGGAGGACCAGGGATCCAAATGAACGCTTCAGGAGCACCGCCATCTGATAAGCCTCTGGGAGGGTGGCTGTTGCTTGGGTGGGTGTTGGTCAGCCGGGCTTTCCCTCGCACAAATAAAGAGAGGGTAGGAAAGAGGCAGCGATCATCGCCCCTCTCTCTGAAGGCGGAAGCAGCGGCGAAACGGAGCATAATTAAGGTCTGTTCTTAGCGAAAACGGGAGGGGCAGTTGCGAGAAGGCAAGCAAGATGGGCTTCGTTTTCTAACCGGAAAACTAGAAGCAAGAAACCGTTGAGCACGCATGTGGAGGAGGGAGGGGGGACATGAACCCTCCTCGCCGGCAGGCGTTGCCCGCGACCGCCCCCTCCTCCTCCTATATTAACCTCTCCCTCTCTCCTTCCTCGACTCGGAATCCTCACCCATTCCCCTTACCCGAGTACTCGCGGAGGAAACTATGCTTTCGCCTGCCGCTTTTAATTTTGTTAAGAGGACACCCGCTGAGAAGGAGAGAAAGGAGGTTCGGATGACGAAGACACTTCCCTTCCTCCAACTCCACTTTCTTGTTCTCATTCACGCAACCGTTTTTTAAATATTTTTTTACTCTGTTTTGTTTTCCCGAGCCTGTGAGCTTCGTTATATTATGCGTTGCGCTCGGTCCTCCCTCGTTCGTTTCTCTCTCTCTCTTCTAATTTGCGCCGTTCCCTCGCGCCCGAAAGCTGCTGCTGCTGCGTAAGCCCTCGAGCCAGGAAAACTCCGAAGAAAAAGAGACGTAAGAAACTTTCTCGCGAGAGGCGAAAGCTTTTGCGAAGCGGTGATAATTTAGTGAGACTTTCTTTCATTCCCGGCCACCCCTCTTCTACAACACATTTTGCATGCTCTTTGTTTCTTTTTTCTTGTTTCTAATGAATCTCCCTTCCCCGCACCCTTCATCACGCTCCTGATTGGCTGCTCAGCGGAGGCTCGTCTTCGTACTCCGCCAGAGGCGCGACTTTGGGGATCCCGTGTCGCACTTATTGGACTGCTTCCTGCCTCGGCCATAATTACACGGGGCAAGAGGGGGCTGCTTTACTGCACGTGAAGCGTTGGTTATTCGGAATATTCGAGAGAAAGGAACTAAATGTCCATATAGTTTTACATTATCGCGAATACTCCACAGTCAAGCATAGCTCTACAGCTTCTGTGTGCGTTTCTTTTTGTTTGTATTTTATTCCCACTCTTTCCTTGCTTTATCCTGCGTGTGGCACTGCGCTGTTGCTGGAGAGTTATTTTCTCTCGGAGTTTTCCGACCGAAGCTCAAAATATATCGCTGGGTTCAGTGCAAGCGGGGCCAAATTAAACAGAGTAAAGCAGGTCGATGAAGGTTCGTTAATTATCTCCCTCTTCGACTAATCAGGGCACAGCGCTCTTCGCTAGACATGGAAGGTCAAGCACATGAGCACAAATTAAAAAAAAAGAAGGACAAATCAAGCACAAGAGAACAACTTAAAAGAGGACAAATCAAGCACATGAGCACAACTTAAAGGACAAATCAAACACATGAGCACAACTTAAAAAAAGGACAAATCAAGCACGTAAGCACAACTTTCAAAAAAAGAGCAACCGTTTAGAATTGCGCGCACAACCTTCTCGATCAATGTCAGAATAAGTCGCCTATGCCTAAGAAAAAACTACACGTTTTATAATGTAAGGCATACCACGTAATATTGGGGAAATAGAGATGATAATGCTGCATATACAATAGCGGTACTCGATAGAAAATGCACTCAAGCTTTTCGAGTGTTATGTGCACAGCATAGGAATACGTGGAGCTGTTCAGTGGTGCACGCGCGATTTTGTCTGATATACCTATGCAAATGTTCTTTCTATATTCTTAAGGCGTCTCTTATATGTGTAAAAATAACTGCTTGAAGCTGTCTCATGGGAATGTTTTCTTTTTGCATTCATCTCTATTAGTAGTACAATTGAGAGTTTAATAATAATAATAATAATAATAATAATAATAATAATAATAATAATAATAATAATAATAATAATAATAATAATATCTGGGGTTCTAGGTCCCGAAACCGAGATATGATTATGAGAGACGCCATTGCTCCGGAAACTACCTGGTGTTAGTTGACGTGCACTGACATCGCACAGCGCACAAGTTTCAACCGTTTCGCCCCCAGCGAAATGCAACCGCCCCAGCCGGAATCGAACCCACGACCTTTCTTTCATTCCCGGTCACCCCTTATGAGCATCGAAATCCCGCAGCCACTGGTTCACCGTGGCGGACAGAAATGAGAGTCAGGCCAGTTGGTTACTATTCGTGGTTAATTTTCGTCGCGAACACAACACACGGTGAACTGGACGAATGAGGACTCATTCAGTGGAGAAGAATTTTCACATTCGGATTGGCGATGAAGCAGTGCGGTTCGTCGGGCTGGTTGGTGGCCCATTCTTTATTGCGAGGTATGAAAAAGAAATCCTCAGCCCACACTATGAAAATAGAGCAGGCAGAATTTTTCATATTCAGATTGCTGATGAAGCAGTGTGGTTCATTGCATGGGCTGGTTCGTTCCACAGTCGCACGTGGAGTTTGTTCCTCATGAAGCTTCCCTCCGTGCTGAGCTGGTTCAGAGGATATTCATGTTTAAAAGACAGGGCGCACCAACACTGACGTATAGGAGATGACATCACAAACAGCGACTAAAACTGGAAAAGGCACGCAGACGCAGAAGTGGCGAAGTAAATAAGGTAAACGTTATTCAGTCTTTATTTACGCACACTACCTAGAACATGCAGATAAACTGTTCCTACTTATCTGCAATGTATCTGCAGTTTTATTTATACTCTTTCGCACATGCGTCTTCATAGACACGTAGTTATTTAAGAGAGTGGTATGCCGCCACAAGTATGCGATTCAAAAACACATCACGGTGATGACCACTGCAAGAGAAAAAAATATTTCGTTTCACAAGCATCTCTTGCGACCGACACAAGGAGCGGCGTTTCTCTTTTGCTCTGGCCCCTCTCACAGTGGTGCATAGTCGCTAATATAATTTGGGGGAAATGTTCGTACTGGGTCTAGATTAAACCTTGTAGCCCCCGTGGGCGCTTTTAGAGCACTGACCTTTTTGAGATTGGTATATTTGGTAGTGGTTCTTAAATATTCTAGCTTGAAGTAAAGCTCACACACCTGATAACCATTTAAGAAAGCGCTTTACCGTAAGTGTCTACGCACATCTAAGTTTCGAAGAAACATATTAGGCTAAGGTGCTGGCAAGACTGGCACAAACTTACAATACCACAATTAAGTGGTTGGAACACCAACAAGAAAATACTATGCACAACACCGATGTACTAACCGATGCAAGAGCAATTCTTCCATTTTTTTTTCAACCAAAGAAACAGACGCAATACAAGAAGTTCGCTGCACTAATCGCCAATAGCAAAACGTGTATACCGACCCTTAAGGAAAAACACCTCTTCTGAAACCGTACTGCCACGCGCGTTTATTATTTTTTTAGAGCCAGGGTTAACGCTTACAAGTCAGAAACACACATGAAACCTTTATTTTAGAGAGAGAACGGAACATGATGGAGATGGTGCCACTGGAACGACTTAGGAACATGTAGTGCGGACACACGTACCTTCAGCTCACGAAGACAACGGACATCGACGTCAGCTTGACAAACGACACGCTCCCACTTCTTTCTTCGGTCGTCCTTAAGAAACAAGAACACTCGCAACTTCGGTATACCTTTGCCGCGACAATTTGTCACGCTACATCGCTTAACCATTCAGATTTCCAGCCGCACAGATTGCGAATATCCAGTGCACAAAGCGCTTCACATGCTGATAAACTGGCTAAACTGCAGACACGCTGCAGTTCACGGACACGTAAAAAAATTACCCGCAGCTTCCCTCGGGGGAACACTGAGGAGGATGCGGAGCATATAATTGGTTAACGGGGTGTTAAAGTGCGACTTACTTGGGTCGATGGCTAAATTGGTTAACGTTGTTGTGAAATGGGGTGTTAAATTGCGACTTACTTGGGTCGATGGCTAAATTGGTTAACGTGGTTGTAGGAGGGGGTGTTAAATGAGTGAACACGTACACACGTATGCGAAAGGGCGGCGCTGGTCGAAGGGACGTCGATCATTGTGTTTGTGGATTCGTTGGAATTCATTTCACCGCGACCTTGGACGTCGACGCGCCGTACAAACCAACCGACGAGCGGCAACTGAGCGAGCGAGCGCCGACCTTGAGTATATATACAGCGCGACGGCGCATGCACTGTCAGCTGTCGAATGTTCGAGAAGGGGGAGAAGCGCAACGGCGCATGCGCGCGCGTCAGCTGCCGATGTTCTCGAAGCGCGACGGCGCATGCGCGCGCGTCAGCTGCCGATGTTCTCGAAGCGTGACGGCGCATGCGCGCTACATTATACAGCTAGCGAATGTTCGTGAAGAGGAGAAGCGCACGCGGTGTGTAGAGGAGGAAGGGTGCACAGATGGTGGAGGAGTGAAGCGCGCGCGGTGTGTAGAGGAGGAAGGGATGCACAGATGGTGGAAGAAGGAGGAGGAGGCTTGCGGACGGCGCCGCACTACAAGCCTCGAGTATTAGATGCTCCGCATCTAAAACACAGTCTTCTCGAGTCGCCAACAAGCGCACCAGCACGCCACGAAAACGTTCGTCGGGCTTGGCAATCCATGTCTGTCGAGTGACGAGAGCAAGCGTGTATAGGCACGTCTGTGCAGGGACAAACACCGGTCTAGACGGAGTGACGCCAGAGCCCACTGCAGAAACATAGGGCAGGCCTGAAATTATCTAAGTGGCATTGGCTGGGATCTCACCAGGGAAAAAAAATGGCACGGGGGAAGGCACACCCGTCTGGAAAATAAGTCGGGGCACGCGACCGACGACTATACAATCAGATAAAACTGCATCGCCTCGCCATCTGATCTGGTGAGTGCGCATCCTTTCATTTTCGCACATCTGCTTACTCGCTTGCAGCGGACCAGGTGATTACATGTAGCATTTCGGGCATGACCGTCGCATTTATTTCTTTTTCAATCCAGGACGCGCTCAGTTCAACAGGAGCACGGCAGCGTTGAAATGTAGTACACGGCTCACTTCACAGAGCGCGCATGAGCTGCGTTTAACACGCTCCTTTCGCGGCAGTTCCGGTGTCGGTGTCTACGTAAGTGTCATCGGTAAAGCCTGATGATTGATATGTGGGGTTTAACGTCCCAAAACCACTATATGATTATGAGAGACGCCGTAGTGTAGGGCTCCGGAAATTTCGACCACCTGGGGTTCTTTAACGTGCACCCAGATCTCAGCACACGGGCCTACAACATTTCCGCCTCCATCGGAAATGCAGCCGCCGCAGCCGGGATTTGATCCCGCGACCTGCGCGTCAGCAGACGAGTACCTTAGCCACTAGACCACCGCGGCGGGGCATCGGTAAAGCCTGAAAAATCAGCGTTGTCCGCGAGCGAGAACAACGGGGTATACATGTAAATAAACCACCAATGAAAAACATCGATTATCCTGAATGGGGAGCGAACCACCGCATTCTCTGTGGCAAGGCGGTGTTCAATGTTACTTAAACGCGCAAGCGTTTTTTTCTTTTTTTTAGGGGCACAGCTCCTTACGCCATTGGTCGAACATCCCGTGTCGTCGTCGTCGTATTAATAGTAGCCAGTTTCAAGGTTTCAAAACGGTGTCACAGTATATGCACGGAGTGAATGATGAAGGCCGGGGCTATGCCTTTGTCAGTCCTTCCGTGCTTCCGTGCGTCCGTCCGCTTCGCTCCACTCGTCATCATCCTTCACCTCGTGGATATGCTGTGATTGTTTTTCCTCGCCTGCAAGAAGGAGGAGGAGGAGGAGGAGGAGGAGGAGGAGGAGGAAGGGAAGAAATGAAAGGCAGGGAGGTCAACCAGACGCACGTCCGGTTTGCTACTCTGCACTGGGGGAAGGAATGAGGGGATTAAAGGTGAAGAGAGGGAGAAGTGAAATGCAACGTGTGTGTAGATGTGACCTTGTCCATTGCACGTTCATAAGCAGTCGCGTAGTCCGGTCGTGTTTAGAAAACTTCGCAATGCCCGCGTCGCTTTGCTGGCCTGCGACGCGTACAGCCATGAACCAAGGATCTTCTCTTCGGAAAACGGTCTACTGTCTAGTGTCTCTAACGTTTCGCGCAGCAAGTTGCGTTCGCTCGCAAAACGTTCACATGAACACAGTAGATGTTCTATTGTCTCGGCAGTGTCACACGATTCACATCGGGAGCTATCCGCCATTCTTATGCGAAAGGAGTACGCCTTCGTAAAAGCTACTCCTAACCATAGGCGGCACAGTAAAGTTGCATCCTGGCGGGTGAGGTCCGATAGAACTTGAAGCTTTCTCGATGGGTCCAATTTGTGTAGGCGGCGGTTCCCGACACTGGGGTCACTCAGCCAAGTTTCCGACATTGCGTTAGCGAACGAGTGAAGGCCCCTTGCAGCGTCGGTTCTCGATAATGGCATTGGGGTTGTCTGGGCGTCCGCGTGGGCGGATCGGGCAGCATTATCAGCAAGGTCGTTACCGACAATACCACAATGTCCCGGAAACCACTGGAACACCACGTCGTGTCCTTTCGATAAAACTTCGTGAAGCACTTCTCTTATTTCATTCACTAGTTTTTGATGCACCCTTTGTCGTAAAGCTGATTGCAAGCTCTGAAGGGATGCCTTGGAGTCGCAGAACACGGCCCATTTTTGAGGCCGGGCAAAGCAGAACATACACATATGGGGCCCTATTGCACCGTCTCTACCCAACGAGATATAGCTCTATGTGCCCGCTCTGCAGCGTACCGGACACCCTGGCACACTTGCTTCTTGAATGCCAGTGTACTGCCAGACGTAATGTGCAACAACACGCGACTGATAATGAAGCAGGACGGACGAACGAAGACCTAACCGAAACGTGGGAGGCGAAGCTCGCCCTCGAGGACATGACCAACAACAACTCGTCGCCAGAGCCAGGAGGGCAGTAGAAGCCAGAGGGTTCCTGGACTAAGAAGCCCTCCCACCTCAGGGTGACACCGGGCATTGCTCGGGGCACTGTTTCAAAATAAACGTTCACTTCTCTCTCTCTCTCTCCAGGGCATGTGTAAAGAAGAGCCGTAATGATGTGTGTAGGACCGGTTAGCCACAGAGACAAAGACATGATATCTTCTTAATCAGTGCATATCCAGCCGCGTACCCTTGACCGCCACGTCGCCCCCGCCGAATTAAGCAAGTCACGGATAGAAGAAAGAAAGCGGCGCCTGGCGCACTCTGCCTTACGAAGTTCAGAGTTGCTACCACAACTACGGGCTGTCCAGAAAGCCCACCATGCGGCGGTGAGGCTAGGCCTCCCCGTTCCTACGTGGGAGCGGCCCGCGACGTTGATCTAAAGGAGCAGCGTTTCTCAGGACCCAATAAAGTTATTTGTCTGTCTGTCTGTCTGTCTGTCTGCCTGTCTGTCTGTCTGTCTGTCTGTCTGTCTGTCTGTCTGTCTGTCTGTCTGTCTGTCTGTCTGTCTGTCTGTCTGTCTGTCTGTCTGTCTGTGTCTGTCTGGCGCACAACGCTACATGTAATCACTTGTCCGCTGCAAGCGAGTAAAGAAATATGGATGTGAAAATGAAAGGACGCGCACTCGCTAAGTCAGAGGGCACGATGATGCAGCTTTTTAGATTGCCGTTATAGTGGACAAGAATAGTACACTATAATGGCGGTCGTCGCTCGGGCGCCCCGACTTATCACGCGCGCCTCGTGACTTCGAGCGCTTTCTCTCCCTCTCTCTTTTTCTTCGAACGCGACTTGCGGGTCAGCAGCCGAGTACTTTAGCCATGCCACCCTACTTTAGCCACTAGAACCACCACGACAGGGCGATTTTCATGTTACTACCTGTCCGAAATAGAGAGATTTAGTACTGCGTACGCTGCGTACGTGGCGGCGTTGCGTACGTAAGGACGCCTCGTTCTGCGTAGTGCGCATGCGCAGACCGCGACGCGCACTTATCGCATTACGTACGCAGCCGCTACGTGCGCACGCATGAGATGCGTGCGTGCGTACGTATGAGGTGATCGCGCCGCTCTCGAACAAGTTCGCGACAGCGCGAGACTTTGTTTAGCGAAATGGCGGCATCGAAGGCAAGCACCGACCAGCTCTGTGGCTTAAAATATGACCATAATCTGGCTATAACACTTGGATTGGCTCACATTGGCTGTCAACAACACGTGCTTCTATTTTGAACTAGCAGATGGCACAACACGCTTCATGCTCGTTACGTACGCGGGTACTACCGCGTACTAAAAGCCGATTAGTGCCAAACGACGCCACGTAACGCAAGGCGCTTGCGTGATGCGTACGTAGCACCATTACGCAGTACTAAAACTCTCTAATATCTCGCCATAGCAATTCTGGTATGTATATATCTAATGAACTAAACGGCCGCGGACGCCCCGTCACCATGTCATGTAAATCATGTACACGGCATGCGTTTCATGACTTGCTCGTTAGAACCAGTCACTTATGTTCGTCATACACTCTTGGCACGCCATACTGATTGTGGTATACATAAATAATAAAACGGCCGCAAAAGCACCGAGAAATGGACGTGTAAATCATGCGGTGTGAACGTGTAAATCATGTTAACCACCTCGACTTAATGGTATATACAAGTTCACTGTATATTCATGGCACTGCGGTTTAACGCTTTCAAACCTTTCTAAAACCAAGGATGTTACGCCCAGCGAGTATAACGTAGCAACCCTTTTTGTCAGTGCTCAATGTACTTGCCAATGGCTGCTGATGGGGATGAGAGACAGGAGAATTCGGCTTTAAGTTAACGCGCACGCTCCGAATTTTTCGTTGTTCCACAACGAAGAGGAAAAATCTCCCACCGGCACCACCTTACAGATCAAAGCGTAAGACATGTTACGCACTACTACGAGGGACGAACGGGTGCCGCTTTAAGGAGCTTCGCCCTTAAAAAGTCACCGCACAAGCATTATGTACAAGTGATTAACCAGCGAAAGCTGAAACATTCGGCCCCGGTGTTCAGCAATGGTTTTAACCCGACGCTGCACTGAAACTTTTAACAATTATTGGCTGCACAGGCTCGTGCTTTTATTGAGTTTAGACATACGTTTGGCATTGGTTTACCACAGTGTTTATTTCACATGCCGCACATTGTGCCTCACATGATCAGGGTCATGGAGGAGTGTAATGACCAATTAAGCTTGTTTCACAATGCGTTATTCACAGTGGTTGTTCACGGGCCTTCGGCTGCGACGTCTATGACGTCGCAGCCGAAGCCCAAGTGCCGCTGCAGAAACTCCTTGATTTTTCTTACACCGTGCTCCTGTCGAACGCGCTGTCGCATTGACGCGCCCACAACGGCGCGGCGTCGTTGCACGCGTTTGGCATCGCGAGTTCACACCGGCGGCGTGGTTTGCAGAATCCGCCAGCCACCGGCGCTTGCATTTCCGTTCGCGATTCACCACGGCTTGGAAAGCTGACGGATCATCGGTACGCAGTTGCAGCCGGCACTCGGCTTCCCGGGCTTGGTTTTGTGTACGGGCTGCACCACCAACATGGCGAATTCGAGCTCTCGTTTCCACTGTCGGCGCTCTTCTATTGTAGAGTTGTCCTTGGCCTACTCATGTGGAAGGTCTCGATGATGCGCTCTTCTATAGTAGAGTTGTCCTTGGCTTACTCATATGGAAGGTCTCGATGATGCGCTCTTCTATAGCAGAGTTGTCCTTGGCTTACTCATGTGAAAAATCTCGATGATGGCCGCTAGCTCGGCACCCCGTCTGCGACGGAATGGACGACGTCACTCACAACGCAGCCTATCGTGAGCGTGCGTGGGTCCGACGCTGAGAATGACGTAACTGACAGAACGGCCGATTGAGACCACTCGCAACACCGCTGCCGAACAGTGTTTCGGGGCGAAGCTCATAAAGCCGTGGGTTGGTTCTTCTGCTGTGACTTGTTTGTAACTGCCTATTTCATGGATGACTCAACAGGTGGCGCTAGCGAGAGTGACAGACAGACGGATCAACGAACGGATTCACTGTTTACCGATAAAATCGTCCGAAGCTTCGCCCCACTCATCATTATACATTCCGTGGATGTGCTATGATTATTTTGTCTCTCCTTACATACAGCTTTCGCTGTAAACATTACGCACATCTCCCTGTAAGGAAACCCCGATGGGCATGTGAGCAGCTATGGACGACGCAATAAGGTTACCGTAAATGCACTCCATTTGGTGCACCTCGGTGATGGGTATAGTTCCGTATTATGGTGTAGATTGTTGTTCGTGGTGAGGCGTCGCCCCCGTTTGTTTGTCTGTTCACGTAGCGCTGCCGTAGCGCGAGCGCGGAACTCCGAGTCCGCTGATATCCTGCAATCGCGCGAACCTGAAGTCTTAACGGAAAGCGTTGCTGGTATATAGTTTGTTCGTAATCTTAAATCTTGGTAGCGCAAACTCGATGGGGACAGGACAAAACACCGAAATGCAGGACAGATCGCTGGGTTGAAGAGCTTTCGTCTCTTCAGAAGCAGCGGCGTTTACGGCAGCGCTTCTCCTCCTCTCGCTCGAAGTCTGGCGCATGTTTGGAGTAGGCTTGCCAGCGCTGCTTTTCGTAGCAGCCGGCGTGGCCTTTACGGTGGCGTTGCCGGGAGAAGGATCGGTGCGCGCGGGGGTCATTTTCATTAAAGTCCCTTAATATAGCGAAAGTAGCGATACCCTCCTCCATATCTTCTTCGAAGTGTCCAACCTTCCTCTCCCGTAAGGCCACTGTGCGAGCGCCGGCCCTGTAACCCAGCTCGCGCTACTTTCCTATAGATAGAGTGCATACTCTAGGCACTATCAAGAATGTTCTGCCGCACTGACAAGACGCGCGATGTTCGTGATGGCCCGAGAGAGGCGACAGACAGGAGAGGAGGGTGCGCGGCGCGCCGGCTCGGTTAAAAAAATCGCGGTACTTTCCTATAAATATCCAGGGACTTTAATTTTCATCTGTAAGAGCTGCCATGGCGCCTCTAGTGGTATCCTGCGGAAGCTCGGGCCAGTTGTTGCATATGCGCAATGGGGTCATGGACGGCGCAGGGAGGGAACCGGTGGTAACAGGCTCGACAATATGCTGCTTCGCATCTAACACACCAGCCGCAACTGTCAGCTCAACTATGGCTGAACCCAGACGCGCTCGCCCATTGCCGAAGGCTCGACTATTTTGCATCCATTATTGTGCCGCTGCCTCCGAGGACGGGGCACCGCATGGGGAGAGAGCTACGCAGTGTTATGCCTGCGAGTCCACACCGAACGTCCATGCCTCTGAAAAAGGCAATCTGTGTCAAGGCCAGCACGCAAGCCCGCCTGACGCGAAACACTCAACGGCGTCATCACGCGGTGGTGCCTTTCTGTCGCGCACGCACAGCGAGCCCGTCGAGCAAGCAATCGGCGCCTTCCAGTCTGGCGAGTCTGACCGTCACCCCCGGAAGCTTTTCAGGCCTGCGCGTCACGTGACGTGACGTCGACGACGTCACATCGCGCCGGCCGGCCGGCCGCCCTTCGCTGGGTGGCTGCGCCAGCCGCGAGCGCCCTTCACGCCTACCGACTCGGGCGAGGTTCCTTGACACCATGTCCGCACGATTTATCAAGGTATCCATTGATTGTATGGTTTAACGCGCCGACGCAACGCAGGCGATGAAGCGCGCCGTAGGGGAGAGCTCAGGATCAAGTTTGACTACCTGGGAATCTTTATTGTGTGCCGAAATCTCGTACACACGGGCGTTTTTGCTTTTCGCCTCCATCAGAAATGCGGCCGCCGCAGCCGGGTATCGAAACTGCGCCCTAGTGCTCAGCAGCGCTACGCCTTAGCCACTGAGCCACCGTTGCGGGGGAACTTATCGAGGTATCAAGAAATAATGAATATCGTGAATGGAATAATGCGTATTTATTTATCACAGCCAGACGCCGTCTGTACAAATATCACAGTGCACATTGTTCTCGGTCCAGGCAGACGACAGGCAACACAAGATGTTGCCCTTAATGCTGAAAATATGCCAAAAGTACAAAACACAATATCTTGCCACATAAAACTCAGAAAACAAAACAGATTGTAACAGCAAAAACATCCCCGAGCTTTGGAACAGAAAAAGCACACTTTCATTTAAATTGTAGGTTAGAGGAAAACATACCATTCGTTTATCATAGTAGCAGTAGCAACACAAGGTATCAGGTTCAAACACTTGCCAAAAAATACAATACAAAAGAACACTGGTGACTAAATTGTGGTCCACAGCATGATAAATGACAGAAAGAAAAGTAATTGTACTGCCACAGGTAGGTGCATGTCCTAGGGAAAAAATCAAACAAAAATCTAAGAAAAAAAACAAATCACAGTGCACAACATGTCTGTACACAGAGTGCACAAGGAAAGTGTACACAGCTTAGGTACCAAAACGGACTGTACAACTGCTACAGTGGGCACCGAGGCAGTTCGAGTTAAAAAAAAAGAAAAAAGTACAGCACCTTTAAAAGCTAACAATTTGTAAAGAGATACAAAACTGGAAACAAGGCTAAAACAAGGGAATGTATTGCTTGAGCCAGGTGGCAATAAGTGCAGCGCTCCTCAGACAGCATCGACAGGTTGTTCAAAATTTCCAACAAGGAACTTACTTTTTGAACTGAGTCTGGTACAACAGCGCTACCAAGGTTCTTGATTGGTGAACCTTGATAGCAGGCAAAGACTTCAAGGTTTGCAAACACGGTCAATGACGCATTCAAACAAGGTTCACGACAGTCGATAATGTTCAAAAACATGGAGAACTCTTCTTTATGAATCACAGTCCACTTTGGAGACACTGACACCCCTTGCAGGCGAGCCCTTAGTTCTTCGAGGGACGAAAACCGGTCTCGTTTTTGCTCCGCTTCATATGACGCCAGCGACTTTTCTACAGCACGGGCGAGTTGGGAGGCTTCTTGTCGGCTCCTCTTGGCGTCAGGGGTTTCTCTCGTGCTCTGGTCTCGTACTGATAGGTAGGACGGACAGCCGGAAAATACCGTTGGGACAGATCCAGGACGCAACCGTGGTACTGGGAGTGCAACTTCAATAACTCTCCCTGTCCTTGGATCCGTCTACGATGTCGTCTTCTCAATGCATGAAGCGTCGAAATGATTCGCGCACACCTGCAAAAACGTTTCAAGAACGTCTGAGACGCCACTTCTCAAAAGAAAAAAATGCGCTCCCGTTTGCATGACCGCGTTTACAGTCCGTGTAGCTAAAACAAAGTCTACCTACGTTTCGCAAGCATCTAAATAAAAGCGCTGCGCTAAGCGGTACAAGCAACATGAAAGGAACACGGGAGCGTGATGTCACCGCACCCCACGAAGCGCTTCCACCGAGAGCTTGCAAGAATGGACGACACCACGGCACTGTTAGTGAACAAAGCGCAGCTGACCATCCTTGCTGCGAACGCTGCTGGCGTCAGCGCTTCGCGAGGCCCGGCGGCCACACGCTCAAGTATTTCCCATCATAGGTGATTTCTACCCGAACAAGCAACGACAAGCTAAGAACAGGAGCATCTCAAATTCTTACCTTAGTGCACGAAGTCGGCACGAAGTCCTTCCTAGGAATGGCGCGGGGCCATTGTTTGAGAGCGTCGGCGTCTTTAGGGAAGGAAAACACTTGTATCTTCTTTCCTGTTTGTAGTTGCCGGTGCATCCGGGTACACAACACTTATTCGGCATTGTCGCATCACTCCAGCATCACGCACGGAAACGAAATTGCCGCAAAACAACAACGGAAAGCAACAAACGTGAAACACCGTCAACACCACGCCGCCGAACCGTCACCACCGCCGCCCGCTCTGCGCTCGCTGCCGCTGCGGCTTCCCCGAGAGTCGGCCGGCCGGAAATGACGTCAAATTGCTGGGCGCAGGCCTGAAAAGTTTTTCCGGGGGTGACGGTCTGACGCATTGCGTGGCGACGTCACTCGTCCTTGGGTGCAGCCACGTGCAGCGCAGCGGCTCCGGATTCGATGAGAATGACGCGGCCCAGCGGCGACCCCATTGGAGGATTCTGACCTCACGAACAGCGGCGCTTCTGGAAGGACATTTGGTTACTCAAAGAATCCACCCGGTGCATATAAAGAAAGCCCTGCAGCGCGGCGCGAGTAGTTGATCTATGTGTCAGAGAAGAGAGCTCGGCTCTTCGAGTCTCTAAGCTGTCGGCCCCAGTACTGAATTCGTAACGCCTCTGTATGCTGTACATAAACCTTGTTTAACTCACCGTCGTCTCGTCCACTCGTCTATCAGCTCTGTGCAGAAGCAGTCGCGAGCTGAGAAACCTACGCTACCAAACGGCTGGTGACCTTCCCGGCGGAGTTCGAAGCAGTGGCGCCTTCGGGACCGTGTTGGCGTCGCCGTCTTTCGTAACAGCGGCGTCGGGAGATCGCGGAGGGCGAACCAGTCGGCGAGAGCTCCAGCAAGCGAGTCCCAGTTTTCGTGCAGCGCGAGCAGTCGGTTTATTCAATATCAATACACTCCCCAGAACAAGAGAGGGATGCGTCGGAGTGGAGAGAGATGGAATGGGAAACAACGCGCGTACGAATGCCTAGTGCAAAGGGGGCAGTAAGCGTTGGTTAGCAGAAGCTCTCTGCGTCGGCGTTCGAGACGAGGGGGGGGGGGACGTATGAGAAGAAAGAAGCAGCGCCTGCGTGGTGTGAGTGCTGTCGCCGACACCGCAAGACATGGACCTGTAGTGCATGATCATCATCATCATTTCTTCATCACCGCGCCACGCCTCTCGCGCAGCTGACGCTAGCTCGAGCTGCGCGAGGATTAGAACGAGCTTCTGGCCTGGCGGTTTGGACGCGGACAGCCACCGCGGCTCCGCTTCAGGCCTGGAATAAAGTGGCGAGATCGGCACGGCCCATCGGCCGCCTTCGACGTCATCTCACGTCTCCTCCTCCGTCTCGCCGCTACATTGGTGACCCGGAGAACAGGCCCTTCGCCGAGCGGCCCACGGCCATGTTCCCGCAACTCTGCCCGCCAGTGCCGCCGTACCAATCGACTTACCCCAAGGTATGGTTTATGCAGCTCGACGCCGTTCTTGCGGTGAATGGCATCACGTACCAGCCGCTGACGCACGCCATTCTTCAAGACGCCCTTCCGGTAGAGTTGCGTCATCTCTCTGGCACTTCAACCTCCAGCCAGCAGCCTTACGATGACCTCTGCTCGGCGGTGCTTGCCAGACATGGCCTCGCATACCGTCCGCTTCCGTTTACCCGCACCAGGCAGGTTTCTCTGGCGTCGCAGAGCAAGGTACGAACCGGTCCGCAGCCCTCCATTGTTCGCAACCTGGCTTCCCCAACAACGTCTCCCTCCGCCTTGGGTCCAGCCGCTGGCGCGGTGAGTCTCGCACCCGGTCACAGATCCGACGAGGTTCTTGAGGTCGTTCCTGCTGCCGACGACCTCTCCACCACGGGGTGCGTTTTTTCGAGGTCCGCGGCCGATGGTACTACTGGCATGCTTGCTACCTCCCTGTTTTCCACGAGAGCGACGGCACGCGACACCGTGGCCCCACCGGACTCCATGACGACCACCTTGCCGCCCGCATCGAGGTCTGGCACAGGTGACCTTTCGCCCGTTGTTGACTTCCCGACTTCGAGGTTTTCGTCTTCAACAACGTCCGATAAACGAGACTTAACCTCTCGTCTGGCCACTGGCGACGCGTGTCCTGCGCCCGACTGCCCATCCGCCAAGGTTGTCGACATTTGGGCTGAATGCAACCAGTCAGCCACGAGATTTGGGTTTTCATCGTCCTCGGCCGACGACGCTGCAGGCATGCTTGCCGCCGGCTCGTCTCGGCCGACCTCCATGGCTCACGGCACGGCTGACACGTCGGGTTCAGCGACGGCGGCGTCATCGAGCGCCCTGGCGTCTACAACGACTGCGGACATCGTCACGCCTGCTGTTCACCCCCCGGTCGCGAGGGCTTCAGTGTCGACGATGTCCGGGGGTGCCTCTCCACTCCCCTCGGTGATCTACGTGCCTTGCCGGCAGCAACCATCCTCGCCTTCGCGGTCTCTCGCGGGCGAGGTTGAAGCCACGGGCTGTCAACCACGGCCAGACTTCTGAGATGTTGCGACTCTGACCGACGCTCCTGAGGACGACGTGCCTGGTCTGCCTATGTCACAGCAGACCGCACATCTCACGCCTGGCATGCGGGCACCCATCTTCCATACCGACCTGCGCACGAACCGACGTGCGCCGACTACTGAGGGTGTTTCGCCAGGTCAGGGTACGCCCACTGAGCCTCCTCCGGAGTCCATGTCTGCTGGATCCCATGACACGCCTCCTGCTGAGTTCTTGACGGAAGCCATGGGCGAGCTGGCATGTGACTGGACTGTGGGCACACCCTTTTACGGGCCGCATGCGTCATTCACCTCTGCCCGGCGTGTCCTACTTGCTCACTGCCAGCGTGGGTGGTCAGATCCACTCATATTCAGATGCCACTCACGTCACGACACCTGCGTACCGACATCGGCACCAGTGCTGTGCACGCCCGCGAGGGCACCGTCAAGGACATTGCTTGTCGATGGGTGGTCTGCAGGACTTCACTCCGCCACCTATAATTGCTTCGCGCGCAGGGGCCAAATCGGCTTTTGTGCACCCGTCGTCACCTCACCCTGAACGCATCTCTACCTGCAATGCTCACTCGCAACACCCTGTGCGCTCCCAGCTAGCCCCAGCTGGTCATCCTGTCACCCACTTGTGTGCAAACACAGTTTCGGAACGCTTACTTCTTCGTCCTCTGCGCAACTCCCAGTGTCGCCCACCAGAGACCCACTGGCTCCCGATGGTCACTACACGTTGACAAACTGGACTTCCTAAACGGACACCTTGCGGATTGTCGTTCATGTACATAGTCTCTTTCTCTTTCTTTGTCATATACACTTCAAATCGCGCAAAGCGCTAGGGGGGGAGCCCTGTAGTGCATGATCATCATCATAATTTCTTCATCACCGCGCCACGCCTCTCGCCCAGCTGACGCTAGCTCGAGCTGCGCGAGGATTAGAACGAGCTTCTGGCCTGGCGGTTTGGACGTGGACAGCCACCGCGGCTCCGCTTCAGGCCTGGAATAAAGTGGCGAGATCGGCATGGCCCCATCGGCCGCCTTCGACGTCATCTCACGTCTCCTCCTCCGTCTCGCCGCTACAGACCCGAGCAAGAGATGCTTCGCATCTACAGTTGATCATTGCGCGCGTCTACCACATGCACGGTAACCTTCACACCGCTCCCCTTCCCCCTTGTTCCCCGCACGCTGTGCTCTTTTCTCAGCAAGCTGTTCCTTTTTTCTTTTCGTTCTCTTTTTTTCTTTTACGGCAGGGCTTCAACACTTTCGCGCGACAACCCCTGCCTGCGTCTCCCCCTCCTCGTATGTATCTCTGCAGTGCGAACGCGACGCAGCAAGATGCACTTCTGTTTTTCTTTTTGGTATCACTTTTCTTTTTTTTTGCGGCCGTATACTCGTCAACGCACTCTTTTTACCTTGCTCAGCAGCGCCATGCGCGTGCGTAGGCAGACCCACGCGCATGCGCGCTCGTCGCGTGTCGGCTTCAGTTTGGCCATGCCACGGTGCCAGCACGCCCTCCGTGATACAAAGGAACGCTGTTTCTTCGTAACCCGCTCGCTTTTCTTGCGAAGTCGACGACGCCACAAAACACCTACCAGTTACGACGCTGCTACTCAACAAAGTTTTGCAGGCATGGCAGACAACGAGGAGCAAGACGACGAGCTTCTGGCCCTGGAGAGCATTTACGACGCCTCGGTGTTGAGAGTGAGCAAGAAGAAAGGCCGCGAACCCGGAGGCCATTTCCTCGCTCGCGTCGATGTTCCCAAACAGTTCCGCGTGCTCGCGCCGAAAGCGAACGCCCCGGGCGAAGTGCAAGAGATTCCGCTCGAACATCTGCCTCCGATTATGTTTGAGTTCCGATTGCCGCACGACTACCCGTCTCGCAGCGCGCCTCGCTTCTGTCTGAGTTGTCCGTGGCTCACGTTGAATGAGCTGGAGCTGCTAATCGAGGCGCTGGATCGCAGCTGGGAGCAGGACCCGAACGCCGTGGTTCTTTACCGTTGGATGCACTTGTTAGAGACAGAAGCGGCCGACATTCTGCGGCTGACGTCAAGCCACAACTTGGCGCCACTGTTCCAGGAGTTGACCAGACTTTGCCGGGATCCTTTCGCGATTCCGAGGTGGAAGAAGTATTACTCGTACCGCGGCCCCGGGCGCGTCGATTTGCGCGCTTTCAAGGAGCCTGCGGACCCACGAATGCTGGCCGCCTTTCTCACCGGGTACGACAGTCGTGAAAAGCAACGCGTGTTCAGCGTCCAGTGGCTGTGCTGCCAGGTGTGCTTCTCGACCAAGCTCGGTTCGGAGTTCGAACGTGTGATCGGCTGCTGACCACGCGTTCTGCCGCGACTGCCTCCGCGAGCACGTTCGCATTCAAATCGAAAGTGGATGTGCCATCCAGCTTCGATGTCCGCAAGAGAACTGTCCAACGCGTGTGGTGCCCACTCAGGTGAACGCGCTACTGGGCGACGCCCTGTGCTCGCGCTACGAGGAGAGCCTGTTGAGCGCCTACTTGGACTCCCAGGACGACCTGACGTACTGTCCCCGGCTGCAGTGCCAAGTTCCGGTGGTCCTGGACCCGGGTCAGCCCATGGCGCAGTGTGCCAACTGCCACTTCGTGTTCTGCGTCTACTGCCGCATGGCGTATCACGGTGTGCAGCCGTGCCGCAGCAATGCCGGGAAGCGGGCTCTTCGGGACGAGTATGTTTCGGCCACTCCGGCGGTCAAGAGAGAAATGGAGAGGCGGCACGGGAAGCGCACGCTCCAGTTTCTGGTAGACGAATCGCTCACCGAGGAGTGGATGCGGGAGAAGAGCAGGAAGTGTCCCCAGTGCACCATTTCCACCGAGAAGCTGGACGGCTGTAACAAGATGACTTGCTCGCGCTGCGGTGTCCACTTCTGTTGGATCTGCGGTGTGTCCATCAAGACGTCGTCCAGCAACCCGTACGATCACTTCAGCGATCCCACCTCCGCCTGCTTCAACAAGCTTTTCGAAGGCGCCAATGAGATTATCCCAGGCGATGTTGCTGGTGCAGACGACCACGAATTCGGAGAGTTCTTGTGAGTGCTTATCATCTATGCCATTCCTGTCCAAGACAGTGCATAGCTTGTTTCTTCAGATTTAATCACAGGTTGTGATTTACTAACGGTGCTTCATCATCGTGTCTGACCTGTAATAGGCGAAGGTGGCTCGAAAAAAATGGAATTTGTACCATGAAAGAAGCATGTATCCCCACCATTGACAGTACTTCGCTGGATAACTTACGTAATAAATTTTCATGTGCCAATATTTGTGACCAGCACTCCGAACTTAGCCATGTATGTATCCGTCCGTCTGGCGGCGCCGCACTTTCCCGCAAGTTACCTGTCTGTCCGCCTACGGCCTTGTGGTCTGCGTGCCATTCCGTTCATAAGATACTATTATTGGTGTGGCATAACATGAGTGTATGACGAATATAAATGGCAGGTCGCAACATGATAATTCCAACATGCGTGTCATGATTCGCACGTCCATGTCTAATTTAGACGTATAGACACAAGCGGCAGAGTTTCTTCTAGGGTATATTTAGGAAACAATTGGGAAGGGGTTTTCCTATTAATGATTGGACGTTTGCCTTCTCGCGCGAGTTTTCGATGTGATCGTTTGCGCGAGCGAGTTTTTTCGCCGCGTTTTCCCTGGGCGCTGGTGTAGCAGCCAGCCTTTCTGCGGCGCTAGGCAGCGAAACTGCTATCTCTCTCACCACGACTCAAATGTCAGCAAGAGCGCGACTGCGCATAAAGTTACTGTATTATTGTTCGTTTAACATATAGAGTAACCCTAACTCTCGAATACCCCGCGGCCTACAGCGTATAGGGATGCGTCGCTGAACGATGTCTCTTGCCAAGGACGGTCGGGCGAAAATAACGGCAAGTGAGAGTCGGGCGACATGTCTTTGGGATGTATAGGTTGATGAGTTAGCCTTTCTCAAAGAAGGTTCTCAGTTTGTAGGCACACTTCTTTTTTTTAGATGCGGAGCATCTAATACTCGAGGCTTGTAGTGCGGCGCCGTCCGCAAGCTTTTTCCTCCTTCTTCCACCATCTGTGCATCCCTTCCTCCTCTACACACCGCGCGCGCTTCACTCCTCCACCATCTGTGCACCCTTCCTCTACACACCGCGTGCGCTTCTCCTCTTCACGAACATTCGCTAGCTGTATAATGTAGCGCGCATGCGCCGTCACGCTTCGAGAACATCGGCAGCTGACGCGCGCGCATGCGCCGTTGCGCTTCTCCCCCTTCTCGAACATTCGACAGCTGACAGTGCATGCGCCGTCGCGCTGTATATATACTCAAGGTCGGCGCTCGCTCGCTCAGTTGCCGCTCGTCGGTTGGTTTGTACGGCGCGTCGACGTCCAAGGTCGCGGTGAAATGAATTCCAACGAATCCACAAACACAATGATCGACGTCCCTTCGACCAGCGCCGCCCTTTCGCATACGTGTGTACGTGTTCACTCATTTAACACCCCCTCCTACAACCACGTTAACCAATTTAGCCATCGACCCAAGTAAGTCGCAATTTAACACCCCATTTCACAACCACGTTAACCAATTTAGCCATCGACCCAAGTAAGTCGCACTTTAACACCCCGTTAACCAATTATATGCTCCGCATCCTCCTCAGTGTTCCCCGAGGGAAGCTGCGGGCAATTTTTTTTCTTTTTAACGAAAGTGCAATAAATGTGTCGAAGTAGCCGTGACATGAAATTTTAAGCTTGATACGTGGCCGATAATAATAAATAGTTGGGGTTTAACGTCCTAAAGACTTCGCCGCTCCTGATAGGGAACGTTTTTAATGATGGTCGAGTGGATGTTTGGGGAATTCACAGTTTACCAAATTTTCCGCAGCAAGCTACTTCATAATCGTTCACTTCGTGGGTATGGCGCAATTTTTTAGCGCATTAGGGGCGAAGCTCGTATGCGCGTCTCGAGGCGGGTCAGCAGCCGAGAACCGCTAGATTAGCGAGGCGGGGAAATTCGGCTAGCTTTGCACTCGTTTTGAACCGCGCTAGATACTGGTCGTACTAATCAAAAATTTTATTCGCCGCTCAGACGCATTCGTAACGCATTATCACGTAGCGATAGCGCTTTCATGCTGCGATATTAGTAACGATCCTTTAAGGGACCAATAACTACACGTTGACGCAGAAGAAGCGACACGCGTAAAGTTGGTGTCATTGCTCTTTCAAGCTGCTGGTCGAAGTACTTCGAATATTCATCACCACCACTTGAGCGCGTATGAAGTTTAGATGTATGGGTGACTCGCGTCTCCTCTGTATTTTCTTTATTAGCACTGCAAACGCTCGCTCCTTAATGGGAATCGTTGGTCCGCCCTAGCTCGGGGAGTGGTCATGGTGCGATGCCACCTAAAGGCTACGACTGCTATAGTGTCAGGACCGTGGCGGGGAAGGGGATAGCCTCCCTTCCCTCTCGATATCCAGATAGAGTGGTGTATACAGAGGAAAAATAATAAAGTAGGTGTTTTTAGAAGCCTTCAATGAGTGCCCTCACCCCCCCCCCCCCGAAAACAATTCCTGGTTACGGGCCTGGTTTGATCAACATACATATTCTAACTGGCGCAAAGCTGGAAACATGAAAAAGAGGGAAGGTGAGATACAAACGGGCAGCAAACTACGAACTTTTTATTGCCAGCGCAAGCTGAAAAACTGACAAACATCCAGACATGCGCAGTGGCGTGGAAGAGTTAGCACAGACATGTCATCACATGAGCAATTCATTACAGAAGGAGAAGAGTACAATAGTTGATTGATCAATATGTGGGGTTTAGCGTCCCAAAACAAGCACATGATTATGAGAGACGCCGTATTGGAGATACTGCTCCTTCATTCATGGTCATTTAACATATTGCTGTTCTTCCTGGGGAAGCACAGACTTGACTTATCTTTCGCACCAAATAAGTTCAAATGGCGACAATCAGTACGTATGTCTTCGTGTAAAGAAGAATGCAGTTTCGTTCACGCTTATTGGTGGATATGTATCTCCGTCATCGCGTATTGACTGCGACAGAATAAAAGACATCCTAATGAGGACCGATGGGCCTTGGATCATCGCCGGTGACTTCAACGCCCATCACATGCTTTGGGGGAGCACTAGTATGAATGCCAGGGGCCGGAACATTGTTACATTCGCTTCCGATTACGACCTTTCCATTATGAACGATGGTACCCCCACGTATCTGCGGGGTCTCACGTATGGCAGTTGCCTTGACCTGACATTGGTGTCACGGTGCTTCTCTCACAAAGTTAAATGGTTTTGCGATATTGAGACTCATGGGAGTGATCACATACCCACCTACGTTACGATCGATGGTATCATAAAAAATTTCTCTTCCGGTGTTGCAATTGGCACTGACTGGTCGATGTTTACATCGCGTGTTGAGGACGCTTGCCAAGAAGGCCTCGCCTGCAGCCTGGAAAATACCATAGCGGAAGCTATGCAAGCGTCCAAATGTAAATTACCATTTTCGTCTAAAATAACACAGTTTGACATCGAACTGGAAAGATTACGAGCTATACGAAGGCGTGCTGAACGACGATACAGACGCACAAGATCAATTTACGATCTGAAGGAAGCAAGGCGGCTCCAGAAAAAGATTCAACGACGCATTTACAAGCTGGAGAGCGAACGCTGGAAAGCATTCTGCGAATCTCTAGACCCTCATAAACCGCTGTCATATATCTGGAGAACAGTTCGTGGTCTTCGCTCCTCTCCACAACAACGGCACCCTTTTAAAGCTTTGGCACTCCATCATGGAAAAACAGAACTCGAAGTGGCTGAAGAATTTTGCACGAGAGTTGCCGGGAATAATATGAAAGAGAGCATCGACGCCGTGATCGTTCCTGAGACGCGATTACCAAAATGGACATTCCATTCACCATGGAAGAACTGGAAGGTGCTTTAGTCGCTTCTAAGCGCATGTCATCGCCAGGTCTTGATGGTATTACTTATAGTGCGTTGGGACACCTTGGACAAAAAGCCAGAAAAGAACTTTTAACATGCTTCAACAACTCCTGACTCAGCGGCAGTGTTTCCCGAGAATGGAAAATAAGTCGCTTAATACCACTTTTGAAATCAAGAAAATCACCATTGGACTTGACAGCGTATCGCCCTATTGTCCTCGCAAGCTGCCCCGGAAAAGTGATGGAAAGAATGGTTCTATTTCGTCTCGAGTGGTACTTGGAACAATACACCAAATACCCATCTTGCATGGCAGGCTTTTGTCGGGGCCGCTCCTCCATCGACTGTGGGCTTGACTTATCGACATTTGTTCAACAAGAAAGAAGTCGCAAGCGCATATCAGTGACACTCTTTCTTGACGTGAAGGGTGCATATGATAATGTAGCTCACGATGCCATCCTCACTTCTCTCGCAGCAATGGGCATTGGTGGACGAATGTTTCATGGGATAAAAGATTATATAACTGGCAGGTGCTTCTTTGTGCAAACATATGAGGGTACAACTGCTGAACATTACACCTACTGCGGAGTACCTCAGGGAGGTGTTTTAAGCCCCACATTGTTCAATGTTGCCCTCATTGGTCTGGTGAAGGTTCTGCCAAAGTCGGTGTGCCTATCCATATACGCCGATGATATTTGCCTCTGGAGTGCTGCAGTTACTCACCCTCAGGTGCGTGCACGAATACAGCGGGCAGCAACCCTCACAACAGCCTACCTTCAGAAACAAGGCCTAACTATATCAACTGTGAAGTGCGCGTTGATGGCGTGTACACGCAAACCAATGACGCCATACCCTGTTTACATCAATGGACAGAGTGTCAAATATGCACGGACGCATCGTTTCCTGGGCATAATAATCGACAGAAGTCTTTCGTGGAGCCCACATTGTGCGTACGTGAAGAAGAGACTGCTATCTATTGTGCGTATAATGAAATTCATGTGCGGGAAAGCACGGGGAACTTCTGTGGCCTCCATGCTACAGCTGTACAGGGCCCCATTTCTGGGTCTATTGCGCTACAGCTTGCCGGTACTGACTAACACTTGCAAATCCAACACTCATTCATTGGAGAGTTTGCAGGGTCAGGCACTGCGTATCTGCCTAGGACTGCCCCGATGCGCTTCTACTTATGCCACAATCATGCTTGCCAAAAACCATCCGGCCAGGACATATAGACTTGTGGATTGCCTCGGAGCGCACATTCGACATGCTAGCCGTGTCCCCGACCACCACTTGGCCCTTCTACCCTCCAGAAGACCACGTGCTACGTTTTCAGACGTCATAGCCAAGCACCTAAACAGCATTCCATCAGGATATACGCCAGCTGCTAGAATGACATGTCCTTTGTGGTGCCTCGACCAGCCGCCAGTACGTCTAGAAATTCCGGGAATCAAAAAGAAAAGCAATCACTCCAGAGTAGCATTGAAGCGAGCAACACTGCAATTATTGCATGAGTTGTACTTAGACCGAACGCAGATATACACTGATGGGTCCGTCTCGTCCAGCAGCTCATCAGGTGCCGCTGTAATTCCGGCTGCAGCAATGACAATCAAGTTTAAGTTGTCGCATATGACTACATCTACGGCATCAGAGCTTGCTGCTATAAGGGCTGCTTTACATTATCTCGTTCAAGAACGTCCAGGGAAATGGGTCGTATTCTGTGATTCGAAGGCAGAGCTTCAGAGTTTGCAGTCTGCCATGCGTAGGAGGAGTCATGACCAATTGGTACAAGAAATAAGACATTGCCATCATGAAGCTCTAGCACGAGGGCATGATATTATATATCATTGGCTGCCTGGACATATCGGTATTACCGGAAATCAATTAGCCGATGATGCAGCCCGCTCAGCCCATGAAGGAACCTGTGTAGTCCCGATTCCTCTATCAAGAAATGATGCAGCAAGACAACTTTACCTGCTGGCTCGAGATCTCACACACACGTTCTGGTCGTCTACCAGCTTCCAAAGGTGTCAATTTTGTGAACTGGATCCTTCGCTCAAGCTAAAGCTACCATCACAACTTTCCCGCTCCGATGCGACACTGTTACGCCGCCTTTGGTTGGGTGTTGCATTTACAAAGGTGTACTCCTTTCGCATTGGTATGGCAGACACTCCTACATGCGACTACTGCGGAGCTGAAGAGACCATCGAACACGTCCTGTGCAGCTGCGCTTGCTACGACACACAGCGATGCCAGCTCCAGATGGTTTTGAATCAACTTGACCCCGGACCATTTTGTGTGCAGAAGATACTCAGTTGCACAGAAAGCAACTAAAGCACTGCTAATTTACCTAAAGTCAACAAACCTGAGCGACCGCCTGTAGACTGTGTGTGCTCCCCGAGTGTGCTCGTGATTGTGTGTACCTTCTCATCTCTCTGCAACCTCTTTTCTCCCCTTCCCCAGTGCAGGGTAGCAAACCGGATGTGCGTCTGGTTAACCTCCCTGCCTTTCCTTGCATATTTATCTCGCTCTTTCTCTTCCTGGGGAAACACTTACAGGATTCACTGTCTCTCCAAAATTGCTCACTTGCAGAATAAATCAATAAAAATTATCACCTTCAGTCACTGGAGAAGTCTGCCACGCCCATGTACCATAATCTCGGCGTTCTCCCCATCAATCATTCCATCTCATTGAAACGTGGTACGCTCATTTTTTTTTTTTTGCACGTCATCTTGACATTGAACTAGAAAGCATCCCACCCCGTTTCCAAACAAACACAAATTTGACCAGATTCTCCTCTGATCTTAGCTTACTGTTGCCGGTAGTACACTTGAACTATGGCAGGTATTTGCCTATGGAACTCGCTTCCATTGGTCAATAAATTTTGTCATAATATAACTACATTTAAAATAAAATTAAGGAAAATTTTTTTCCAGCTTTCGTGTTAACATTTTTTCAGCGTTTTTCCCCTTGTGTTTCTTCATTTTCTTTGATTGATGCAACTCTTTGCAGTATGTAAGTTATTTACAAATGTTTCGCTATTGTTGATGTTCTATGCCTTACAACTTTAAAATTATTTGCGCTCTTGCTTTTCTGTTTTTGTCGAGAAATTCACGCTTCATAATATGCTTCTCGTCGTCACTTGTCTGCCCTGTATTTCATCAATCCATTCTCAATAGGAGGTCGCCCTGACGGTGTTTACCTTGGGGTATCCTCCTGAAGCACTTACGAACCATGTCATTTGTATTTGATGATATTTCAATAAACATTCAGCCTTCAACACTGCACACACAGGACCGATGTCTGCTGTTGCCACCTCATCCAGGGGGCGCTGCATACCCTCCCATCAATACGGATGGATGTCCTCACACTACCTTCAGTCATCCTGTGCAGAGCAGAACTTTCAGTAAGCCACAAACTTCGGTGATCGATAAGGAACACAGCGTAGGAATATATATATATATATATATATATATATATATATATATATATATATATATATATATATATATATATATATATATATATACATTCCTTACAGTAGTCGGTAAACACGTGTCCTTGGATTATAATTTCACAACCTCTTGCGGTATGCAACCATTTCTCCTGTCCTTTTTAGGGTAGAAAACCGAATTAAATATTGTCCACTGGCAAGTATTTAACTTTCATTCATTAGTGCTATCACTTCCTATACCTCGTTGACTGGCTCATTCACTCTCATTATTCCTTCCACTCATTTTCTTTCCTCCATCTTTCTTTTTACATTTCTCTCGTTTTTTTTTCGTTACTTTTTTATACGGGCATCATCTTTCTCTGGCTCCTTCTATCACACAGGAACAGCGTTTAATTCGCGAAAAGAATGCTGAACTAGAACTGCGTCTTTCATCCTATCGCGCAGTCACGACCTTCTACTTTCGCAATACCGGACAACAGGCACACACGACGACGGAATTCTTCACGCAGACGTTTGTCTCTCTGCGAAAAGCCAACACCAGCGTTCGTGCATGGAGGACGTGCAGAGCAGGCTCGGGAACCCACGAGCGCGGACTAAACGGACAAAAAAAAAGATTCACAGAACACAAACACAAGCGGCCGTCTAATAGCTTCCGTAAGGCGTTCTACTGTCAGCAGCACATCAGAACAACGTCGAATCATATTGAAGAAGAAATCACTGCTACCGAGAAATAATGCCAAAAATGACGTCATATAGCGTCCTCAATTGGACGGACGGAAGCTGGCTGAGCATATCTATATATGCTATTCCCTTTTGGGTGAACGAGCATAAAACCAATGGCGCGAATTCAAATAACGTTTGCGAGTGTTGGGCATGCGCCATCTTATTACTGCGACACAGTCATGGCAAGCGTTTTGAATAATACAATTAATTAATTAATCAATACATGATGTAATATAGATGGGATACATTAAAGTGTGTAATCGGGAGCCGACGTAAAGCATTTCACTTCCTGCATCGGAGCGGAAGAAGATACATTGCGGAAGAACATCATAGCCTAAAGGATTCCGCATTACAACCAAACGTGCAACGCCGTTTTATTGATATCATGACGTCTCCATCGCTTAAATCTATGTGGCTTACTAAGCAAAACGATTCCCGCAAGTTGCGTCTACTACACAGATTAAAAACACAACAAAAGATACCCTTCATGTGGCCATGCAATCTCTTGAGACATGTGGTCGACCACGGCACTCGAAAAAGTTGGATGCAGACAGAAAAAAAATGGCAGCATATCCACGGAGTGAATGATGGGGAGTGGGGCGAAGCATTCGTCCGTCCATTCGTTCTTGCTTCCGTCCGTTCCTGCGTACGTCTGTGTAACCGTCCATGCGTCCATCCACCCGTCCGTGCGTGCGTCTGTTCGTGCGTCCGTCTCTGCGTTGGTCCATGCATCCGCGCCTGCGTCCGTTCATGCGTCCATCCGTGCATCTGTCTGTGTGTCCGTTCGTCCATCTATTCAGCACTCCGAATACCACCATCTCGCATCTTTTCATCATATATTCTCCATATAGAAGCACCGCCATCCAGCGGACATTTCAAAGACTAAACGGGAGGTGGCACATGCACACTTTCTTACGGCTTGCGCTTCGGGTTTACTTCCCACCTTTAACCACCTCGAGTTCATGGTATATACTAGTTCACTGTATTCATAGCTATGCGGCCCAACGCTCGCTAAACCTTTCTAAAACCAAGGAGGTTACACCTAGCGAGTAAAACGTAGCAACCCTTTCTTGTCAGATCGTGCTCAATGTACATGCCAATAGCTGCTAATGGGGATCGCAGCGTGCGCGTTACCTAAAGGCCGAATGCTCCTGTCTCTCATTCCCCCTTAGCAGCCATTAACATGTGCATTGAGCACTATCTTTTTATTGTTCAACAACGCACAGAAGAAATCGCTCACCGGAACCACCTTGGAGGTCAAAATCGTAAGGACCGCTATTTCGGGTATGTGCCACTGGTTGTTACGTACTACGAGGGACGCACAAGTCACGCCATAAGGAGCTTCGCCCCTAAAAGGGTGACATCACATTGCTAGAGCATTGCCGAGACCATCAAACATGGAGATATATCAGTGAGATTTAGCTCAGTTCGGTCGCGGGGCTTATTACAGTCACGGCCCAAGGCTCAGAGGGAAACGCAGCAACCACTCTCGATACTTTCTCTATAACAGTATATTGGAGTCCAGCTATGATCAGAAGGAGCGTAAGTTCAAGGTCAAGCACCGGTTGAACAATAAGTTTATATATATGATCACCTTTTGTAAAATAACGCTGCATATTTGGAACTAGTGTAGATCTATATACAGGAAAATAGAATCAATCAATGAATCAACCAGTCAATTGCGTCATATCCACGTGTCCACGTGACGAGAGGTCGTTCTGTCTTCCTGTTTCCCTTCAAGTATTCCCTCGAGATAAATTGGCAGCCCCTTTAATACGACATGACGCCATTCCTATCTGCTCGCCTTGAATACCTATACACTATAAATAAAGGCAGAAAAACGTTCCAACCTACACCTCCATTCCTCAAATGCACCCATACTTCAATTCCATTCTATTCCTGTCAGTCATTTATTATTTCTTTTTCCTTGAACCGAGCTACTTACATTCCGACCTTTCGACGTACTGTTCCCTTTACTTGTCCGTTTGTCTCGCAACATTTTTTTTCTTTTTGAATTTAGTTATAACATTTTCTTCAAGCACATCACGAGACTGCTCTACGCATGCCCGCTGAGTACAGTTTGCAGGCAGGCGTGAAAAACCGCGCAGAGAAGGCGCACGCGTCGTCAGCAAATCGCATCCACGCGTCAGCCTCCGGCTTACGCTTCGAGTTTTCATTCGTCCGTTCCTTTCTTTCGAAGCGCATTTGTGCTGCTCCGAAGCGTCCAACTTTTTCCTGCCGAGACGTTTCCTCCATCGAACCGTGAAACAGCGACGGGCGAGGCGTTCGAAAAAACGCTTGAGCCAACAGTTTGCCGGCGTGCTTACACCACGTTTCGTTTTTTTTATTAATGTATTCCATGGCGTTCAAGAAAAAAAAGGAAAAGAAATCTAGTCTTTCTGCAAGAGACGCAAAATGATAGAAGGTTGTTTGAAGTGCAACGGCGAGCTAGCTAAAGGAAGAAAAAAGTACCTACATCGGTTGCACACCAACTTCCATGCTTTCTGCTAGCCTTCCTGAAACTGTAGGATGCATGAGCGCCCCACATCAGTAAAACTGAAGTACCCGTTTGTAGTACAGAATGTTGTACGTTCTTTGGTGCAGAATGTTGTACGTTCTTTGGTGAAAAAAATATATATACAATAGTAATTGAACACTAAAGTGAAACACTGAATCGGTCTGGATTGGCAAGTTGTGCTACGGGAACTCCACTGTCATTAATTTCGACATCATATAGTTTTACTAATAGAGAATAAAATCAAGGTCAAAGTTTGAATGTTGAATTATGCGTCGAGATTTCCGCACGTGACGTAACAAACTTCATTTTTAGGGGGGGGGGGGGGGCTTGGCTGCACGAAATTTTCTGCAAATTGGGTATTTTACGTATCTAACTTCCTTATAACACAGTACATTTCATTTTCTTTAGTGATTAGGAATAGCATAGAACCTACTAGACGCTATAAAAATATACGAGGTGATGCCATTTGGTGCAGAAAAGTTTACGCGGTGTCGCCACCCACCATCTCTTTTTGCGCGCTGTCTCACGCCTACTATAAGCTTCTTCTGCCGATAAAGAATATCGGAATTATGAAAGAGTGATTTTCAGCAGTACGAGAAACTCGTCTTTCTGCACCAGGTTTCCTTAATTAAAAAAAAACGCGAGTATAAGGAAACATATATATATATATATATATATATATATATATATATATATAATATATATATATATATATATATATATATATATATATATATATATATATATATATATATATATATATATATATATATATATATATATATATGTGTATGTATGGGGGGTGATTATTTTGTGTATCTGTGTTGTACTACAGCTTTGACTGAATACAACTGATTAAAAGTCACACTAACCTAGATGAACACGTTTAACATAATTCAAAAACGAAAGCCACCTTTTTTTGTTTTTTTCCTTATCTCTCAATTGTTTTTGTACACACAGTGCTGCGAATAATGAATTAAACAAATTCCGCGAGCAAGAACCAGTGTGTCGACTGTAATATATATATATATATATATAGATATATATATATTCGCCGTCGGGTTTCCTTTCTCGACCATATATTCTGTACGAATACGATATACCCCTGTACGACCATACTAATACAACCATACTCCTGTACGAATACGAACCATACTAGCACACGGATTTGATGAATCAACGACAGAAATGCGTACACCTACACTACAGGCACCTGCAGGATCTTTCACGCGCACAAGCGTCGTTTTTTTTTTTTTTAACGACCTCGCTGTCGTATGCACGAGCGCACTCGGACATGAATGGGTATAAGGGTACGGGAACAGCTGCCGTGCGACGCTTTATAGCTATATCATATAGGCCCGGAATGAATGCATGCGATTTGCATGCTGGTTAGTACGGGTACGGGATGTACCGTATAACCTCGCGTATAATACGAGCCCGAGAGAATATATCAACACGAATACCATTCTACGGGGGAAAGCAGGGACAAGAGCACGACAGAGGACTAACGTGCCCTGAATTCTCGCAATGTACAGTCGATGATAAGTGCTTGATAAGGGCGCGCGTTCACCCGTACAGTTGAGATCTCATATATCGCATTCGTACAGGAGTACATCGTACTACATGCGGGATCTTACGGCACACTGCCTCCCGCCATTCAGAGAGCGGGGAAAAACAGGGTCCGCTTGGTCAAACGTCGGCGTGTTTCCTGAACTCGCTCGCGAGCTCTTTCACGGTCGTGGGTATATACGTTAAATGGACACACATGTCGTACAAAGAATCTGAATCCGTTTCCGCGTTGCTCGACGCATGTCGTCACTTCCTGTCGAACGCCAAGTGGACAGCGAGCTTCATACGAACCAGAGAATAAAAAAAGCAAGAGGTGTACCGAGTACTTGGTTAACTTTGAACATTCCATATATTTATTTTTAATTTTAAAAAGTTCATAATTTTTAACTGTACACCCGGAGATGTCAGCCTAGCCACCAGGTTCGTTACTCGATCGAGGTATCGAGTGAAGACTACGATATACACAATGATCCCATATACATACAAATGATACACGCTTACTCAAGTCCTACGTAATATGCTACTGATAACCAAAACGCTAGACCTATTTCTTGTACTGTCCTGACTATACCTAGTACCACGGTAGCTAGAACCTTAAGCAGGACCTTATTACAGCCAGAAACGCACATATACGCACAGAAGGGTCATTTCTAAATGCGAAGCATTTCTTAGCGAACTTCGGCGACTTTGAGCGTATCCATCTATCTATCTATCTATCTATCTATCTATCTATCTATCTATCTATCTATCTATCTATCTATCTATCTATCTATCTATCTATCTATCTATCTATCTATCTATCTATCTATCTATCTATCTATCTATCTATCTATCTATCTATCTATCTATCTATCTATCTATCTATCTATCTATCTATCTATCTATCTATCTATCTATCTATCTATCTATCTATCTAGCCGCCTACGTCTGGGTGCTGTCATGATCACCTTCTTAAACTTAGTTAATCAAAATAAGTATGGAAGGGTAAGCTGCTTTGACGAATATGACTCGGTGGTCATGTCTAAATATTGTCACAAACACGTCCCGTGCGTCGTCAAACCCTTTCTACCAGACGCATGGCATATATCTGCTGATGGATATGTGCCACAGGTATGCTGGTATGCGCCACAAGTGATTGACAATTTACATAGGAACGGCGAGAACAGACATGAATAATTTAACACGTGTGCGTTAAGAAAAAGCTGATATCGGAAGTGTTGACCCGACAAATGCAAAGATGTCAGCGTTTCAGCATGAATACAACGCCAGCATTCTGCATGGCAATCAAGTATTACCACAGAACCACGCCAGGTCTGGGAACTACTTTTCAAGTATGCTTAGGCCCTAATGTTCGAGAAACGTCTAATGAGATTGCAGTTCTGGCTATACGATTTCATTAACATTACATTAGTACTCCAACGATACAGCCGCCACGTCGCGTTAACTTCAATTGTAGTTAGGCGCCATCCGCCGAAGTTGCTTTATCTATAGCAGTGTCTAGCACTATACCACCGTCGAATGCACCAGCGCTTCATAGCAGCTTATCGCTTCTAGTGTTCTAATATCCATGTTGCTGTTGCCATCGTTACGCAACTGTTAACAACTGGTTATAATAACATATATGCGGCTGTTTACCATATGTCTCTGCGTGCATTTGTACAAATCTTAGCGTCACTTTGCAACGTTTCACCCAACGAAAAAAATTACAACACAACCTCCATCCACCTACATGCTTCGCATAATGCCCAAAGTGCGCGGGATCTGCCAAATCTTTCTTTTTTTTGTGCGTGCCTACTTCAGTCAGTTCCCATTTCAGGTGGATCTCCGTGGCAACCACACTCGTGACGTCTCCACCTGCACGTGTTCGCTGCAGGCATTCGCCATTTCCAGACATTTGGCACGCAAAAAAAGAATAAACGGTTGACTGTACAAGATAGCGGGTACTGCTGCAAGGAGGGGGGGGGGGGTGGTAGGGAGTCGGAGGCTGTCAGAGGGAGACCATCAAATCGAAGCCATGCGATGGCACGCCAGAAGGAAACTCCCTGGCTGTCCTCGCCTCATCATCAGTCAACGATTTTGCTCGCCTGCCGACCGTACGAGGCGGCGACGGGGCGACGCTTCAGGGCCGCGTCTCTCCAGCGGCTGCGCCCCTTGGAAAGAAGGCCGTCTTCCTGCGGACTCCACTCGTCGCAACTGTTTTACTTCCCGAGTTAATGTGTTGTTTGTGCGCTTTTCATTGAATGAATTTCTTGCGTATGCAGTACGCCTGTTCTCTGGCACGCTAAGTCAGTGGCGAAATACCCGCGCCTTGGCTTTCCTGGCGTGCACACGAGGTGTATAGAGCACATCTTAATTGAGGGTAGATTCTACAGAAAACACCGACATCGATACTGCATGTGCAGGGGAAAGCTGTCTCAGGCCTTGTTGACGTTGAATCGGGCTGTATAGGCCTCCGGCTTTGCCTATCGAAGCAGTGCAATGCCTTGAACGTCCGGTGTCTAAATATCCAGCCATTGTGCTTCCTTCTGAAAGTGTCAAATGAAGCCACTTCATCCGATGAAGAATGCAACTTTTTGCACTTTAACTGATGATGCTAATGATGATGCTGCTGCTGATGATGATGATAATGATGATGATCTTTGGATCATTGGCACCTACCCACTCTGGTGGATTGGCCATGAGTGGGAAGCATGACTTCTTTGCTTTGTCTTGTTTCTTCTTTCTTGTGGCTCACGTTCTAATCCAATCGGTAAATACCCCTGCCGATCAGCATGTACAGGAAAACCCTTTCGCATTCTTGGGAGTGTGGCATTTGCTAACTTATGCTGGTTAAACACTCCCCTCCAAAAAGAAAAAAAAAGTCATGACTACGCTGCCCTCTAACGTTTGTTCAGGCGACCCCCCCACTAAAATGAGTGGCTTGATCCGCCCCTGCCGCCTCACCCCTCTGTGGTGAAGAGCGAAATAGTTGAGGCTTGTGCTCGTTGATGTGTATTTGAAAGATGCAGGATGCAGAAGAAATCTCTTCTAGAGAGCCCGTTTCCCTCTTAACAAAAACGCTGGGCCGTGTAAGGAGTGCTTTCGTAGTCTCGGCTTGGAATGGCCACCGCTACCACCTGAAAAAATCACAGTGTTATCCACGGATGATGAGTGGGCGAAGCGTCCGTCCACCCGTCCGTCCGTCCGTACATATGTATGTATGTATGTATGTATGTATGTATGTATGTATGTATGTATGTATGTATGTATGTATGTATGTATGTATGTATGTATGTATGTATGTATGTATGTATGTATGTATGTATGTATGTATGTATGTATGTATGTATGTATGCATGTATGTATGTTAGTCCGTCTGGCCGGTTACGCCTGACAAGTTTAGACTAACAGGTGCTTCGCCCCTAAAAGAAACAGCTATATTTGTTTCTACTTTTTTTTAACAGTGTAGACTCGCAAGTAAGATGCACTCTATACTCACAAGCGCAGCGTATCATGCCTTCGTGAGTGGAAAGGTGGATATATTTGATGTAGACTGACGAGGCACATTCTTACTTGAGGGCCGTTTGCTGGAGGATGAGTTATACAGAGCGACATAGAAAAAAAAAAGAATCACAGCACATCTACGGAGTGAATGATGATGAGTGGGACGAAGCTTCGAAGGGTTTTATCGATAAACCCTGATTCATCCGCTGGTTGCGTCCATCCATCCATCCATCCATCCATCCATCCATCCATCCATGCATCCATGCATCCATCCATCCATCCATCCATCCATCCATCCATCCATCCATCCATCCATCCATCCATCCGTCGGTCCATCCATCCATAACCACTATCGCACGAAAGAAGAAAAAGAAAACCCTCAGCAAGGAAAGAATATTAAGGACCTAATGGGATTCCAACCCAGATCGCCTACGTGGGAGACCAGTATTCTACTACTGAGCCACTCGTTTGCCAACTGCCTTATAGATAGGTTTGATGTCGGGGAAAGATTCGCGTTAATATGAGTAATGAAGCGTTTTAGAACAACAAAACGAACAAACTGCAGGAATCCTGCAATTCTAATTGGCGTAACGATTGTGTCTTTCAGTGCTCTAAACCATTACAAAAGATTGTTCTTGATCCTCTAATAACTGTGGCGCATACCCACTTCAGGCATAATTCTTCATCGATGTCAGTCATTACCCAAAGAAAAAATATGCACAACATTGGAAGTGTGTAGCGGATACCACGCTTCTACGAAGAATGACGAAGGATAGCATAGCGAATGCAGGCTTAATACTAAAAAATTACGATTATTTATGGCATAGCGGGTACCCAGCAAGTGTGCTTCTAGCAGTTACCGAAAGAGCGTTTAGAAAAGGCTCTGAAAAGGCCGCTCTTTCAGCTTTCGCTGTGGCTGTGCTGCGCTTTCCACGCGGCCATTTTTTTTTTAAATCTCGGAATTATGCTGCGGAATTTTTAGTCACGTGATTTATATATTACCTGATGCTACAAGATTTTAGTTCAGAGACTTCTTTTAGCGTCATGTTAGAATATTTTTAGTCATGTAACGGTCTCTCCAATCATAGTCCTCCTTTTATGTTACACGCAGAACCAATCGGCTCACGTGCTGTGGGAGCGAATGT
>WOVY01004529.1:220000-344417 GCA_013436015.1 Rhipicephalus annulatus | reverse complement strand
ATTCTGGCCTTACCAATCTCCAGTGCTAAAGCTTTCTCCAATTGAGATGTTAAAACCCCATCAATTATTATTCAAGATTTTTGCATGTGACGTGGTGTTGCGTTGACTAGTGGAGCCGCTGCCAACCTTGGGGCCAAGCGACGATGTCCACTCATGACGTCGTCATAGGACCTCATGGTGACGTCACCAATTTGTGCGAATTTCTTTACATCATTGTGACATCATTGGAACAGCTACGAAAATGACAGAGCAACACCAACAACGACAAAAAAAAAGAAAAGAAAGACGGAAAGCTCACCCGTCTTCTACCCCTATCCTGTCGCTGTTCGCGCTGCTTGTTAGATTACGTACAGCCGAGAAACAGAACTATCAGCACTTTTTTTTCTCATGCTGGCGTCATTGTTGAAACGTGGCCTCCGAGATGTGCCCGCAATCTCGGAGGCAATAGGTGAACACGTGTCTTTTTTCATCATTCATGTTGACGGCGGCGCCACCTTTCACTTTTTTTTTGTTTTCTTTGGTGGGGCACCGGAGGCCTTTGCCGCATCAACGGCGACGGTGAAAAATGATTTTTTTTTTTCAGATTGTGTTGGTGGTTGGCTGAAAGTGGTGCCTGTCAACAAATAGGTTGGGCAACGGTGGAGCAGTGATTAAAGTGCTCGGCTGATGATCCTAAGGTCGCGGGTTCGATGCCGGCCGCGGCGGTCGCATTTTGGGTGGATGCGAAACGGTGGAGGCCCGCATACTGTGCAACGTCAATGAACGTTAAAAAACGTTAAAAAAGCGTATATTATCATCGGGAAGTTTTTGTATTGCGCACGCTATGTTAACGGCCGTTATAGGGGCGTAGCGTCCGCGTATAGGCACCGTATGAGCTTTAGAGTATATAGCGTTTGTCCCCCGCGGCGCATAATCTCTTCGATATCCCCGCAAAGGGGCTTTGCGGGCCAAACGCTATTCCGGGTTTCCTGCGGGCGGACCGCGACTGCTAACGGCGGTTAATGACGCATGCGCTGTGTCAGTGACTGCGACAAATAGAGTACGCAAAGCTTGGCGTACGCTATTCGAATGCTCACTGTTACGTTAAGATTTAGGCTAAACGCCATATCGAGTATTTAAGTGCACGATAGGTGCTCGTCAAGTGGACGCGCATGTCTGTAGACCCTTTCACTGTTTACAAGCACAGACACTTGATGACCCCCGGTTTCATCCGCCGATGTGCTTGAATAGAATTTGTGGGCAAGGAGAGCGTTAGAATATAGCCCGCTAATTTTCTACACTCTCCTTCCCTCATTTGGCAAAATACATTCAAACAAATGTTCTTTTGAGCGACATAAAACTACAAAAGATCGCCTTGAACATTACACACACTCTTTTTATCTGAAGAGCTAATAAAAGATTTCCTTGCCTTTGAAAAAACGTGAAAACGTCCTTTCAGTTTCGACGTCACGAGCTGGTAATTGAGGGTACCGGAAGTTTTTTGAAGGACAACGCTTGCAATATTGAAACCGTCTATAGCCTAAGCCACACAGCTTGATATGGTAGCGAATAAGAACCGTGGACCGACCGGTCATTTCGTCCTCCCGAACGAGCTGTAGTCCCTGGACGGTCCGGTGAGGAAGCTCCTGGCTGCCCCGTCCCCTGTTCCCCAGTTGAAGTCGTCGTCCGTGTCGGCGTTCTGCCAGCCGCAGTAGCCACCTTCGAATGTGCAGTGACCTGCACACAAAAGGACACACACGTCTATAATGGTGAACTCGTTTAGACATGGCATTGCGTGAAAGGAAAACCTGTAATCGAGAAAATTTCATTCCTCATTATGGTATACGTCTTATGAGTACAAACAACTTGTACACATAAGGCGAGGACTAGAATCATTTTCGGATACTTCAAGAATGAATAAAGAAAACTAATGAATATAAGTAAAAAGTCACGTGACAATAAAGTGAACGTACGTGTGCTGTCAGCGTACCCAAGATAACATCTCCCCAATGTTACACTATGCAATCAAGGACGCCGAAGATCACCCAAATTCGCGACGTCATGATGATGTCATAAAATGATCTTCCATGACGACGTCATCACACGCAGGGGGACGAAGTTGGAATGCGAAAAAGTAGGCAAGAAACTGGAAAAACTAAGCATAAAATAACGAAGTTGGTGAAGAGGCAGTGGAAGTAACCTAAAAGAGCCATGCGTGTGTGAAACAACAGGCCCGTTTTAATTTAAATTGCTTAATGCAATGCCTTTCAGTGGAAATGCAAATGAGCACAAAAACCCTTCTGAATCACAAATTTTGAGATTATGTTATCTTTAGCAACAATTTCTTGTAGTAGGATGGTAGCTTTGCGTATTGTGCAGGAATGACAGTCTCTTCCCGCGTTTTTTCAGACTTGTCTTAAGAGGACTACAACTAGCCATCTTGTGGGAAAAAAAGGAAATGAGCATTGCGTAAATGCGCTCAGAATGGGTGTTTGCTGCAATTGAAACATGAGTTAATTCCTTTCTGAATTGTTTGTAGTGCAATGAGGAAGTTCGAGTGGTTAATACTCCCTAGTCTCAGTCCGTACCTAATAATAATAAATAACGCGCACAGGCTGTCGCCTGAATGATCGTCGATGAGTGCGGTCAGTCCTGGACGCGGAGCGTTTTCAATTCTGTCGTTGACTTCCAATTGCAGTTTAAATTCATGTTCGGCAATACATGGTTTGCCAAATTAGGCTCCATGCCACTATTTTCCTTCGAGTTACAGCCATGTATCCAAAAGTACCTTTTTTTTCATGTGTAGCGGCAGTTAAATACAACTTTGGGAGCGGAAAACACACCTTGGCCGTTATGTTTTTGACACCGTACAATAGAACGTCAGTGGTTTCTGCTTCAAACCACACTGATAATTTCGTTCAAATTGAGATATTCTTTCTGCGACTACTGGCCTAATAAAAAGTTACAAAATCGGTGCAAGGTAACCAAACCTGGCCACACTGTACGGAGGCTGAGCGAAACCACGTTTAGTGCAGAAAGCTGTCGAAGCGAGAGGCAGGAGGAGAAGCGTCGAAGCAATCGACTGAGCAAAAAGAGATGGCTTTCTAACAGTTCAGGAGAACGCGTAAGAAACGATGCAACGTTTCGCTTCTTGCTTCTTTGCTAATTTGATATCGAATGCGTGACATTCGAATCGATAGCCGGCTCTAAACGCCGGCTACGAAGCTTATACGTGCCGATGTCGCCACATACAGATGAAAAAATATATATTGCGACTGCCTCGATGCATCGAGACACTATAGCCCTATAGTGGTGCCAAGCCTCAAGGAAGTGCCGAGCCTGGACAGCCTTGTTTCTCTTATGCGTTTCTCTCTGTTCACTTCTCTCTTTCTTTCTTATTCTCCTTTGCAGTTTTTTCGTGTGTTTTTCTTTAATTTTTTATTCTATTATTTCCTCTCTCTTCACACTTTCAGTTTGCTCCCTCTTCCATTTTTTGTTTGTGTTGTGTTTTCTCACCGCAATGTCAGCACTTATGTCCCCATCAAATGCGTTCGAAGAACTACAAGAAGAATAATTCTCTTTGCGGCTAGCGCTCGCTCAATATGCAACAGCTGGCTGCATGCTGCAAGTGGTTTTTCGCCTGCGTTACGCCAAGCGACCACAACGGGATACGACAGCCTGGCCCCTTTGAAGTGCTCCGCACTTGAAGTCACATCGGACATAGCCGAAAGAAACAATCAAAAAGCCGAGAAACGCACCGAGACAGTTGTCCCCGGCATCCTCCATGCGGTTGAAGAGGATGTCGTCCAGGGCGATGTAGCCTCGAACTTGCGCGCTGGGTCACCGCGCGGCTTGGGCACCGCCTCGAACCACACCTGCGATCACGGTGGTTTCATGCAGCTGTGTGTTCAAGTTATATATCGACAAGGATGCGCTCACGCGAGGCATTGAACTAATGATCAAGATCGAGAGAGAAAAAGCAATGAGACAAGTAAACCGACTACACAGACGGAAGTGCGCCAGTAAAATGGCGGGCCCAGCAGGTCCGCGAAGCGGCCGACAGCCTTTGCCTGACCGTGTTGACGTGGGGGTGTGCCATTGCGCGCTAGGGCTGGCCCGCAGGACTTTAATAAAGTTATTTCAATCAATCAATCAATAAGTCAATCAATCAAACATATAACTTGCACTTGGATGTGCATATATGTGTGACGATAGGTCAGTAATACACTATGAAGAACCACATTTCGCTAACACGACATTAGACCTGTGCAAATATAACTATATATATATATATATATATATATATATATATATATATATATATATATATATATATTATATATATATATATATATATATGGGAAAGAAGTGTATATTTAAGGGCTCGTTTCTCAGTGCTATTACACAATATTAATGAGATCAACCATACAATAATGCCAAGGAATGTATAGGGGAAGTTCTTAGAACCAATCGTAATGCAAATGAAGAAAGAAAAGTGGATGTAAAGATGACTTGCCGTGAGCAGAAACTGAACCTGCGAGCTTCGAATAACGCGTTCAATACTCTACCACTGAGCTACCACGGCAGCTATCCCCCCAGCCACTTTATTGGGTTTATATGTGAATTTCAACGTGGGAGTGCCAGTCAGCGCCACCTGTAGCCATGGCGGCGAGTGTGGCACACTCTTCATGAGCCTGTTTAAACGTCACGTAGCACGTGAACTTAGTACGAGCTGGCAGCTGACCAATAGTCCCTCGTATACCACCTAACGGCACCAAATCTGCAGTGAGACCCTCGTTAATGAATAGGGGAAAGAAGTGTATACTTAAGGGCTCGTTTTTCAGTGTTTTTGGAAGCGTTATTGTTTCAGCGTTATTTGAAGGTCGCAGGTTTGGTTCCTGCTCATGGCAAGTTATCCTTTCATCCACTTTTCTTTCTTCACGTTTACATTACAATTTGTTCTAATAACTTCCCCTGTACATTCCTTGGCATTATTGTCCATATATATATATATATATATATATATATATATATATATATCTCTATATATATATATATATATATATATATATATAGTATATATCGTATATATATATATATATCTATATATATATATATATATATATATATATATATATATATATATGGCACAACGGGAGCGTTGTCAACAAGGATAAATATATTTATTTCCCAACAGTTTCGGGAGGCGTCCTCCCTTCATCAGGGGATGAGTTATACTGACATGAGCTTCCAAACAGCAACGAAGTATGGAAGCTCATGTCAGTATAACTCATCCCCTGATGAAGGGAGGGCCCCTCCCGAAAACTGTTGGGGAAATAAATATATTCATCCTTGTTGACAACGCTCCCGTTGTGCCATATCCCATACCTTCAAGAAGACTAACGGCCCATTGATTGATTTACTCCCCACTATAATATTATATAATAGTAATCGATATAGAGTAGTGATAGATAGATTATATATATATAGTAGATATATTCTATATATATATATAGATATCTATAATATATCTATAGCTATATATATATATATTATATATCATATATATATATATATATATATATATATATATATTATATATATATATAATATAATATAGTTACATATAACATTTGCGGGCATGCATTTGCACGCCAACAACTTTCACAGGCACTCGGTAAGCGTTGCTGCCTTGAAGGCGGGGCCCGGGTAGGCTTTTCTAGGCTCTGGCATTCTGGCGATCATGCTCCCCAGAACACATTAGCGCGAACGTACATGATTGAACGTCGCCGCTAGGTGTACGCCACCTCGCCCTTTGTCCATCGTCCGTTCGTAGTTGTCCTGGCTCTCCCAGACGGTTGCATGTTTGTCCTGCGTCTCGGCGTCCATGATTGAACCACCTTGAGCCGGTCCACACTCAAGCCCTTCCAGGGCGTAGAAGAAAGCTGACGCAGAAACCCATAGGCCCTGGAGACGAGACGAGGACCAATCGCAACTTGTTTGACCGTGGAAGCTTTCGCCCCCGTGCCCATACTAAAAAATTTCCTGCTTCTTTTTTTTTCAGAGCAGCAAAAAAAATGGAACGGCCTTTCCCGCGATATCGCCACAATCACCTGCCCATCCTGCTTCATAAATAACATTTAAATGGAGCTTGACATTGATGATTGTGACAATACTATCGATTGTATGTTAAGCCACCCCTTATGTAATACGATCTCGTGGGCCTTTAAGGAAAGAAAAATGAATGAATGAATGTGTATTTTAAAGTTTTTGAAAGAGCAAGGTCACACTTCTGAAATGAGTGTTCATACGAAGCAAACAGACGATGAAACCAAAGATTCGCACACTAAAAGTTATTTGCATTCTTTAATTGAGCTACACACGCACAGAAAAAGAGAGTGATAAAAGCCGGAAAAAGCCGGCATGCTTACAAGTGCCAGGTTGACAACCCTCGCTGAGAGAATAGGGAAAGAGAACGAAAGATATAAGTTCCAAAGGAAGTCAATTTGCGGTAAATAGGGCGCACCGACCCAATTCACAAAAATCGATTTCTTATTATTTTTTTTGATGATTCGGCCCATAGCCAGGCTGAAACGTCACTCGTGCTTTTTTATTTGTTTTAACGATTGGTCGGTGCTTGCCATTTCCCGCCCAGAAGTTTCCCGAGCAGACGGGTTTCTGTCGAATCATGAACTGTAAAGGTCTACCACTTTATCTAGTCATATCATGGGTAACCACTCTGGAACAACTCCAGCTGTACTCAGAAGTAGAGAAAAATAATGAATAAAATAAACGGTAACAAAAGCGGACGAAACGGTAACGCCATTGAAAGGTTATTTACGCTTGGAAGAAATGCTTTGAGCGTTATGCGACATACAGCTGCAGCTAATGCAATGAAAGTAAGGGACACAATGCAAGCATGCCCGTGTGAACGCATTTACGAATCGACGAATTTATTGGAGTGTCCGCCTCTTTATATCCACTACTAGATGTAAATGGGCTTGTACTTTAATGTCTGAATATCCCTCATTTAGCATGAGCGTACAGGTCCTGCAACGGGATGTCAAAACTGGCTGTCTTACGGCAGACGATCTCTTAAGCTGAGAGCGCTGTCTCAATTTATACACAGCACATCCACAAGAACTGGCCTATCTCGAGATCTGTTATAAGCTGCCTTTGGGCAGATGAGTGAGCTGACATGAAGATCAGCACTCCGCATCAACTGACTGACTACTTCAAGGAAGCTGACCAACCAGGAAGCGAAGACAGAAAATAAATGGGCGAGTTGTGAAGGCAGCCCTGGAAGTAAAGACAACACAAGTAAAGGAACTGCACTGCCAACTCGGAAGTTAATTGGGTGCGTGCGTATCCATTCGCATGAAAGTAGGAAGTGGACCGCGCACTTCCGGTGGATGCGTCTGCTGGTACAGTAACGAAGTCGCCCGGTGCTTATGCGATTACGCGGCCTTCCGCCGTTCCGCAAAATGGCGGCGCTGCAGTCATGGTTCGCTGCGCAGCTGTAGGACAGACCGTTTCCCCTTCACCGCTTGTGTGTTCGTATAGTTGGTCCGTCTCTGCTGCTTTTGCAGTTTTGGTATTTGGGTGCTGTTGTTCCGCTGCTGGTTTCTCTTCTCGTTCTTTCCGTTGGCGCTGATGTTGCGCGCATACTCTCGTAATCAACGCTGTTAGTTCCACGGAAAAGAGAGTAATACGCCATCTAATGTGACATTCCTTGAGCGTATCAATCACTTCGTACGAGTCTTGCTTTGGCAACGCCTGCTGTGGACGTGACACCAGGCTAATCATAAGTGGTGTCCGCCGTGCTCGGCTGTTGACCAGAAGGTCGCGGGTTCGATTCCGGCCGATGCGGTCGCATTTCGGAGGGGGCGAAATGATACTCGCCCATGTGCTGTGTGTTTTCAGCGCATGTTAAAGAACACCAGCTGGTTAAAATATACGGAGACCTCTACTACCGCGTCTCTCATAATCATATCGTGGTTTTGGGCCGTAATACCCCAGACTTCGATTGATTGATTGATATGTGGGGTTTAACGTCCCAAAACCACTATATGATTATGAGAGACGCCGTAGTGGAGGACTCCGGAAATTTAGACCACCTGGGGTTCTTTAACGTGCGCCCAAATCTGAGCACACGGGCCTACAACACTTCCGCCTCCATCGGAAGTGCAGCCGCCGCAGCCGGGATTTGAACCCGCGCCCTGCGGGTCAGCAGCCGAGTACCTTAGCCACTAGACCACCGCTGCGGGGCAATACCCCAGACTTCATCATTAATCTTAAATGAAGATAAAGTTGGGTGTTTATGGCGTGTAATTAAAGCGATCAAGTGTGCTACTAGTATATACTGCATCGCAGTTAGAATAACTTGAGCGGACCGTTAATTGAGCTGCATTTTTACCAAGATGCAAAGTGCGAGTCGTACAGTATTCTCCAATTGGTGTAGCAGAACTAATCCTTCTTCTATTCATGGTAATAGTGGGCTCGCGCTATTTCACAACTACAGAAACATTCCTACTACAGAAATGTCACTACAGAAACCTTGGCATCACCGGTGCCTTGCACTTGGAGGTTTCCTATTCTTCTGATTTTCTTCGTATTCTGTTCTGCGTATACTTTTGAGAGGTCAAAGCCAAACGTTGATGGCGCTAGTTGACAAATAAACTTTCGATTCAGTGCAGACAGCTTCATGATTGGGCCTGCTTTTGCATGCGATGGGTACTCATGAAATCACCCAAAACAACAATAAATTCTTGGGTATCACGTCCCGAAACCACGATCTCAGTACGGAACAAGCAGTGGCAGGCACCGCAATTTATGTTTCACCATCCGGTGTTTTTTTTTTTCGACGGGCACCTAAATCTCTATGTATTCTATTTCGCGTACACTGAATTGCAGCCACCGTCACCGCGAATCAAACTCGCACACTTGGGTTCTGCAGCGCAATGCCATGGCCTCAAAACCATTCATACAGACGCGCACTTATGATGACAACACGTTTGAAGCTACATTGCACACAACAAAGACATCACACGGTGTTTTCAATAGCATGTTTGGTTATATATCTTTAGCTGTGTTTAGTGAAACTCTTTCTCACAGACAGTGGGCATCACAAACATTTCAACAAAACAAAGCATGCACCTACATAAAAAATTGCTACAAAATTATATCTATACATCTTTACATTACATGGTAAGGAAAACACACAAATGAAACTCCAATATGCACGTTTTGCGTAATTACATGGCTGCCAGGACTGAACAAACGTCAACCTGCCAAAAAAGTTTCAGCTTTAATTGCCGCAAAGGCAAAACAATGAACGCGATAGTAGCAAACTGGAAGGTCACGCGCAGAATGGAAAGCAGATCGAAACGTGGCCCACGTTTCTCACTCATGAATGACGCTAGAAGCGTACTCACAGGTAGAGATGCATGCGAATAAGCGTCTCAGTTGTTACTTGGCTGTGTCTGAAAAGCGCACGCTTTTCGCGAACGGAGACTGCAATGATTGCAGTTACCTTTGTGCGCCCGGCAAGTACAACAGAATCGTTCGAGGTAAATCTCGAGGCCAGCCAAGACGTACGATTCTCCCCTTCTCCCCACCGCGAGATAAGGGTTCGTGAGGGAGCGTCGCTCCCCTCCTTCAAGCGGGGCAAAGTATGCGTGGGAGATTGAGAGATTAGAGCGCGCGCCGCCGCGTGATGTGGCGACTCGCGCTCATTGCGCCATCTTGCTGGTAATGCTGAAAACATGATAATTTCCCCCGAGATGCCCGAGAGCAGCGTTAAGTGGTAGATATAAATAGCTTGCCATTTGAAGGGTGGAGGACGTGCACCTCGGTGGCTCAGTGGTTAACACCTCGCACTCACGATTGAGAGGATCCAAGTTCGATTCCGCACGACGGAGTTTTTTTCTGGGTATTTTTCTCTTTCTTGCATTTTCATATATATAGATATGTATACATATACGGTGAGTGACGCTGGTGGCAAAATACAGCCGAGAGTGCTCATATAATTGCTATCGCGATGAAACAAGCTTCCCGCGTGTCTCATGTGTGCTTAGAATAATTTAGAGCACTATACTATAGGACAGTCATACGCTTTCACGGTTAAGCACGTGTGTTTAGAACAAATGATCGGCAGTGTAGAAAACGGCGCACTCATTTACGGAAAAGCAACAAGCTCTTGTAGTTTCAAGGCGCAGAACAAATAAGAAGAGACTGTGTTCAGAAAAATATCACAGCATATACACGAAGTGAATGATGATGAGTGGGGCAAAGATTCAGAGAGCTTTATTGGTGAATCATCCAACTGTGTGTGTGCCTATCTGTCTGTCCACCCGTCCGTCCGCACCGGCTGAGTGAGCCATCGAACTAGGCGGTCACGTGCTCAAAGCCGTCTCGTGGGTGTTTTTATTTATTCATACAATACTGCAGGAGTGGGCGGCCCAAGGAGGAGTGGTTTGTTGGTATAACAATGATGAAAAACCAGTTATAAACACGATAATAAAAGAAGAGGAAAAAGAAATGCAAATTGACAGCAAGAAGAAATAAGCAATGAACAATAGAAGAATACACCAGAAGACAGGAGAGGACTAATCAGTGCATATTTCAGACATATAGCACATAAGAAGGTAATGACCAAAAACAGCGAAGCAAGGTAGCAATGATCATACACAGTAGCGTGGCTCAGATTATTACACAACTAGATATAGAAAAAACCAATCACATGAGAAAGGCACCATTACAAATTTATTCTACGAGCTGGTTGAACAACTGAGGAACAATGTTTGATAAAAAGTTTTAGATGGTAAGGCATTCCAATCACTTATGGTGCGTGGGAAAAAGGAATGTTTGAAATTGTTTGTGCGTGCAAAAATCGAGTTAACTTACAAGGGTGAAAGTTCTGGTGGGTCTATAGGACAAAAGGTTTAGATAAGGAGCGGGGTCAAGTGCAAATTTACGGTTCCGAAGCTCATAAAGAAATTTTAGTCTTGTTATATTTCGGCGGCTCTGTAAGGTCATGATGTTGTTTGTTTGCATTAAAGAGGTAGGCGAGTCATGTCGGCGATAACAATTATGTATGAACCGTACAGCCAGCCTCTGAATTTGTTCATGTTCTATCATGTCTTTTTTAGTGTACGGGTCCCAAACGACACACGCGTATTAGAGACGAGGTCTGTTTAGCTTGTTATATACAAGAAGTTTAACATGGTAGGGGGATTTTTTTCTAGATTTTTTCGTAAGAGGCCGAGTTTACGCCGAGATGATGCACAGATTTTGTCGATATGCATTGACAATGTTAGAATATTAGTAAATGTTAAACCGAGATATTTAAAGCAATTGGTCTGAGAAATTTCGACTCCCTTTACAGAGTAATTGAACATAAGAGGATATTTTTTATTAGTTATGCGCATGTACACCGTTATAGTTTGGTTTAGTTTCATTCCCCAAATGTCGCACCAGTCAGATGTTGAATTCAGGCTGTCGTTGAGGGTAATTTGGTCATTAGTTAATTCAACACGCGGCTTTGTACAGAAGACAGTCGTCCGAAAATAAACGAATACCAACGCTTTCGCGAACACAAGAGGTTATGTCGTTTATATATACCAGAAATAATGAAGGCCCCAGGACACTTCCCTGATGCACTCCGGAATTAACAGATCCAAGATCTGAAACATGACCACCGAAATCAACAAATTGTTTTCTATGTTCAAGATATGAGGCCATCCACTTTATTAGAAGATGCGGGATTAGATGTGAATTTTAGGAAGTTCATTCCAAGGAGGTGTAAAAAGATTGCTGGACTGGAAATTCTTGGCCACGAGTGTAGCCGTGCCAACCGCAAGATGGCGGCTGCGACAGCCATCTTACTAAGGGCATGCTGAGCTGTTGGCGTTCGGCGATTGAGAAGGAGCACGCGCAGTGGGGGGTGTCGTTGACACAACCGACGCCAGATTTGCGAGTAGGTGCAACTCCGTATTTTATAGTCGCACATCTGCCACATGGCATGAACCTGTCACTCGAATCCTGCTATACTCCCCATCCCAAACTCCACCCGGAAGGAGTGGCAGGTCACCCCGATTGGCCATTCTGGTTGCCAAGCCCAAACGTTCTAGTCCGGACGACCTTAGCCAGCAGTATAGTTAACTAGGGTATATTCTAGTTCACCTCCAACAAGGTCACGTAATATGGAGCGCCACCTACCAGTTCTAGGCACCGGCCCCTCACGGGGTGACCTATGCATAGCTTCTTTTTTTTTCCTCCTTAAGAAAACCAGTAAACATTATAGGCCCCTCCTCTAACAAAGCGAGACATACGATGCGCGGGAGGAATCTATTTTAACTTAGCGCAGAACATGAAGGCGACAGCGAAAATGTGAACCCAAAGTTCATATAATGGCTATCGCAACGACGCGGCAGGGAAACAACAAGCCCTCGCCTCCGTATATCCAACTCGTACTCACCCGTGGGCGTGATATTCCTGGTGGCGAGCACCACGGACTCGTACAGGTACTGGCGCACCTCTGGCGCTCGCGTGGTGACTGCGGCCGAAGCCGTGGGCAGGGGCGGGTCCACGGTTCCCGCTGCGGCGTCGCCGTGACCAGCCGACGACGAGGCGTCGCCGGAACCCACGATGCTCGGACCGGGTCGCTCGTGGAACGAAGTCTCGAAGAAGACGTAGCCGCCTGCGTGAACGACGGTTCTCGTCGGACGTGGTCGCATCGCGGTATTTGTTTGCGAATAGACACGCTCTCTACGAATATGAGATTCGAAAGAAAAATGACAATAAGGTTCAAGCTTATCGTTCACCTTCACCATTCGCGCCATCATCATGATCTGGCAACGTTGATTTTGCACGACTTTGAAGTACACGCAACAAGGGAATGTGACGACAATTTTAGTGCTGATTTTTGCACACTCGCACCACAACATTGCTGTCAGTTGTCTCTTTCTTGTTCGCGCCATTGTCAAACCATTATATGTCGCTGAGGGGTCATTGCGGCATCTCCTAACAAGCAAGCAAACAAACAAACAAACAAACAAACAAAAACAAACAAACGAACAAACAAATAGATAAGTAAATAAAGTCATTGACTAATTAACGCAATGAATAAATACCCTACCAGATAATGGTCGTTTGTCTCACTTCAAGGTTGCTATAGTCAGGACGTTTTAGTCACCGCACACTCTCCTTTCGTTGTTTTACACTCCCGTCCCCCTTTCCTTGTTTACACCCTCCTTTCCAACACAGCGTAAAAAACCGGGGATTTCCTCTAGGTAAAGGGACAATAAAATGAAATGATAAATTAGTTTAGTTTTATAAATCATACCCTCAACACACTGGTGCTGGTGATTTCACCACCATATAGCTTTGTTATTGCATCACCATTCCAAAAGTAAACGAAAGCTCTGTTGCGTTTTCTGAAGGATATGGGACTCGTTCACCCTCTGTGATATCCAACGAGGAATAATGATGTCAGCTGATACAGTGATGCTTCTCTCCTCCTTTCCAACTTTCCTTCTCCTCCCCCCTTCCCGTGCGCAGGGAAGCTTTTGCGGCTCAGCCCTGGTTAACCTCACTTTTATTCTTATTCGCTCCTTGTCTTTCTTACACAGAAAATCAATGTAGAAGTTTCACTTTCAAGTTTCCCGCTGAAATTTTCTGTGCTGACTATGTGGGTGTTAAAGTGTTTCCTACAGTGACCACATTGACTCAACAAAATTTTCTGAAATTCGATGCACTAAGGCTCTGATTCTATCACAAGACAATCTAACACAATTTTATTGATTGGAAACTACGCCGTAAAATTGTGTCACTGATATGAAAATAATAAGATTGAGTCATCATTGCCATCGTCTATGTTTTTGTTTGCACGCTTACGAAGAGCCTTTTCGCAGCATGTGTCGTGTTTCTGGCATCGCGAAAGAGTAATTTACTAATACGAGAAAAATCATTTTGTCCCTGTTCAACCCCGTTTGTCCTTTTAACCTCCCGGCCTTTTCCATATATTTCTCTGTCTCCCTGTCTAAACGCTGTAACTAGCTTGCCGGTCTCTGTGAGCAGAATGCCACAATTCAAACAACACCAATGAGACAATTCCGCATACCTTCCCCGGTGTTGAGCGTGTGGTCTGTCCTGGGTCCCCCGAGCCACAGCGCAGTGTCTCCCTTGCCGGGTTTCCAGGCCATCTTGGGCGTCGCGTTGAAGTAGTTCGTCCAGTCGCACAGACTCACTTCCTCGGCCTGTCCAAAGTCGCACGGCTCGGGCTTGACGATGAACTCTGCGTCGCGTGCCGACAAGTGGCGCAGATCAACGTCACGTGGCACGGCGAAGCACGTTTCCACAACCTAAAGACAGTGGCGCAGCTAGGAGGTGACACACAAGGCCCGTAATCACCCCCTCCCCCCAATGGCAATGTTTTTCGCTATGGCATGCAGAGAGAAATATGACCATTTGAAAAATGGTGCCCCCCCCACAAAAAAAAACAAAAAAATCGAGAAGGCCCTTCCCCTAAAAAATTTCTGCCTATAGCCACAACTAAAGAGCACAGTAGCCGCGGAACATACCGTCACATACACGTGCAGGAGAGTCACGTGGCCTTAGTGGAAACGTGACATATGACGTCATCGGTAGACGCAAGGAGTGAAATCAACAGAAATTTAAGCCGAGGAAAGCATAGGGACCATTTTTGTGTTCTTTTTACTTGCGCTGAAAAAGCTTATGGCCTAAATTGACAAGAACTGAAGTGATGAAAAATTACCTTTTAAGTCGATGGGATTAAAACCAACAAGTTTCGCAATTCGCATACAGTGTTGTGCCATTCGAGATATACGACGAAGTGCACGCTCTTGTTTACTTCTTTGAGCATTTACAAGCGCGTACTTCCACACCCCGCCAAGGTTGCAGGTGTGGAACACTCACCGGACAGTCGCTGTCAGGACTTCGTGTCTAGTCGTCGTTGAGGCCGCGGGTGCTACTCGAAATACCGTAGGACAGCTAAGCGCCACGGCGTGCAGATACCAGCCTTTCAGTGAAACGGCTGATATACTTGCACTGAGAGTGCCAAAAAATCACTACATTGTCATAGCAATATGCAGAAAAACTCCCAATAATTGAAATTTTTCGCGGTCGTTACGACGGACAGAATGTAATGTTTCCGCTCTAGTCACGTGGTCAATTCCGCACGCAGCGGTGGCCAAAAGTTCCCGATACTAAGAAACTTTCGCACCTGAGCGGACTGAAACGCACGACGGTACATCGTATCAGAAGTGGCCGACCGATATTGAATGCCGTCGAAAGGAACATTTACGATGTGTGGGTCTAACAACCCCCTGTAAAGTAGTTTGCGCCTCCTGGCGCACATGTTTCGCACATAGGCCGCCGCATTCAAAGGTCACAGCTATCGAGCGGTAGGTGGCGTTCTGTTCGCGAACGTTTATCAGCACCATCATCATCATGGTTAGAACGGTAGCGCCGGCAGTGACGCCTGGCGGAGAGCCTGGGTGGCGGTAGATTATAGTGAAGTGGTTCTCTCTGGCGGGTGGCGGTTGGAGCGAGTGGTTGTGTCTAGCGGTGAGTTTGCGGTGGACGGCACCGCGGGTCATCCACCACACCTCGAGGACCGCACCACGAAGACTCACCAATAGGGCCACAATATTACACAATACTCAACAACAAAACAACCCCCACAAGGCGGCTTTGCCAACGCTGGACTCATCACGAGGGCTCTCGGCCCTCGTGATGAGTCCAGCGTTGGCGAAGCCACCTTGTGGGTGTTCTTTTGTTGTCGAGTGTTGTGTGATATTGTGTAAGGCTGTTTTAGCATGTTGATCACAACCGATGTATATTAATTCGGCATGACGATATCGTCGTTTTAAAGTAGTTAAATAAATGTGTGTTTGGTTCGTTCCGAGCATGTCTACTATGTCCGCGTTCCGAGAGCGTGGCGTTCTCATTTCGGGACCCCACCACGACGAAACTGAAAATGCGCATGGAAGCGATATATTTTAGCCCCCCCCCCACGTAGCCATGCACGACAGATCGCAGGGCTTGCAGAGTGGTCATGCAAAGTCATGGCGAACGAGACATAGTGCTTAGAAAACAACGACGCTTACTTTCGACTTCTTCTTCCTCTTCTTCATCTTGCCGCTTTTCCCGTTGCTGAAAAGAGGTGCACACGATTATTTTATAACACACATATATATATGCCCACATGGACACACACACACACACTGATACAAACAGACGCATGTACGCACACACAATCGGGCACATGTTAGATATGTGTAACACCCGAAGGCGAAAGCCTGTTGCACACTTCGTAGTGCACTGACTTATTATAAAACCGGTGCACCGGACTTCCTGCAAGGCATAAAGAACCCCGCTGTGAAACGCGTTAAATTACCATGATTTGAAAACAAAAACATTTCAGTCACGTGACGCATTCAAACAAGCCCACACACCCAGGCATCTGCTGTGTGTCTGCACTGAAATATTCTTAGAAATAATTTACGAACTAGCCCCGCAACAAATTATTTTACAATTATTTCGACGTCCGCAGCCGGTTCCAGCTGATCTTTTTTTCTTTGGTCTGAAGCTTTCGTGCCCTGACATGGTTTGCCTTGCCTCTGAGATCAGCTAACCAAGCGAAGATGCCGAGTGATGAAGCCATCATCCGACGTCACGTGATGACATCAGAAATTTTACGACGAAGTCATAATGGCGTACTAAATGTGTGTGTGATGTGAGTTGCCATTACCCCGTCGCAAAAAGACGTCATGACACGACGCATCGAGGAGGCAAGTCACGTGGGCCTTTGATTTCGCCCGCCATGTTTCGCTGATGGTGCACCGTTCAACGAGACGCTTGAGGGTTTTGCTCTGACACAATAGGCCACTTTGTTACAGGAGCCGTCCTAGCGTTGTAACAAGTCACTGGACTGCATAGCACGTCCTTAGATTTACCTGAGCGTTACAGAACTATATTCTCATGTCCCTACCTAACCATCGTCACTCTTCAGTTCCCCTGTCACCTTTCTCTAGTGTAGAGTAGCAAGCCGAAGCAAACTGTAAATCAGGCCAACCTCTATGCCTCTCTGTGAATGAATTCTCTCTCTCTCTCTCTTTCTCTGTCATGTTGAAGCGAAGACAACGGCAACCAGGCCGAAAACAAAGTTATATGGCACCGTCACACGTCTTGTTCGGTCTGCAACGCGCCCCATCGCGGTGGTCTGGTGGATAAGGTACAAGCTGCTGGCCCGCGAGTCGCGGGATCACATCCGGGCAGCGGCGGCTGCATTTTCGATGGACGCGAACATGCTGTAGGCCCGTGTGCTCAGGCTTGGGTGCATGTCGAAGAAACCTAGGTAGTCAAAGTTTCCGAAGCCATCCACAACGGCGTCTCTCGTAATCATATGGTGGCTTTGGGACGTTAAACCCCTCATATCTATCGGTCTGCAAGCGAACCGCTATGAGGGCGCTCTGCGGTCTCTTGCGGAAACTCGACTGAACGACGAACTGTTGACAGCGACGTGTTCTTTTTATACAGTGCTATCGGCAGGATAGTGTTGTCATAGACTCGTCATATCTTCCCTTCTTTCACACTTCTCTTCTTCTTCTCAAGTAACAAGGTATACGCAGGTACGTACAATATCCACTTTTCTTCTTTTCACATTTCCATCTTGTCCCCTTCCGTAATCCCCCAGTGTAGGGTAGCCAACCAGATGTCTTTCTGGTTAACCTCCCTGCCTTCTCTCTTTTGTTGCTTCCTCCTCCTCCTCCCGCCATCACAAATTATTGCTACAATAATACCATCCACCTACACTTTCCTTAGCATCACTGTCTGTCAGTGTGTGTTATTATCCTGTCTAACGAAGAAAACGAACTCTTCAATTTTTACACTACGTGAGGCGCGGCAGTGCTAAGCTACTTCGGGAGAGCAGAGCTTTCGGACGGGATACATAGAAGTGACGGAGAAGACAAATGTCCCTTTCGCTTTGCAGTCGTGTTATACAAACGCACAAGCAGACGGCGTGACTTTTAGTACCGCTTGCAGAGCTATTGCATCGTTGCGATTATACTGGATTGACATAGGCCTGGCACGTAGCGCCTAGGCAGTACCGCTACTGGTTGTGAAGAGTAACGGACAGCGTTCCCAGAGAAGGCAAACGCACGAAGGGGAGACAAGAAGTGAGTTGGGCCGATGAGATTACAATATTTGCAGGTATAACGTGGCACCACAAAGCACAAGACCGCGTTGATTTGCGGAACATGGGAGAGGCCTTTGTCCTGCAGAAGGGCGTATTCAGGCTGATGATGATGACAATGAATGTTATTCAGACAGTTTATGGGCCTCGCAGGAGCTGCAATAGCGCCTGTTAGACTACATTGTCAGTTAATTACTTAATGCACAAATCTTTTCCGAGAGTAATGGCAGTAGCAGTCCTTTAATGGAATTTCCTTTCTGACTGATGCTTAATGTAGAGGTGAACTTGGTTGGCGGCCTGTTAGTCGCGATAACAAATACTTTTGGATACATTAGAGGGCCGCATGCGACAAACTAACTTAGATTACTGCATTTTTGTACAGCGAGCACTTTTGAAGTGATGACACCTCAATAATTGTCAGTCAGACGTCAAGTCAGTATGACAACGTGGGGATTAAGCTGCTTCAGGTTGATAACGACGTCACTGGAAAATTATTGGGCCTCTGTGACATGAATGACGAAGGTACCAGCATGCGTTGTACAGAGAACATTAACGTGACTTCACAAAGGTAGCGCCCCGCCATGTAGGCGTTCCAACGTGGCTCTTTCAGTGAAGTCATAGCAAGTCATTTATAGCTGTTGGAAGGATAGAAGCCACGAATGCAAAAATGCCATCATATTATGTCAAATTCATTTAATAATATTTAGTATCTTCGCCTTTCATATGCGCCTCCGGTAACGTCTAGCATACAATAAAATACCGTGCAAGTGCTCTTCCATCTACGGTGAAGAATGATCCAGCCAAATACAGAGGGTCGGGGGAAGGGGGGATGCTTCTCGGTCCTGGACCGAAATTTAAGATGGCGGCTGGCGAGCCGCCAAAATCAAAGTAAAAAAAGGCCCATCTACGTGTCTAATGAAACATTTCATTCACTGTTTTCATATTCCCTCGTCCTTGTCAAATTCATATCGTCACAGTCGGGCGCAAAAGTCGAGTCTGTCCACTCGGCCTGCAGGAACCTGCGGTTTTCTGGTGGTTTATCACCGACACCGGGGAGCGTGGCGTACTGCGCACCATTCCTCTCTGCTTCACACTTCTTATCTATGGCCGACATAGCACTTCAGACCTCAAACAAGATTAGACATAAATACAAAAAAACGTTATTTTTATTCCAGAGTTCAGCATTATGGTCAATTCTCCTGGTCCAGGGATCTCGGGATGTCGAAACACACTTGCTAATAAAGTTTTTCTGTCTTTATGTGTCTGCCCATTCTCCGAAATTTTTCCTGTTAGCACCCCCTTTCCCCTTTTCTCAAAAATGCCATGTGGCCACCTCAATGTTGGCTTCATGAAACTAAGCCCTCCTTCTCAAAAGGTTACCTACTCATGATCTCGTGCATTAGATATGTCACACCCGGTGAATGATCATCGTTTCAACCAAAGCGGCTGCCCGAGCTTGGGATATGAAGCACAGGACATCTTGCCGGGAGGGTTTGGGGAGGTTTCAGAGAGAAGGGTGGGGGCGGGGCTTGCTTGGTCATTGCGGCTTATTTCAGATCTACAGAAGAAGAGAGGGAATCGCTTGAAGGAAGGAAGAAGTGAATGGAAGAAGCCCGTAGCTTCATTTCGCTCTCTTAATTCAGGTAATATATTGAGTTTGGGATCTTTTTACGGTGTGTGCGGTGGGTGGACTGTCTCCAGAGTGGCAGCTAAACATCGGTTAGTCGGAGTTCCACTACGCATCGAGTTCGAAATCACCCCTTAGCGGGCCCGTGTCACTTACCTGGCAAAACCCGGGTATGGGGGACAACGAGATGCCGCTAGCGCCTAGCGGAGCACCGCTTATCCATCCCTCTCGACTTCAAGTTGCTGCAAGCTCAGCAACTATAGCGACGTCTCATACAGAGAACAGTCAGGCCTCGCAGTGTAAGAAGAGGCGTACAGAGGAGGGAGAGTAGGTTAACTGACAACGATGATGCCGCATCGACATACTCTCTTAATGACATGACACATATGGATACAGAAGCACCCAAGGAAGACGAGGGAGCTTACACCGTGGTCACCCATCACAAGAACCGAGCTACGGGGATACCGGTGGTGTTCAGACCAATCGCCAGCGAGGACTCCTTCTGGAAGGTGAATCTAAATCGCATGGCATCTGAGATAATCTCTGCTATCAATGAGAAAGTGACATTATCAAAAATCAACAGAGACAGAAGTTTTTGTGTTGGAGTACGGCCTTTGTACTCGGCAAAGAAGTTGCTACTCATCGAGAGTCTGGCTGGCTTGCCTGTACATGTGATGATACCTCAGTCTTACATGAAGACCCTAGCAAAGTTAAAAGGTGTTCCACTTGAAAAAAGTGATTACGATCTACTGGAGTATCTTAAAGATGTCGGAGTAATCTCAGTCACACGACAAAAGAGATGGCAGGAATTGAAGATAGAAGTGCCACAATGCAGCACATACGTAATGTAATACTCCAGTTTAGGCATGACATTCCAATGCTAAAAAGAGTTACTCTCGGCTTTGCGGTTCACAGTCATGAGTGATTGAGCCGGCTGTAAAGTGCTACACCTGCCAGAGATATGGACATATGGCTAAAACTTGCAGGGGAACCAAGAGATGCAGGGTATGTGCGGGCGCACATGACTACAAAGAATGCACCTCGAAGAGTCAACTTAACTGTGCTAGCGGTGCTGGTCTACATCCGGCGTCGTTTTCAGGCTGTTCTCGAAACCGTTTGACATCGGCTGCTCAAAGAGAGAGAATTGTAAAAGGGTACCATAAAATGCAAAGAGGTCCAGCGCCCAATGCAGATATAGTCGAAGATGTTCCTGCGGCACAAAAAAATGCAAAACAGTGGCGCCACAACTCTTACGCGGAAGTATTGAAGCGCTCAGCACCAAAACATCGCGTTGGCAAAAACATTGGGGCCCAAGAACATGCTGAAGTGAAACCTTCTGCCGGGCCACACACATCCAAGGAGCTAGTGGCTACCAAAGGGATGGGTCACGGCAACCTGCTGAGGAAAAATTCTTCAAGAAATGCGATCTCGGCGGAGACAACCGGAAACGAGCTAGTCATTTCGCCAATAATCTTTACGGCTTTTAAAGCAATTCTACGATCTAAGGTACTCGGCTGCTGACCCGCATGGCGCGGGTTCAAATCCCGGCTGCGGCGGCTGCATTTCCGATGGAGGCGGAAATGTTGTAGGCCCGTGTGCTCAGATTTGGGTGCATGTTAAAGAACCCCAGGTGGTCTAAATTTCCGGAGCCCTCCACTACGGCGTCTCTCATAATCATATAGTAGTTTTGGGACATTAAACCCCACATATCAATCAATCAACGATCCCTGCAACAAGCAAGCTCTTTACCAGAAGTGAAATTGCTGCCAGATCTTGAGCATCTTATCTTGTAGTAATCATGGCTACCGGACTATCTAACTGGCATAAAAGAAGTGTAATATTCCAGTGGAACTGCAACGGTTTGCAGAATAAGAGTGGAGATTTTCGAAAATTCGTCGCTCAGCACGGGTTTCCGATTTTGTGTATTTCTGAAACAAGAGTATCGACTAACTATCGCTTGTCCAATTATGTGGTGTACCAAGCAGAACGCCCTGCTGCAAAAGCAGAGTGATGTTGTGTGTGAGACGCGATATTCCATCAACATTTGAGGCTACTTCAAAAACAGATGCGCCGGAATTCGTTAGACGCAAGGTGAAGTTTGGTAACGTTACTGCAACCGTAGTTAGTGAATACTTGTACCCTCAGGCTAAAGTTTCATACGCAGTGAGTATATCTGATCATGATCCCATAATATATGTGGTAATTTTAACGCGCACCATAAAGTGTCGGGTAGTGAGCGTTGTGATCAAAGGGGATCTGCTATAGTAAAGATATGCGAAGACCATGGTTACGCTTTACTAAATGATGGTTCCCCGACGTTCCTGAGGGGGCATAACTACTACAGCATACTGGACATCACTGTGTGCTCCTCTGAATTAGCGACTGGAGCGGACTGTACTACGGACGCTGATACAAGATGAAGTGACCACTTGCCAGTAATTATATATGACCCAAAGTTAAAGAAAACGAGAGATAAACGCCCAACAAAAATGACAAGTTGGGCAATATTTCGAGAACAACAGAGACAAAATCTTGAGCCTAGTTATGACGCAGAAACGTGGGCAACGAAGATAAAGCATTTTCTGATTGATATGTGGGGTTTAACGTCCCAAAACCACGATATGATTACGAGAGATGCCGTAGTGGAGGGCTCCGGAAATTTCGACCACCTGGGGTTCTTTAACGTGCACCAAAATCTGAGCACACGGGCCTACAACCGCCTACATCGTAAATGCAGCCGCCGTAGCCGGGATTCGAGCCCGCAACCTGCGGGTCAGCAGCCGAGTACTTTAGGCACTAGACCACCGCGGCGGGGTTAAAACATTTTCTAATAAAAGCTGCTTGTGCAGTACCCATTCCATATTGGTATGCGGGTGTTGACGCTGAATATGAGCGGCTTCGGGCAATACGACGCCGATCTGAAATAAGATATCGCATGTCGGGAAATTTAGAAGATTTCAAGGTTGCACTGAAAGTACATTCTGCAATGCAGGACCAACTGCAGGAGCTTTAAACCAAAAGGTGGCAAGATTTATGTGCCTCACTTTCTCAACTTACCTCGGCGCCTCAACTGTGGAACATGGTACGCGCCCTCCGACAGCCAGTAGTCCACTCGAGACCACTACAGGCTCTAGCGCTGTCTCGGGGAGTTAGCGAACGTGTGATTGCCGAAGAATTTTGCGATCTTATACTGAGAAATGGAGAGGCCATTTAAACTAGCGAATATAAATCCTCAGCAGAATCAGCTTCGGCGGTTGTAACGAAGTTCTCTGCAATCAGTTCATCAGATCTGGATGACAGCTTCACACCAGAGGAGCTTCAATATCTGCTGTCTTCAGTAAAACGAACAAGTTCACCAAGTCCAGATGGAGGTACATACGCTGCACTTGCTAATTTGTGCGAGAAAGGAAAATTACACCTGTTGAATATCTGCAATAAAGGTTGGCAAGAAGAAAATGTTCCGGAAAGTTGGAAGATATCAAAAGTACTACCGTTGCTGAAGCCAGGGAAGAGCCCTATGCAGTTGGATTCGTTTAGGCCAGTTAGTCTGACAAGTTCTATTTCGAAAGTGATGGAGAAAATCATCACTGAACGAATTTTATAGCGAACAAATTTTACTGCAGGAATTTTAAAACTACTACCAGAAAGCATAGCCGGCTTCAGAAGAGGTAGATGCACAATTAACTGCATTCTGGATTTGGTCACAGATGGGGAAACCCAACGTATACGCAAGGAAACATCCCAGTCGCTGTATTCCTTGATGTTCAACGAGCATACGATACAGTGAGTTACGTTCACGTTCTGGAAGGCCTGGCATTACAGGGTTCAAGGGCAAGATACTGCGTTGGATCGCTGACTTCCTGATGCACCGGCACATTTTTGTAGTTACACAGGAGGGCCCAACGTCAGAACATGTCGTCAACCAAGGAGTGCCAGCGTGCTAAGCCCTACTCTCTTTAATGCAGTCATGGCGCAGCTCCCGTATAATCTCCCACCAAACATCAGACGTTCAGTATATGCTGATGATATAAGTATATGGACGTCTGGTCCATCGTTTTTGGATGTCCAAAAAACTTTACAAGATGTATTGGATTATGTAGACCGCTTTCTAAGAAAAAGCGGTATGGTAGTGAGTATGGCTAAAACAGCCATAATACCGTTTACACAAAAAAGACCTGGAGATTTCCAGATTATTTTGCAAAACCAGACTATTCAAACGGTAAAAACTCATAGTTTCTGTGTGTGATTTTAGACCGGAGACTAACATGGTCGCCTCATGTCCAGTCCCTTCAACAAAAAGTCAACCAAGTCATTTGAATCCTCCGGCATCTTTGCGGGGCTGAAGGGGGCGGTACTACAGAGTCACTATTAGCCCTACATGTTGCGTGGATACACCCCATCGTAACTTACTCACCGCCTCTGCGGCACGGACTTCAAGCCTCCACCGAGAGGAGACTTCACGTGTTATTGACAAGGAGCTTGAGGGTATGCCACGGTCAACTTCCAGTGTTTTAGCGTATGCAGAGGCTCGACAACCACCTTTGGCAGTACTCCGAGCTAAAGAAACATCTCGAAATTTATTTAGAATTTTCACGCAACATGAAAGTCATCCTTTATTCGGTGCACTAACACAAAGGACGGCAACGCGACTACGGGACAGTGTATCATCATTTCAAGCAGTAGTACCAGGATTTAAACGATGAAAACCTTCAAAACCACCTTGGACGCTGCCGCTTTTCAACGTTATTCGTGAAATAGATGGCATTAAAAAAAAGCAGACATGGCGTCTCTAGTAGCGACAAAGATAGTACTTCATCGTTTTCATATAATGCATAATGAAAAAACGAAGTTATACAGATGGATCATGCACTGAAGTAACGTTAGCCTGTGCGGTCTTCATACCCGAAGTTCATAAAAAGAGAATGTACAAATAGTAGTACAAATCTTCATCGACGACAGCAGAATTGGTGGCTATCTTTGAAGCAGCTAAGCTTATCTGCGAGAATTCTGAGCCACAAAAGTGGGTGATATGCACGGATAGCAAACCTGCCCTTCAGCTAATCAGAAATGCGAGATCACTTTACAAAAATGGTGAAATAGCACAATGTATTGCAGAAACTGTAGAATATGCCTCAACGCAGGGTCACAACATCGTATTCCTATGGATACCCAGGCACATTTGAATAAAGGTAAATGAAGAGGCAGACAGCCTCGCCAAGAAGGCGTTGAACGAAGGACGGGATTCCGCAATCCATATGTCTGGGATTGATATTCGACAATTTATAAAGCAATGAGCTAACCATTTTCGACGGAGAAGTGGTTTGATAGCCCTAATTTAAAGAAAACAGTGCTTTATGAAGTTGATCTACACAGAAAAGTTTTCATAGCGATAGATCTCCGACGACACTTAGCGACATTAATCCACAGATTTTGATTGGAAGTAGCATACACAAACAACTTCCTGCACAAGATACATCGATCTAACTCACCGGAACACCATTGTGGTAATGCAGAAGGAAATGTTCACCGTATTTTTTGGAGTGCATTAAATACGCGGATGAAAGGGGAAAATTGCAGAACAAATTAGCAAGTTTGGACAGACTGCCCCTCGCATTAAAGAAGCTACTTGGACCATGGCCTGAGATGCATCTCCAGAAAAAGGCGATTATCTTCCTGGCAGACTCTTTAGTGGAGACCGGACTGGACAAGCGCCTGTGATAGACAGCCAGGGATGGATATATATATGAAATGTGTTTGTGCATATAGTGACAGTAGAAAAAGAACGTGTGTGTGTGTAAACAGTTTATGACTGTGTGAACTGCTGTAAGAAAACTGTGTATTGGCATGATATTCGAACTGGTTTCAGTGTGCTATTATGTGTTTTTTCCGTATTGTTCATTTTTAGGCACCATTCTGTATTATTTTTTTTCTCTGCAGAACTTCGTGATATGGAGTAGCCGAGGCAATATGGACCTCAACCTCTCCACAGCAAAATAGCCAGAACAAAGGGAAGCGCTTGCTCACCATTTTATGGTATTTCTATCTCGCTTCCTCAGCAAGCTGCTGTTTAAACGTGAGTCCCTGTCACTGGCAGCGATGTCATACTTAGGTGATGAATGTTCAGGACACAATAGTGGCTGTGAACGCGATCTTTCAAAGGTGTGCTTGTAAATCCTCTGCCTCTCTTTCTACCCTTTACGTTCCTTCGAGTTTCGCATTCGTCAACCTTTATCTGTAAACCAAAGCCACAAATTTCACGGAGCAAAAAAAAACATGATAACAAGAAACGCGCAAAGCGAGATATCGCTTAATCATTACCGTTTTATCTAAACTTAAAAAAAAGTGTGCATCCTAAGGTGAACTGCTTGTTCGCTTTTTGATCGCCTCGACGTCACGCCATACAACTTCATCGCTAACGCCGACAACACGCAATCAGTCTCTACACATGCGAACGTTTTGTCATCTCAAAGAAACGTTTGGCGCATGCGCATGCACTAATTCAACCACTCACCAAGAAGTCTCGCTCCAGCTTTGTATCCGCCAGTGGCGCTTCCGGAGTCGAAGTCACCGACTCTTGCGTAGTAGCCACTGCCAATACCACAGACTCGTCCCTTTCAATTAAGGACGTGACTGTCGGAGCTACGTCCAGGAGAAACGGCAACTCCGTCGTGGTCGTCGGTGCAGTGATATTGGTGACGTTCGTTGAAAACACCGTCATCTTGGCGGTGACCTTCAGGCGTTCTGTCTTCGCGTCTTGAAGTTCTGTTCGTCGACAGCACAGCCGCCGATACGGTCGTCACCGAGCTCCAGCCCTCGGAACCCATCCTCTGGGTGACGTCATCGCCGGGAATCTCGAATCCGCAGTCGGTTTCCTCGGCAGTTACGATCACGACGCAGTAGCAGACGCTCATCCACAGAACCACGGACGACATCTCTGATGACGTGCTAAGCCTCGTTTCACAAGACCAGGAAGGACGAGATCGACGACGCCGACGAATCAGCGGACCGCGGGCGACATGATGAGCCTCGTCCGATAAGGGTTAGGAGAGACGAGACAGACAATTACCAATGACGGCGACTAATTAGCATCTTCTGTCCGTTGTAACACAACGAGACTTCATCGTCTGCCGGAAACACATTGGTTCGGAATCGGAGCTAGCGCGCTGACTGGTCCTTAACCAGGAGCAGACGATCGCGCTGCTCGCCCTTCTGTCACCTGGAGCAGACGTCGCGACCTGACATCATACCGTAAGCCAGAAGGACTGCCTAATTTGCGGCTGCTTGAAAAAAAGTCGGCGAAAAGGACAAAAGACAGGACGCTACCTCGAGCGAGACAAAAGGCCCAACTCGCTGAAAAAAATGGGAACTGCGATGAAAACGTGACCACCACTCTGTTGTTCTAACATCCACCAGCGTGTTCGTTTACCTTTTTTTTTGTTATTCGCATGCGGTATCAAAAGGAACGGTCGCAGTTGGCCCTCTTTCCCTCGGCTGGCTCACCGGCGCTTATCAAAAATCGCGAGGCCAGTGAAAGCACGCGGTGTATGTATGAGCAGACCGACAAATGACGCGCCCCTGCGTATACCCGCACCGAGAGAAACAGCCAATGGCGTGGCTTCTTCCTGGAAACGCGGCCGAGCACTCGGTTCTCTACAGACGGGCAAGGCCTTCTGCAGCGAGCGGGAAAATAAAATGGTTTCAAAAACTTGCTCAGCCGGTGAAAGGTGTTTCTAATTTTAATTGACTGCGTAGAGGTAAGTATACGCCTGGCGTTTCACTATCGAGTTTCGCAAGTTTAGGGGAAAAATTGCGGTCTAGTATAGGTACCTCACAATCACCTGGGGGAAAATGTACCCACGATCGAGTGAAAATTCATTGTCTTGAAAAATAACGAAATGAAGAACAATAAAAATGTTGTCTTTAGTCAGAAGGTCTGGAAGTTGACGTTCAATTTCAGTTGTCACTTTCATATCTTACTGTATGGGTGACTAAGCACCTTGCCCGCATTTATCTGTTTTTGTTTGTAGGGTGGGTAGGTATGGGGGGGGGGGGGGAGGTTGGAAGTATGAGCTCATACCTATTGGCCAAATTTAACCATCGATGAAGTTATCTAGACTAGTGCATATTCATCTCATTTTCAATGCTTAGATAAATGGCTTATTTCTCCCTGCTATTGTTTATTTCTTTTTTAGACATCATTCACGTCGCAAACCCCATGGACGTCGCAGCGAGGGTGGTGGTGGTGTGTGTGTGTGGGGGGGGGGGGGGTACAGCATGAAATAAATTACAGCATCGTTCACAGTGTGAACTTGGTTTTCAGTCAGCCACAGCTGTTTCATTGGATAATTGTTAGGGCGGAAAACGAGTCAGCACACACGTTTCCTTTTTCTAAGCATATATTTGAATATATTTTAGTAAAACTTCTTGTTGGGCTGGTTGGTGCATGTTACAAGAAAATTAGACGACGCATAACACCTGGGAAAAAGGAAGTGGAAGGAAATAGCGCCATTTAGCAACTAAATTTATTTTTGTCAAACCTCCGCGATATCTGCACCATGTCGCACATGCGCCAACACACCATCACGTGCATCGCACAATCAGACACTCACACTGCACGTGCTAGTTCAGGAACGTTATAAACAAAATAGAATTCAGCTGTCCGCAGTACTGCCGACGTATCGCTAATGAAGGGGGGGGGGGGGGTATTCTTAAATGAAAAATAGTGAAAAGTGAGCCCCGTAACTGTCTCTCAGGGGGAGGACACCTCAACAGTAGCTCACGAAGGATTGGGGTAAGGAGCCAATAAAAGGATAGAATTGAAACGTATAGAGATAGAGAGAGGGGGAAGTAGAGCGTGGTGCAGCGACATACGGAAGGATAACCTAGGAAAGATGGACACGGTCGCAGGAGCCCGAGGACGGGGCGCCACTCGGCGAGAGCTTTTCCTGGCGTCAGGAGATGGCGTATATGACGAGCCCAGTCGGCCAGAGCTGCGCTGACGTCGGGGATCACGGGGGCACAACCGGTCGGCACGAAATCCCGAGAGCGAGTCCTCTATCGCTATTACAAATATATATATTTTTCTTCCTGATGAGGTATGCTTCTACCATCAATCGCTCAATCGCGTCTTTGCTTCTATTTAGAATGGTAAAATTTTAAGAAAAAATCTTGCCACACATCCAGACGTGCTGCAGTACATAGGCAAGTGTACCAAAAGATTATTTTTGATCGAAAAATCATGCTCGTTCGCTCGATCGTTTACGTATCGGCTGGTCTGGCCGATAGTGGCCCTTCCGCAGGAGAGCGGAATTTCGTACAGCACTCCCATAGCACCCGTGACGTTGTGCCTAGGACGCATCTTACGATGTACAGACGTCAGCACTTCGAACGCTCCGACGCAGGGCCTCGGCTCGCTCGGACTGACGTCAGCGCTACCAAGTATTGAAATGGATATGCTTGCTGCAGTTAACGATAGATGGAGCACGTGTTGGTTTCACTAGTATATTTCTCTTTCTAGTCTGCCTGACCGGCTGGTTGGACGTTCTCACTTGGCATCCCGTTCCTGCCGCGTTTCGCTCGTGGCTACGTTTATTTTATTTTATTTATTTATTTATCACATACTGCGGACCAAGTATGGTCTCGTCAATGAACCATTGCGTGCGACAGCTTACACACCTTTCAAGTTTTAATTCGCGGCGGCTCCTCAAAAGAAATCGCATGTACAAAAAAAAATCCCAACATATCCACGAAGTGCATGATGATGAGTGGAACGAAGCGTCCGTCAGTCCGCCCGCGCTTCCGTCCGCCCGTTGTTGCTTCTGTCCATCCGTGCGTCCGTCTGTGCGACCGTCCGTGCGTCTCCGCGTTCATCCGTGCGTCCATCCCTGTTTTCGTCCATCCGTTCGTATATTCCGGCGTGCATCTGTCTGTCTGTCCGTTCATTCATCTGTCCATCCATATAGCGAACACTTCAAGTGTCGCCATCTCGCGTCTTTTCATCGTATATGAGTACCGCCATCTAGCGGACATTTCAAGGACTAAACCAGAGGTGGCACGGCCGGACTAGAAGAGTGACACGTGTGCACTCTCTTACGGCCTGCGCTTCGTGTCTAGTTCCCACCTTTCGCCGCCGCTAGTTCATGGCACTGCGGCCCAACCCTCGCTAAACTTTGCTAAAACCGAGCAGGTTACGCCCAGCGAGTTTAGCGTGGCAACCATTTCTGGTGATATAGTGCTCAAAGTGCGTCCTTCTATTACAAGTTTCGTTTTAGTAAGCATGAAATTCGAGGCAAATTTTATTGGGGACTAAGGCACCGATACCCGTCTCTTTAAGTAATTTCATGAGAAACAGCTGTCATTTTATTTACCATTAACGTGCGCGGGTTTCCTCCTCAATTCGAAAGGGAGCGTGCGTGCCGCTCCTCTATCGACTATTTCACCGTTTACAATTACAGTTCCTTGATGACATCCGGTTTCGTCCACAGATATGCCGAAATAGCATCGGTGGGCAGGAAGAACTTTGGAAAATATCCCACTGATATTCTACACTTTCTTTGTTTTATCTGACAAAATATATTAAAGGAAACAATTATAAATTATAAACGATTCCCTTTATCTCAGCGCACGTTTCTTTTATCTGAAAAAGTAAAGATAGACATTTCTTACATATAGAAGGAACTTGAAAACGTGCTCTCAGTTTCGAAGTTATGAGACGGTAAATAGGGTAATCGGAAGTTTTCTTGGGTACACAACTTGTGACCTTGAAACCGTCTATAGTCCGATCGTGGCTACCTACTACTACTACTACTACTACTATTACTACTACTACTACTACTACTACTACTACTACTACATACATCGCGGACGCATGACCCACGGCTTAGGGAGTTTCTCCCCCAAAAACAGACCAAACCTACGATACTTTTTTTTCAAACCGCTGACATACCGTATTTTCCCTTTAGCCTTTTGAAGCACCGATTCAGCCGCTGCCGCGACGAACGAGCGAGGGTACACAGCTTGATCTGCAACGCAGAAGCACAGTTCCACAACCTGCTGAAGAGCTCTTTCATGGAGTCGTAGTTGCGCGATAAGTGTCCTATTTATGGTAATTACGTTTTATGTATTCACGGTATTAAAATAAGAATTCAGGCTTTTTGAAAGAGAGCAATAGAAGAGCTCCTTGCGGTAGAAACATAAATGTAATCTCGACAAAGAATGTTAGAAATATGTCAGCACACCTTGTATTCGCGACGTGGTCGAAACGACACAGAACTGGGCTGGAATTGCTATCATAGTCAACCTCTCGTAGGACGTATGTGGGTATTCAAACCTTACAGCCGTGTGTGTAGCCGATACAGACCAGTTGCAGTATCTTGTACTGGGACAGCTTTGTGCTCTCCCATAGTAGAGTACTGAGTATTCTAAATCGTTAATCATTTTATTCTAAACAATTCAATTTTATCCTACTGATGTCATCAGCAGAGTATATCGTACGTTAAAATTTCGAACATTTTGATCTAGTCCATCAAAACATGGCCTTATCCAGTGTGAGGCCCGCAGGATGGCTTTGTGCTCTCCCATGGTAAACTAATCTAAATCGTTAGCCACCTTTTCTGAACACAGACAAGTCGACAGATTAACATTTTTGCGTTGAAGCCATAGTTCCGTACAAGATACTTGAAATCATTAAACGCTTCATCTAAACACACCACTTCGAAAGGTAGAGAATGGTCCCCATGTACGCAAAACAAGTCAGCAATTTGTAAGGCAGTGCGTCATTGCTCGAGTTTTCTAAAGGGATTTTGTGGTCTCAGAGTAAATGGCTTCGTTTCTTCTGGGCGTTGTTCTCGAGGCCATTTTACCTGCCTTCTTTCTCATTGTCGCTTACACTCTTCGGCGCAATCGCTGCGAGGCGGTTGCAATATGCCGTAGCGCTCTCTTCCCGATTGTGGAGTGACTGTACATAGAGCTGCTATCTGTTCTGTCGGAGGAGCTCCTCTTTCCCACTGAGGGTGGACGCTTTCGGCAATGGACCCTTTGCGTTAGTCTGAGCCGAAGCGTGAAGTCCTACGGTTGGCCTGGTTTTGGTAGGCTGATGCTTGTTCAGTACCGGCAGAAATGCCATGTAAGTACGTAAAATATACATATTGTAAGCACAATATTCACAACGTTTGACCTTCATCTTCTTCATCTGTATATAATCATCATCACGAAAAACGTCGTCTTCGTTCGAAGCGTTGATCAGGCGATTCGGCCTTATAAACGCCGTCGAAACTCCAACGCTGCTACTGTCTTACAGATTGGTGGAGGTGCTGGGTACTTCCTCTCCAAGAATACGAGTTTGACGTTACCTACAAATCCGGCAAGAAACACAACGATGCCGATGCCCTTAGTCGCTGTCCTTTACAATCCTCATGAGGCACTCCTGGCCTGTCGCCAACTGTGAGTGAACCCATCAAACCGTCTTCGTCAGTTCATTCACTCGCCGCTCTCGACTTTCTTTCTATCTTCGGCAACGAGACGTTTGCATCCCACCAACGCAGCGACACTTACTGTCGCTCTGTAATGCAGCGCCTTGAAGGCTCCTCTCGTCCCCCCCACGCCGCGCCCATCGACAGCTGCGGAACTTCAAGACTGAAAACTCAATCCTTTACCGCTTTGTCTTCCACCCCGAAGGACAACGCTGGATTCCTGTCGCTCCTCGTTCCCTAAGGGCGCAGATTGTGGAGGCGTTTCACGATGACCCCAAGGCTGGTCATCTCGGTTTTCAAAAAACCTATGAACGCATCCGCAGTCGTTTTGCCTGGCCTGGGCTTTTCACCTGCGTAGCGCGATATGTTCCGTCATGCTCACTCTGCCAACACTCCCTCCCCGGCCGGTCTCCTACAACCTCTCCCGTGTCCTGACGCTCCCTTCGGTGTCATTGGCATCGACCTCTACGGACCACTACCAATATCAGCTAGCGGCAAGTGCTGGATTGTCACAGCAGTTGACTACTTAACAAGATACGCCGAAACAGCTGCACTTCCTTCAGGGTCAGCCGAGGACATTGCCACATTTTTCCCGGAGGCAATCTTTCTAAGACATGGTGCACCACGCATCCTATCGAGCGATCGCGGCAAGGCGTTTCTCTCGAAACTACTCGAACAAGTCCTCCACGCATGTAGTACGATTCATAAGACGACTTCCAGCTACCATCCCCAGACTAACGGCCTCACAGAGCGCTTCCATCGAACTTTGACCGATATGATATCTATGTATATCAACACCGACCCCACTAACTGGGATATCATCTTGCCATTCGTGACTTTTGCGTACAATACCGTAACGCAGCGCACCACGGGATTCCCCATTCTTTCTCGTCTATGGCCGTCAACCAACATCTCCGCTCGACATCTCCTTTTTTGATCTCCCTGTGAACTCATCATCGTCATCGAGGGAGCACTTAATCTCTCGCCTGGCCCATTGTCGCCGGCGCGCCCGCCTCAATACAGAGGAGAGCCAACAAGAGCGGAAGATACGATGGCGTCCACCGCGTAGTTCACTTCAACACTGGAGATGAAGTACAGTTGTGGACCCCAACGCGGGTTCCCGGCCTGTGTGATAAGTTTCACTCACGTTTCATCGGCCTCTACGCCATAGTCTAGCAGACGTCTCCTGTTAACTACCGAGTAACCCCTGTTGTCATGCCTTCCGACGGCCGTTTTCGTGGTACGGAGGTTGTTCACGTGTCGCGCTTAAAACCATTCGTGCGACGTACACCACCATCATAAACAGCGGTCAAATTGGCCGCTTCCGCGTGAGGGGGAAATTAGTGTAAGCACAATATTCACAACATTTGTCCTTCATCTTCTTCATCTGTATATAATAATCATCACGAAAAACGTCGTCTTCGTTCGAAGCGTTGATCAGGCGATTCGGCCTAATAAATGCCGCCGAGACTCCAACGCTGCTACTCTCTTACAATATTAACGTTTTATTTGTGTTTTTCGTTGACCATGTAATGTACTTATGTATCACACTTATCTAAGAAATGTTTTTGCGTGTCTGTGCATGTTCTGTTCTGTTGAGATGTTCGGTTAAAATGTTATTGACGTCCATTGTCTGTGAGAATAAATTTCTCTAAACAAAAATCGTCTAGCATTTTTTCTAAACAGACTATGTCTTTTTCATTATCGTGTATCAAGAGCTGGGACGGCTGAATTTCTGCTCTCCCATAGCAGAGTACTAAGCACTAAGTACTCCAAGTCGTTTAGCACTTCTTATAAACACCACACATCACTGGCACCTGTTATTATAGATGGTGTGCCACAGACATTGTTGTACTTAGCGTAAACTACGTAATGTTTGGGGCGTAAATGTTGGCAGGGCCACGACTTCTACGACAGCTACTGATGCGGCCGTTACGTACGACCAATGACCAAATCAGTTTTGGTTTTCACCATTCGTTCGAGGGACTTCCGGCCTCCGCAGAATCCGCGTCATCATGCCAGTCGTGAAAGCTATGCAGTAGCGTTTGTGTGCAGTCGGTTTGCCGGGCTAGAGGCCAGACGCGACGCGCGTTAATGAGGACGCATGCCACGTCCCCCATTCAGCCCAGCCATGGCCAAACACGCGAACCTTGCTAGGCTGGGACAATTGTAGCGAGGACGCAAGGCACATTCACAGTGGTGATGGGTGCGTCGCGAAAAAAAATTCACAGTATATCCACCGAGTGAATGATGATTAGCGGGCCGAAGCGTCCATCCGTCTCTGCCTGCGGATACGTTGTGCTGGCTACGCCGGAGAGATGGACTGCTTTATGCCGTGAGAAGGTTCGCCCCTAAAAAAATAACAGCTTATCTATTGAGTGAATGATGAGTGGGGCAAAGCATCTGTCTGTCTGTCTATCCACCGGCCCGCCCACTCCTATCACACGAGAGCGCGCATCGAAGTGGAGCGAGTACGGCAGCACCATCTAGTGTACAATCTGAGTACTAGCGGTGCAAGCGCGAGAAGCCTCTTGATTATCGAGCACCATCGCCATCTAGTGAGCGCTCTGAGTACTAGCGGTGCAAGCTACTACTACGACGCCAGACTAGCCGACACACTTAGGAGCTTCGCCCCTAAAACATATCGTACCGAAAAGATCACGTTAAACATACGCAGTCGCTAGATAAGCAAACAATACAGACAACACAGCTGCCACGCGATGCGTTTTTGACAAATGCGACTGCACTGTGAACGCGGCTTTACAACGCGGTTCTTAACGACTATTAATTTAAACCACCCTGTTCTGAGCCCCCAAGCGTGTACCATTCCCAGTATTACGTAAAATTTGTCGAAGTATTTCAAGATGTTCACTTGACGAGTTGGAAGCACGTGTTCCTCGTGCATTCTGAAGGCTTTTATTACGCAATGTTGGGCAAGTCCGTGCGTCGTTACTTGAAAGGCACGGCGCTAGTCATAGACCGAGAGTTTTCTGATTCCCGGAGAAGACGTGCCGGGCACCCAAGTGGCTCCTATTTGGGGGGGGGGGGGGGTAAACAACAAGAGGGAAGGCAGGGAGGTTAACCAGGCACATGCCCGGTTTGCTACCCTACGCTGGGGGAATAGGAAGGGGGCATAAAGATGAGAGAGAGAGAGAGGAAAGACAAGAGAAAGAGAGAGAGAAAAAAAAGAAAAAAATGAAGATTGTCAGTCAATCGGCTGGCGCGTATGCAGCGGTGGCAGTACACAAAAGTTAAAGGTGGTCACATAGGCCTGTAGTCCTCAAAAAGCACAAGACAGCTTTGACTGCTTTTTGAGCCGACGAAAGGCGATGACGGTGTTCCAATAGCATCTGCACAGAGAGTGGCCGATCGTCCAATTGTCGCAATGCGTCCGAAAGCTTCTGTCTTTCAGAGGCAAATCGAGGGCAATGGCATATCAGATGGTCGATGTCTTCTTTGGTGCAGCAGACGTCGCATTCCGCATTGTCGGTCAATCCGATGAGGGTTCTATATGCTTTTGTGAAGGCAACCCCCAACCAAAGGCGACAAAGAAGTGAAGCTTCATGTCGACGAAGTCCGGATGGAGGTCGAAGTTCGAGTCGAGGGTTTATTTGGTATAGTCTCGTATGTCTTATGCTTGGGGTGTTCCACTCCTGCAGACTCAGACTACGGCTCCTATTTGAAGAGCAAGTTTGTGTGTGTGCAGCGAGAGAAGCACTCATCGAAAGTATTAACGAGACAATAAAGAAATGTCTGTTACTTAAAAAAAAAAACTAATTTTCTCGATGCGTACGCGTATATCCCGTACTTGTTTTGCACACGAGCCGTGCAACTGCCGCGATTTTCGTCATCCTGCGACTTCGTTCTTACTGCCACCACGGCTACAAACTCCCGGCTATATACTTGACACTGCCTCACTACTCCGAATGATATAAGCCTGAAAGTAAAAGGAGTGTCCATATATAGTCCCCTGTGAAATAGCTGCAGGACAGGATGGCCATGGTCTGTTAGCAGTGAGTGAGACCCCGAGCAAGGCTCTAACCGAACCAAATGTCCTGGGTTAGCGCCACGGTAGGGGTGAATCTGCCCCCCCCCCCCTATGAAGCATCTCAGAGAGGGCCCGAGCCCCCACCCCCTCCTTCCTTCCTTCCATACTCTCCACCTATGGTGCAAGATAAAAAACTGAGAACAAGAAGTCTGTCTGTTCTCGTTCTTCTCGGTATCTAAGCTTGTACTATGCCTTTTATGTAGCTGAAGGCGCTGGCCCACTCGATTTTGCGTATCGATTGCGGGATTACATTCATTGCGTGTCTGGTGGACTAAGTAAGGTAGGGGGCGGGGTTAGTACAGCGTTAATGTTGTCTTTACGACTGTCAATAAGCTAGGTAGGTGTGTGCCGCCGTATAGGGAAGGTTTAACTGGTTGACGGATAAGATGTGTACTAACATTTGTTTCGCGAAACAGACCGACAAATTTACCTATTGACGTGTGTGGTGTATAGACAAGAACGGTCATTTCGTGCAGAGGGCGGCCATATTTGATGAAGGATCGCGTAGAATGGACGATCACACCAATGTACTGCCTGTGCTCATCACATGCTGGTGGCGCTGGCTGCGATAGTCGGTTACCCTTAGTTATGACGTTACCAAGCCTGCAGCCCCTGGCGCCAGCAGCGCTGGCATGTCATAGCTGCAGTCAAGCTTACGTGCGATTGCTCTAAACCTGGGTGTCAGAGTAGAAAGAATCCGGTTAATAGGATTCCGTTTAGCTGCGGCCTCTTGTACGTGAGGCAAACGGGTCGCAGTGTTAACAAGATAATAATAAAGCTAACGAGATCGCTAAACCAAGGCTCAACATTCACCTTCGCACGATCGCGAGTGTAAGTTCACGCCAAAATTCGATCAACGGGCTACTTTGTACCGGCACCGGAACGAATGAACTGGTACAATAGTTGAGACCTTGCACATCTATGATAGCGGTGGAGCGTAAGGGAGTCGACCATCGAATAAATTGCATACGGGAGAAAGGAAGTGTCTGAATAGGTATCTCTCTAGCAACCACCTATTGCATGGCAATGCTCAGATAGGTCTTAATGCCTTCTTTATTTTGCATTTGTAGTTGTTAATCTGAATATGTGGTGTCTTCACTTATCTCTTCAGTTCAGGCGTGCACGCCCTCTCTCGAACACGAAATCCCTGTGACTATGCTCTTTCACGACTTATATAAAAAAAACTGTTTTTTTGCAGTAATCGATCCCAGAGGCTATAAAACTCCGATAATGAGGTCTTTCAATTATTACTTGAAACATTGCCTCAACATCAAATTAAATCGTTAGGTTTTCTTTGTGACGTTGAAAAGAAAAAGGGAAAAAAAACATTCACCACGTATGCGTGCTTCCCAGCAAATGTCGTCAAAAGACGGACGATAGTCTTCGGCCGGCTTTTTTTCGTGCATAGCGTCGCATTTTCAGCGCCGCCTAAGAAGAAACACCAAGGTCTTTAGAATTACGTATCCACGTATTCTGTAGTAAAGTAACGCACCATCTAGTACAAATGTATTCATGTTGCGCCTACGATACGCGTTTTTTTTTTTTTTGATAGACAATGTTCCCAGGTATGAACGAAGCCACCAGTTCAAGATGGGTGGGCGTTCAGGAAGTGCCTAAACATTGGCCGGGTGGCTGAATAATGTGATAGGCAGAGAAAGACGGACCAATATTTCGCCGTTCAAGTATAGTCAAAGAAAGTTTCAACGAAGCAAGCGTGAAGCAGTAAGGTTCGGTCTGAGACGTGGAATTGTCGAAGAAGGTTTATTTCACATAATAACCAGCGGTAACAGCATCAAAAGGGTGCGTCATCCTTTTGGCGTAAACCAGTAAGGTTCAATCTGGGACGAGCAATAGTTGAAGAAAGTTTATTTCACATAATAACCAGCGTACACGCATCAATATGGTGCATCATCTCTTTGGCGAGGTCACTTGAGCGGTGATAGTAAAACAAACACTAGCTGACTAACAGTGCATTACAACCGCGAGGATCACTCAAACGTGGCCTCGATCACGTTGCGTTAGCAATAATATTATACCTTTCCACGTGTATTTTCTGCTTTTCTTTTTTTTACAGTAGCAAAGGCTTGGAGGCACTCTTACACGAAAACACAATGCATTCACAAAACCCACGACAAGCCAGCCGTAATTTCTTATATACACGCATGCGACGTCGAAACAACCCGTGCTACGACAGACATAATGGCGCATTAGACATCTCTATGCGACAACATCACAAAGATGAAAAATAAACAATTGATCAGGTATTACATAATACACGAAGCAAAACTTGTAGAAGTGTACACAACTTCAGCGTTCTCATTGAAAAGAAACAGCAAGCATAACAGCTTGATCGTAGAACACGACTAATTTGTCGTGTATATTTCGCGTATCATTTTAAAGGCGCCATTTCGTAATATTATTTTTTCGGTATCACCGTTACGGCTACGCTGTAAAGAGGGAAGAAGAGAAGGACGACGTGCTCTGGTGAAACGCAGCCACCATTTTGACTGTCGGACTATTTCTCTCTCTTATCTTGTAAATACATGGCAACAGTATTAAGAAACATTTTTTTCAGAAGTCCGCTTCACATACAACAACTCAAGGCTGTCCACAAGGCCCACGATGTGGCGGTGAGGCTGGGCCTCCCCGTCCCTACGTGGGAGCGGCCCGCGATCCTACCCCTAATAAAACGGCGGTGGAATCCTTCAGGACCCAATAAAAGTTTTTCATCCATCCATCATCCGTCCATTTGGGGGGGGGGGGGGGTAAGATGGAGGCTTGAGGTCATGAAAAATCATTACCAAGAGAGTCAAACTGGAGTTGACGTTTCGAACAGTGTGCAGGGGTCGAAACGTTGGTTTTGAAAAGACTTTCTGTTAAGCTATCTCGCGGTAGATCCACAAGCTATAATAAAATCCTCTATCGTCGTCGATAGAGGATCGTCGTCGATCAATCAGTCAGCCATCACTTGCAGTGAGTGAGAAGGAGCCATTCTTAGACATCATGGTAATTTCAGACGTTTGTCAATGACTTTATTTATTCAGTACTGCAGACTTCTGGTCCATGCAGGGTAGCTATTACAAATACAAATACAAAATAAGTAGCAATGACACAACAGCAATGAAGGCGAAGAATGCTATTTTGCACTCGGATCACATGTATCGCTAAGTGAATTCCACCTACTAACGGTTCTCGGAAAATCTGAATACTTAAATAGGGGCAGTATTTAAATTAAAAGTAACGAACAAGGCAGCTGGACGACACCGCATTCACTTTACTAAGTCGTTGGAAACTGCAACCACTCAGATCAGTTTGCTAACCACATGATGAAGTTTGCAATGACGTTGCCGCTATCAATTCTTAAAAGGTCCGTTATGACGTCAGCAACGACTGAAACCGTTTTGAAGTCGGTGGTTTGTCGTTCGAATACCAAAGAACTTGGGCTATTTTACTGGCCTATGTGCGCTTAATGTAAATAATGCGCTTTTGGAAGGTTAACAAAAAAAAATAAGAAAATGGGAAAGGTAAAGAGGGGGAAATTTTTCCTTTGGCGTAATAAGTTGCGCCAAGAGAAAGTATGTAATTCTCTTGCCCAGTTTGCGAGGGCACGGATGCTACTGTCTACAACACATCGAACTTGCCGCACTGTACGCTTCAAGCCTTCGCTTTCTAATACGAACGCTGCTGCGGGCTGGAAGAAAAGCCCGGCATCTATGGAAGGTTCGGACACGTTCAAAAAAAAAAAGGAAAAAAAAGTCTGTACAGTGACGAGTCACAAACGCTGTACAAGGTACGTTATATATTCCTTCGAGCAAAAGCAATGGCGCGAGTGTCCATCGCGTGGAGCGCGAACGAGAGGACACATTCACATTGTGCGCTTTGAGACGAGTTACGAGATACCGATATAACCGTTATGTGTTAGCTGTGTACACAATAGCTACTCTGCGAACTCCTGTCTACACAGAAGAGAAAGGCGACACAACGTGTGTTAGTTCATCTGGTCCCTATTTGTGTCCGGCCTGTCCGTTTGTCTTTTTTTTTCGTCTACGAGCTCCGTTCCGCAACGCTTAGGGCAAGGAAGTAAGCAAAGTGTTTATGCGGTCGTTTACACCCTGGTAATCAAAAGGGTGTCCGAGTTCTGACGGAGGGACGGCGACGTTTTCAAGCTCGTATAGACACTCCGAGGCTAATCCTCCAAACGATAACGAGAACCAAAAAGAGCTCCCTAACAAGTCGGGAAAGAAGATGGTGAAGGTTCAAAGACTCTTAAATACTCTGTAACGATTCTCGGCGGCATGTAGGACACGCTGTGGCGGAGGCTGGATTGCTTGCAATAGCAATTGATTTATTTGTGGGGTTTAACGTCCCAAAACCACCATTTGATTGAGAGACGCCGCAGTGGAGGGCTCCGGAAATTTCGACCACCTGGGGCTCTTCAACGTTCACCCAAATCCGAGTACACGGGCCTACAACATTTCCGCCTCCATTGCTTGCAATAGCACTGCGGCATAGACTTGAGTGGGGCGTTGCTTAAGGGGCAACTCAACTCGTCTTTTATTTTGTTTTTCGTAGGAGTCGAAGCATCGTGCCGTGGCGACTTGCTCGCTGTACACCAAACATCATCGGTATCGTGTGCGTACGCAATGGCATTACCCCGATTCATGCGTAACGAAGTGGAGCCACGTAATACACGTCAATCTCAGAAGCTTTGGACGACACTCTACAGCTATAAGAACTGTACAAGGCTATAGGGCAGTGGTCCAGACAATGCTTAAAACGGCATCGTGCGGCCTGCTCAAATACAAAGTATCACGGCAGCGCCCTCTATAGTGCGGCCCGAGCCTACCCTCACGTTCGCGTACATAGACGTGCCATAAGCGTAGTTTGTTCTACGAACGGTTTGTATGAAACGCCTGTCAATCACACCGCACGGGAGTCGCACGCATTTTAAAAGAGCGCGCATCCTTTAGAATGCTATTAATCAGCGTGCAGGTGATTGGCCACTACGTTTCCGTTTCATATTTGGTCGAATGACCGATCGGCGCGTGTAATATGCGTCTACGGCTCCGCTTGCGCGGGTCGTAAGAGCGTTGTAGTCTGCATGCAAAGCTTGGTAAACGAAAATAAGGTCCAGGCTTTTGTTACATTGCCCAACTTGCTTCACTAGAAGCTTGGGAGACTGCTCGCATATACACTCAAACCTCTATAACAAACTTAGGTATAACGAAATATCGGTTATAACGAAAGAAATTAAGGATAGTCTTGCAATACAGTGTAAAGAACACACCTTTATACCTTTATAAGAAATTTTTGGTAACAACGAAGTTATTTTCGTGTAATGTGCAACGTTAGTATAATGAGGTTCGAGTGGTATAGGTTTTGGCACTTCCACTGAGCGAACGGCACAGAGTTCGCTTCAGTTCTTTGTGGCTCCAATAAATGGTGTGTGCAAAACGAAACTATGAGTACGTCTTTCATGCACGCGGCATACTACCGGCACCTTTGCGTAGTTGTCACGTGAAAGCAGCGGCGCACACGTCTCAGAAACAAGCAGTTCACCGGGCGTTTATTCCACTGCAACTGACGCTTTCAAACCTGAGAGACAGGTTTTGGGGTAGGCGCTGATACCGTATACTCTTGATGGCCGGCGCGTAGCTTTACAAGCGCAGCGAATGCCAGTAATTTCAAAGTCCTACCACATCGCCTTCATCGAAATGGCACTGCTATGGGTGAGATCGAACCGCGACCTTCAGATGAGCAGCTGAACAACGCATCGGAGCACAGTTCCAGATATGTTCGCTATTGAATTTAATCCAACTTTTTTATATGCATGTTACATCACCTTGAAAAGCTAACTCATTCATGGTTGTAGTCGTCAAGTTACGCTCAAGCACTTCTACTGAAACACACGGTCATGTAACCGTAATGCAAGTGAGAACTGATGGACGAAATATACAAAAAAAATGCTCATCAACATTGTATAGGAGATCTCTCAAGTTTTCTTACTTGTCGCAGCGGGAAAACAGCTTTCTGCTCTTCATTATATCACACATCAACATACAAGAAACGGACGCAAAGGAAAAACAACCGGGTGAAACAGAAATTCGCTGTTAAAATACAATAAAAGCACAATAAACAAGGTTCGGACAACAGAAAAATCTCGCATTAAAACTAACGGTGGAAGCACGGTTGCTAGCCTACCACTTACTGACGCTCTTTAACTAGAACAGCGCCACTTGAATCAAGTCTTGCGATTCCTTCGATAGAGCGTTTAGGAACGCGCCACTGAATGCACGTATTGTTAGCAGCTACTTCAGCTTCTCAAGACCGGCATCGTTAGAAAAGGTCGACGCTTGGCGTAGTGCCCTGAAACACCAAGAGCCGTAGTTAGCAAGTGAGGTGAGCGTTGACGTTATTTAGGTGAGCGTAGGGTTGGGATGAAGATGGGCATGGTGGTATATAAAGGTGGCCATTGAAAAGGGATTGACGTGGTACAGAGGTCGGCAGTAGAGATGGCGATCGAGGTGGGTATGGCGGCGGGATACAAGCAAGAATCACGGTGGGCATTAAAGTGCTATAGAGTTTGGCGTTGCGGTGGATTGAAGGTGGCATTGATATGGTATTGAGGTGGTATTGAGGTTAGTGGGCATTGAGGTCGACATTAATGCGGGCATTGTGGTGAGGAGCTTCTCTTCAATTGGGAGATATTTTCCCGCGTGACGTATAGGCAATTCACATCTGCTAACATAGCAGGAAAACCGTGCTTTGCGCAGCAAGCTTATAAGCAAGACATTTTACAAAGGGACGGGGAGATTGCATAGATATAGTTGGACCGGAGCGGCAGACTCATGCTATGCTAGAGATAGATCATGCAACTTAAGCTATAGCAAAGTCACGTGGTTCAGGATGGCTTTCCATTGCCGACAGGCATTTTCAAATATCTGTCAGCGCTTTGAGAAGTATCGAATCATAAGAGTCTAAGAATCATAAGTTCTGACGTACGTGTGTGCAGTATTGCAAGGGATTGCACAGCACAGCAGTAATAAAACGTAATATTAAATAGAACACATAAAAAACAAGAATAACTCATACCTTCATACTGCTGACGCCACCGACTTCATATTACCTGGAAACATTCCGGCTTTTGTATGGAGTCCCGCACAATCGTACGAGACCATTCAGAACGAAAGGTACGAGGAACACGTTTTCCAGAAAAGAAATCTTTTGTGGGAGGCGGACTCCGGGGGCGCTTTGGCTGATCAGGAAGTACGCAAGTTATAGTAATTACTCAGGTAGTGGCGCGTGCACGTGTAAGAAATAAAAGAAAAGAAAAGAGCTTAAACAAATGATGTGTAGTAATATACACACCATTGTGAAATGAGAAGCGCCTCCCTCTGAACTTATTGCGTTCGTGTGGCGCAGTTCTGATGGATGAATTCTAGGTACAATCAACGTAAAAGCAACAAAGCTTGTCAAACAGAAACGTAATTTAAAGCTTTCCTCAAGCCTCTAAAGCGCTTAATGATATAAAATCACGCGGACGCTACTGTTGCGCCGATTCCACAGCACAGCACCCTGCGTTCGCTAGGGAAACGATAGTGCGCCACAGAGTGCACAAACATATAAATGACGCCATTAGAAGTGTTTCATCATAATGCGCTACATGTTACAAGATTCTGAGGCCATTCATTATTCGGTAAAGTTGCCTATACTTAAGCAGTGTAACCTAGAAAGGAGCGGGCCGACACGTGTGTAACACTGAACTATACCCGATTCGATGACTTCGGCGGTGTTGTTTCCGAGTGTGTTCACTTTTCACCGTATGCGAAGACGGTTAAATACGCAGCTTCAATGGACATGATACCACAAGCCTCTTCCAAATTCTGGCCAAATCGGAAAGGAATAAAACATAGCAGGAATCAGCGTGAAACTTGAAAAAAAATTAATAGAGTGCGAGCTGCGTTTTGCTGCAAAAGAAGGCTGGGCGAGAAGTAGGTTGGTTAGGCACGATCTTTTACCCACAAAACACGGCTACACTACCCTCACCCTTAAGGCTTAAAATTAGTATTTGCAAGTTTCAAGAAACAGTGACCGCATTTGAAAACGTGCGTAGGTCACGATATTTCCTTCTTTCCCCCAGAGTTATACCGACGAAGCTTCAAACTATAGCGATAAGAGCAGTTTTCACTTCGTTTTAATTTTTTGACGATGTGGTCGAGGAAGTGACGGTACGAAGGAAAACAGCCCCCGTTGATTCAACGCTCCAAACTAGTTTCATAAACGCCGGTTAAAGTATAAACCGGCTTCGATGGTGACATACCCCATTATCATGGCAACACGTCGAATACCGCCCCGTCGGCGATTTTCCAGCCAGTCAAGAAAGCTGCAAGAGGCAGCACCACTTGCCAAACAGGAGTTCAAAAAAATTAGAGCAGCTTCAACAGTTAGAACAGCAATAGTTTCATAATAATGGACTAGAAGGCCATCTAGCGTATGGGAGTTGCAACGCCAATATGGGAATAGTTCGTATGTATATTTACTGGCCTATATGCTTCTGTTATTTCAGCTCTACGTTTATTTTATTTGTCTGTTAAAAGTATTAATTATCGAAAAAAAAACTGCCTCGTTCCACATCACTAATTTAGGATCACCATTTGAAATCGGATCGCAAAGTTCACGGTGAGTGGTATGTTTACACGAAACGAAAGCCAAAACGCAATAAACAAAGCGACGAGTGCATTCGGCGCCGCAAACCCGAAGACTATAGACAAGTCCATGGACTACACACCATTCCCGTAGTATACGAGCGATCGCAGCGCCACGGTTATACTTAGCCAGTATTGTGGGGACTCCAGAACAACGGAAGCTGCCACAGCGGCGCCACTAGCTGTCTTTTTATGGCCAACACGAGAACACACACTAAATAAGAAAAAAAAACTCTCCACGTAAGAGAAATACTGCAAGGTACGAAAACCACGGGAAAGCAACACTAACTAAACAGTTTTTTCCACTGCAGCGCAGCACGGCGGCGAGCAGAAGACTTAGGATGACAGGCCGGCGCCTTCTTCAAGGATGTGAACAGCAGTCCACGCACAGACTTCAATTGTCATCCCACGACGCCGCCGCTTGGAATGTTGGCCGTTGGTTGGTGTGATCATCGATTGATCCGTGTGACCGTCGGCTGGTGTGACCGTTGATCGATGTGACCGCTGATCGGTGACCATTGATCCATGCGACCATTGCTTACAATTCATTGTATATATAGCTGTTCGTCGACGCCCGTCACGAATCAGGTCTTTCCTTGCTTCCTGCTTTTGCGGAAGAGGGCGTTTACATAAGTTTAGGTTGCTTGGTTGGAAACCACGTCGGCAAGTCGCAATCACTCCTTGTTCAGGTAGTGCAGCACGTAGTGCTGGATAAGGTCGTAGCAGTACTTGTACTCGGTCTGAAGAAGAGAAGAGGGAAAGGCATAAAAAAGTTTTAAAAACCACACGCCTTTAGCTATGCCGAGGTAGCATCTCTGAGAAGAAGGACAAATTTGCAGACATTTTTGAAGGCATCTAGTGGCGACTCTAAAGCGTCAGGCAGTTATAGAAACAAGAATAACAACAAGAACAACAACAGGAATAACCTGCAACGTGATGAGAATCGTGTTACCCGCAATATGTAAACAAAAGGTAAAACAACACGAACTGGTTGCTGGTTTCGTTGGAGCGGCGTGCCTTAAGAGTTTAGTACAGGTAATTGTGAACATGGGAGAAGACGAAGGTGGCGCAAACACGCGGGCGGTAACTTTGAACAATCGTCTTGATTGAATTCACCGAGACCATTGCTGAAAGTTATCGCCTCTTTGTGTCCCCTCCAAGTCGCTGCGCTAAACACTCGGGGTAAAATCTCGTATTTGTTTCACATTTTATATTTGTTTTACCCCGTCCCCGAGCTTAACAGCACAACGCCTGAACAGCAGAGCTTACCGCGACTCGTGAAAGGCGTGTGTATGCGCAATAATAATATACTCGCCATGTTCTCGACGAGCTGCGGCCGGTGCCTCCGCACCGTCCTCACGGCCTGGAAGACGTCGACCTCGCCGTGCTCCACCACCTGCTCGATGGCAACGTTGGCCGCGCAGTAGACGCCCGCGCGGCTCTTGCCGTTCCTGGGAATAAACATTAGAGAGTTATAGTATACCGGGCTCACCGTGACACCGAGCGTACCGTGATGCCGGAATCGAAGTGCGCATGCGCAGATACGTACGTTACGCGTACCGCTTACCATACGCACGGTATTTTTCAGATTTAAGGTAGCGTAGGTGCACGTAGTGTACGCAAACATGGCGGCGCTCTCGGACGCACGCTTCGAAGTGATTTTGGCGTAGTTACTGAAAGATTCACCTTGTTCGCAGCAAACGACTGTTCAAACTGACTTCGCTTGCCTTCAGTTAGCTTCGATTACCGAGTATTATGGATAAGTTAGCGTAGTTTTTGAGATAGCTTCCCATTTCGAACGCGCCTAGGCCTAACTACATGATCAATCTAAACAAATCGGCAACGTAGATGTTTTCGCGTTTTGTACGTGTTTCATATTTATTTACTTTTATTATTACAAAATCAACTTCTAACAATGATTCGCGCGGTGACATAGGCAAACATTCTAGTTTTATTTTCATTTTCACTGTTTAACTTATTAGCCATCTAATAGGTGGCGCCACCATCCCACTTGGGGGCACGTAAATCACATAAGCGCTATTTCGCTAAACTATAAGACGCTACCTACAACGAACGTTTGCTGCACGGTAGCGTCATTCCCTTAACCTACGCTATCACGCTAACACTAAACTATAACTGTCTATTGAGAAAGAGAACCATCACTTAGGCACGAGTAACAAACGTGAAAGACAGCTGAATTGCGCATGCGTGGATCGACAGGGAGTGGAAAAGATTGGACTCTTGTATTGTCAGACCTCATTCTAAGATCTCTACTCATTCGGTGCAATAAACCAATTTTAATAAACTCCGCTATAGCCGCGATCCAGTTGTGTTGGGACCCACGTGGATATGACGAGAACGGGGCCGTAGGTAGTCCTCTGGCGCCACCTCTCGACCATGTTCATGAGCTCGACCAGTGTGTTGGTGGAGGTGGGCACCTTGTGGCGCTCGGGCCAGCAGGTGATCTGGAAGATCTGCGTCGTCTTGGGCTCCGCCTTCACGCCCGCCATGAGCTCCGTGAGCGACACGACCTGCCGTACACAGCGACAACGGAAACACGTTACGTGTTCTTAACGCGTCACTGTAGACAGTAGCAACTAAGTAAAAAGCACAAGGTCCTCCAACACAGCCACGGCGTGCCTTCCCTACACCTGCGAAAGAGAGTCGGGCTTTTACTGGTACTTGTTCGGTCCAGGGGCACTTTTTTCCAGGCTAGAATGAACACTACGGTTGAGAGATAAACCCTCATCGTAATTACCGGAAACGTTCCTTTGTCTAGAAGAGAAAGTTGGGCTAGGTGGTTCTTGATGCTTGGGATGTAAAAACAGCACAAGAATAGAGACAAGAGCTGAAACAGAGACGACAGGGCGCTGAACTCCCAACAAAAATTTATTGAAAGGCACACGCTCATACATCAAACAGCCGACCTAGTCTCGTGATGCACCGTGGCGTCTGCGCAGCAGAGCAAACAGGGTACACCAAGATTAGGTTTTTTTGTACCTTGTTTGCTCTGAACACCATGCGCAGACGCATGGTGTTCCACGCGACTAGGTCGGTTGTTTGTTGTATGTGCGCATGGCTTCCAATAGATTTTAGTTGCGAATTCGGAGCCCTGTCGTCTCTTCTTAAGTCCTTGCCTCCATTTCCCGGCTGTTTTTACATCCCGAGCGTTCGTTTGACTCGGCGGCAATGTCAGAACCTCTGGCGAGGTTCACCATGACGATGACGTTTCGGCCTAAAGAAAGCAACACAAAAGTATGCGATGCGAAGCTCGGCTATTAACGTGCGAGGAGTACTTGACGTCACATACGCGAGTAAGCACCCTTGGATGGAGTACTGATGCATATTTCTGCGAGGACAGCATTGGTTGGCTATAGGCGGTGTGGACACTTAATTTGTGACTGAGCACATAGTTTCTGTATTGTTTAATGAAGAAATAATCAAGCTAACGGACTTCAAGATTCATTTCCCTGGCCGGACAGCTCAGTGAGCTCTTTTTTTTCCTTTGAATTTCTGTTCGAGATACTTACGTGCCGTTTTAGTGACGTCACTTCCGTGACGGAAAGGAAGAGCGCCAGTTTTTGATGATCTTCGACACAATATACTTTCGCTTTAAGACACCTTAAATGAACTCTCTCGCAAAACCATCATTACATATGCCTGTTTTGGAACGTAACTACTCGGTATCCCACTGCCAAAGATGCAACCAGTTCATTGAACACAGTGCGAACGCTTAGAAGCGACCTGTAATAGTTAGCGTAAATATAAAGCCAGCTGCGACGTGCCTTCTTGTTTATCCTGAAGATCCACGTCTTGATTTTCGGATAGTGGTTGTAAGAAACCACGTCCACCGTGAACACGGGGCCGTACTTCTTACGCTTTTCCTTCTCCGTCGGCCAGAAGGAGGGGTACGCCTGCAAAGAAGCAACGGATCGAAAGATAGACGATGAACGCTTTTGCTTTTACAAAGTGTGCCATATTTAAAAGGAAGTTAGTCCAGATATTTATGGTGCAAAATGAGCTGACGTCATGCAGCGTTAAAAAAAGAAAACGTTTAAATGTATTTAACGTTTCACATTTGTAGCACTTTTTTCTTGGAATATAATATATTTCGGCAAATACAATCACCAACAATGTTGACAGTTGGTCAAATCGGTACTGATTCATGGCTTTTTCTTTTCAGGCGTTTATATTTTTCTGGGCCACGTGGGTGTCCCGCAAATAATTCAGAAACATAATTTCGTTTCCGCAGGAAGGTTTCGATTAGACCGTACTGCACAGAATAGTCGACATTTAACGAATCACTGGCGTGGTCAAGCACGAAAGACTCACGTTCGAAGGCGGGGGATTACAGAGGACGATGACAGAGTTGCAGTCGTGGTCGTACACCAGAGACCACAGGTCCTGCGCGGTCCGGACCATGGGCCACTCGGTCACGATGTATTCCTTGGATCGGCTGTAGCCCTGCAGATTTGGTTGGAAAGCGACATAATTACGGCCGGAGAAAAGAGTCAATTCGTTAAAAAAAGCGATTCCAAACGAGCTGCCAGTTTTTTTCATTTTCGAGTTCGTTTACTAAGGCGGTCGGGCGTGGAGAAGTTACGTTTACGTCAATAGCCGTAGTCAGCAGGCGGAATTCCGAAGAAAGCACGTCGTCGCCTCGGCTCATCCAACCTGCGGTCATCACTGCTACCGCGACCACTGGTGATGGGCGACCGAAAAGCGACCGATGTTGTGACCATCGTGCGAGCTATACATGAAGTCGCACAGCATTCAAGTCTGCTTGCGCTGACTGCTCCGAAAAGTAAGGCGATGTCCTGTTCCTGATTGGTTCGGAAACATGGCATTGCAGTCGCGCGACTGAGAAACTCAGGAGCGAAAAGGCAGCGACAGGAAAGCAACGGAGCCAAAGTAGTCGCTTTGCAGCCAAAGCAGCCACTCGCGACTAATTGGGTCGTGCGACTTGTGCGAGTTGCCAGAACTAACAAGCTTTCTGACTGTGTTTTCTCATTAGCGTAAAGACTAATCGAATACTGCGACACCTCAGTAGGTACAAATAGTGTTTAGACGAAATATTACCGCTAAATTCGCAGGTTTAACGCGATCAAAAAAAAAAAGACTGGATCATGGAGCATGCTGCAAAATGGACTGTACTAAAAAAATACAGCTGTAGTAAACGGCGGTTGTACTTAAAAATCAGTACTGGCCTCAGACATTACGTACAGTTAGAAGAACAAGACGAAAATAAAAACAAAGCTCACGTCCACGAAGACGGCGTTGATGTAGTCCGTGTTGTCGTTGCTTTGGAATGACGTCAGGTACGGCCTGAAGTTGTCAGCTATAGAAAGAACAAAGAAATCACGGGCATTTCACAACAACTTCAAAGCATTTCGGGCGCAAAGTAATTGTCATAACTGACAACTTCAACATCTCCTTCAGCTTCGCGATCGTGAACTGTACATCGAGAGCATCTACGGCGAGCTTACAGTAACCCTTCGAATGCTTCGATCCGTTGATTCTTATGGCGGTAATTTTACAAGCATCACGGCTCAGTGTAATCGGAATCCTCTTGGCGTTATCATATTGTTCTGAGAAACCGTCTTACAGGCGTTTCCACAACGCACGGCCATTCTAATCCATCTCTGAAATCTACATTATAATCTAATAGCTGCACAGCTGCACTTAGAGCAAAATAATCTCTTGCATCGAGTTCAATGTGAAACGCCGGGTCGGCCAATCTCCGACGTCTGCGTGTAGTTATAGTTCATGCTTCGAACTTTACGCTCCACGTTCCAGCTTGAAGCGAGCTAAAAGGAATGTGGGAGAAGACACACTCGATTGAGCAAGCTTTATATCCAGAGACACCCTGCGTTCCGGAATTTGGCGATCGCTAAGACTAATAGTAATAATACATCAGATCAACGTAGATTGAGAAAAAACTTACGATAACAGTATCAATACTTACGTGGCACGGTGGCCACGTCTCGATTCTTGTCCCTGTTCTCGGGTCGATGACCTCCGGCACAGTCACCGATGGACAGCTTGGACGACATCTTGCAGATTTTCTGGGAACAATCAGAGAGGACGACATCCGTGAAATCAAACAACAGTTAACTGCACGTATAACACAACACAAAAAAACAATTGAAACCTCCGCCCTCAGCTGACGCTGTTGAACTCTAGGTTCATACAGTTAACCAAGCATAATTCTGGCGTATTCAGTCATCGCATGAGTGATAATCACGATTACGCCATAAAGCGGTGCTATAGATGATATTATGTGATATTTTGCTCTCAGTATCAATTCACGTTGCTGTAAGGCCGCATGAAATGACATTTGCTTACTGATTTTAGCTAAGGCTTAAGTATAAATGCTCGATCACGCTTTGAAGTGCCGTCGAAGACGGCGCAAGGACTCAGTGACAGTCCCATCACTACCCAAAATTACCAGCCAATCAAAGTCGCTTGTCGCGATAGTCACGTGACTTGTGTGAACGCGCACCTCGTACTCCTTCTGGTATTCGTTGACCTTGGTGATTGGGTTCTTGGCCGACTTGAACTTGAGCTGCTCGGAGAGCTCGGACACCGGGAACCACGTCTTGCCGCACACGTAGGCCTCTTCCAAGGTCTCGTACACGAACTTGTACGCCTCCTAGGGGAGCGGACGGGAAGATAAATTGCGGCGGGATCGCAGAGCCTTAGAACGAAGTCAACAAACGAAACAGCATAAGCAAGATCAACACATTTTCTTTTTGTATGCGACGGAATATATTTCAACATAATGGGCTTTTGCATATTTCATTGTTTCGAAGAGCCGGCAGTGGTCACCATGTTGAGCTTCAAATCCTCGTAGGAAACTTACCTTCGAAACTTCTCGTTTTCCAGGAACATACTTGAAGGTTTTGAGTCTCCTCATTTGTTTAAAGTTACCAGGCTACCCCCTCCCCCTCAAGCCTAATTTTTTTAGAAGAAAGCAAGAATGCGGAATAACCGTGTAAATGCCAAATCGCAATCCAGCCAGGCCAAGACGGGTAGATAGCAAAACCATTGCCCCCACCTCCCCGAAGGGAATCGTGAGGAAATTCGGATGCATTTCTGGCACCGAGAGTCCACAGCGTAGTAATTTTAATGGCGTAAATTGATGACGACACGAGGATTTGTACCGTAACCATTTACTTACACATTCATCGGCCAGCGAACGGTCAAAAGTGAGGAGCGCGCTTCACTTCACTTATAAATGTACGTACGAGCGAGCGGACGAGAGAGTGGGGTGCATTGAGGAGAGAGAAAGAAAACGGCAAGAGAAGGAGCGGCGAAGAACTGCACCTACCCTCTCCTTCCCTCTCTCCACACGCGCAGGCGCTCCGCCGAACTCCCGCAATGCGAGCGCACTCACACGCCAGAGCGTGCTCTTCCTCTTCACTCACTCTCCGCTACTCCACCCACACCACTTCCCCCGGTTGCTAAGGGGTGAGGATAAGCAAGCCCGCCTACAGCTGTTGCTATGGAAGAGGAAGTGGGAGCGGAGAGAGACGAGCTGGCGGCGCGCAGACACGGCCGGGCGCCTGACATAGCCCGACTAAGAAATGCATTCGCATATGAAAAAAAAAAAATCTCTTACGTTAGGGGGCTCCGTCAGTAACCCATCAGGATCCATTAAAGTTAGTTGTTTGTCAGTCGGTCTTACATTGTCAGTCGGTCTTACAAAGTATTTCTTCGATTATTTTGAAAATGAGGAGATATACGACACATAAACCATCAACAAGGCTTACATTACGCGAAATTCGATGAAAAGACTGAATCGCGGACGATCGTGTGGCCTTGAAGGCACACGCGACGGCAGGTCACACGATTCAATAATTACTTGATCATGACAAATAATTTGAAAAAAAGAAAGAAGCCGCAACGGTTGTCGATACCTTAAGCGTATACATACAGAACGTAATTTTACTTTCAATACTTAAAACAAACTATGGTAATTGCTTTCCGCGAAGTCATACAACTCGCCAACCAAGGTTAAGCGTCGTACACAGGAATGTGACAATATCCGGGGTTTCCCGTCCCAAAACCACGACATGATTACAAGACACGCCGTAGTTTCCGGCTCGGAAAGTTTCGACTACGTGGGGTTCTTTGACGTGGGGCACAGATAGGAAAACATGGGTATATTGCGAAGCGTGTGGACTTGTCTAGGGTGCCTTGACGCCCGTGCGCTCTGTTGGGGGCGCGCGCATCGAGGCACTCTAGACTTGGCAGAGACTCCCAGTAAAAAAAAAGAAAAAGAAACGGCGCGAAAACAATGACGAAGAAAAAAAATAACTGGTCCTGTTTAATCTATGTCGTCCTAATTGTTTCCGCGTCGTTTATTTACCGCGGGTTTCTCGCACATCGCCTCTAACGAAAATGTGGGCGCCACGGTCGGGATTCGGCATCGCGACCTTCGCATCAGCGGCCGAACCCGATACCCACAAAACCTACGTGGCGTGTACTCACAGAAGGCAGGAAGAAATACGAAATGGAGAAGGCAAAGTGGTTAACCAGACAACAGTACGGTCGGCTACAGCCTACACTGGGGAAACGGGAAAAGAAACGTGAGAGGGACAGAGATAGAGGAGTGCAAGAAAAAAAATCGCAGCAAATCTACGGAGTGCATGACGATGAGTGGGGCGAAACGTCCATCCGTCCATTCTTGCTTCAGCCCATTCACGCGTCCGTCCATGCGTTCGTGGCGTCAGCACTTATGTGGCGTCGGCACTGCATAATAGTCACAGGCATTCACAAAGGCTCGTAGTCCTTAAAGAGGACAAGATTGTTTCAACCGCCTAGTGCGCCGACGAGCGATGGGGACGCTGCTCCAGCAGCATCTCCACGGAGACGCTGCCGATCTCTTAATTGTCCCGTCTCGTCATAAAGCGTTCCGTCTTATACGCAGAAATTTCGCATCACGGATGATTACGAACTGAACTGCGGCAAAATTGACCAAAAGGGCGCAGCGGTATAGTAATAGAGAAGCGCCACGTGCTTACCACGGTGTCGACCATGCCTTTCCTGGCCGCTCGCAGCTTCTTGGTGTAGCCGAACACGTCGTACTCGCCGTCTTCGTCCGCCAGCTCCAGGTTGGCGTCGATGCACATGTAGGTGCCCGTGCGACCACAGCCGTCACTGCAAGAGAGCGGATGGTGGTATACGAACGTGTTGTGTGGACTAGAAACGAACTTCTAGGATTTGGCACGCGCGAAGCGAAGACCCGACAATGAGGGACGCCGTAGAGGCAGATTCGGTCGCAGCGGCATTGGTGTGAGACCGTGCGTACCTGCAGTGGACGATCGTGGGTCCGATGGCTGACCATCGGTCGGTGAAGGTTCGAACCCTTCGTCGGAAGTCGAGCAGAGCGTTGGTAAAGGGCTGCGTGTGAGACGCCCAGCTGGTGAAGTGAAGCTGGAACACGTCACGCTCCTCTTCACCCTGGAAGGCGAGAGAAAGTACGCCAGTCGTTATTGATTACGATAAAGTATAACTCACTGATTCAAGTCGGCATTCTAACCGAACATTCACTGGAACGGCTTAAAGGAAGTTTGTTGGAAGTTACGTTGAATTCCAATAGCAGATCACGAACGCTAGGACAGATTACGAGTGCTAGGACAGATCACGAGTGCTAGGACAGATCACGAGCGCTAAGACAGATCACGAGTGCTAGGACAGATCACGAGCGCTAGGCCAGGTCGCAAACGGAGCGCGTAGATCAGAGTGGAATGGCCCTTGCGAAATCAGCGACTAGAGCGCGCACGCCTCAACGGGAGCAGTTGGTCCGCGAAAATCTAGCGAGGCGGCGCGAGATGGTACGAGGGGGCGCGAAGAGCGTCGTCCACGGCTGCCCGCGACTGTAAACATCCGGCCGTAACAAGACGAAAGGCGGGCGTATACAGAATGGATCGTGCGAACATCCGGTGAAATCCGTCGTTTTCGGCGCAGCGAGAATTCTCGCTCCACGGAGCAATCCGTATTCTGCGGTTGCTCTCAATCTGCCATTGGAACACAAAATTTACGCTCCCGATCTGCCATTGGAATGTGATTCTTCAACTCGGAGCAGCAAAAGTTGATATGTATCTACTACTGGAATTCGACACGCATCATGAAAAAAAAGAAGGTTGAGTGTTTGTAAAAGTAGTAATATTGTAAATATTTTGGGGGTTCTACGAGTCAAAAGCGCGATATCACAAGACATACCTTAGAGGAGGGCACAGGTCGGCAAAAATTGTGAAGCTCACAGACTCACTCGAGAAATATGTCTTACGCTTCGGACACACTTGGACTCGGGCTCAACAAACCTTTTCCTTAGCCGGACTCACTCGGACTCACACTCACTAACATTTTCTTCAACCAAACTCACTCGGACTCAAACTCACCAAAATATTGTTCACCCGGACTCAGTCAGACTCACGTATTTATCCGAGTCCAAGCGAGTCGACTCATGAGCTGGATGGCCGACCTTTGCTGGAGGGATCCAGAAATTTCGATCATCTGGTGTTCTCTGACGTGCCCTGACACGGCGAAGCCTATAGGGGCTCCAACATGTCGCCCACGATGAAATGCAACCGCCGCGACCACTATCGAACCCACGAGCATCGTAACGACTGTACTACCGAGGCGAACTCTTAACCAATAGCCTTATTTTGATTTAGACGTAGATTTTTTTAGAAATATTATAGCTGAAGCGAACTCTTCGTGTAGGTAGCACGACTTCATGTTGAACGCGCGTGAATGTCGCAGCGTTTAATTTAGTCAAAACTTTCGCGGTATCCAAGAAGCGAGGCATAAAGTGTATTCAGCTGGACGTTACGAAAATAAAAATAGCCACTTATAGCTTCTAGAAAAAAAAGGAACATTTCAACACGTATACAGATTTCCAATCGTCTGACGGAGAGAGTAGAAATAAAAGTGGTTGATGTATGTCAAAAGGTTTTGACATTGCCGGGAAAACTGAGTTTGAAATCTACGAGCAGGGTCGAAGCCAGGAGGTGGCAAACCAAGCCTGTGCCACCCCCCCACCTCGAAGAGCGAAAAAGGACTATTTAAAGGAGGTGCCCCCCCCCCCCAAAAAAAAAATGTCCTGTCCTCGAGGTGTCTATTGAAGAAACAGCGCGTCAGAGAGTTTGTCACCTTTCGTAGCCTCAGCGTCCGGATGACGAAGTTCGCCATGGCGTCCTCCGAGAGCAGCGTCACCTCAATGACGCCGTACTTCTCAGGCTTGTCCAACTCCATGGGCCAATACTGACAGCACATCACCTGCGACAACACCAAGGAGCGAGCGCTTCGTACTATGCATCGTGTATTCTAGCATAGAAGGCGGCCCATAAACAGCTGGAGGTGAACTGGACAGCTGTTAAAAGGGAAAAATTTTCGTATGCACCTCCACGGAGAGAAGATGGCAACAATAATCATCCACTCACTACATCCAGAATCAGGTAATTCGAACAACTACCAAAAGTTCATATTATTCTAACGCTACCCCCACTGCTCTAGTGTAACTTCAATCTTACCGTGTGTCTGACTTGCTTAAATAGCATTACGATTAAGTGAAAACTAAACAACTTAAAGTGCCCGTGTGTGTTTTAACTGATCCTAGATAACCCACAAATACTAATAGCACTATATTTGCCCACAATCACAACTTCCTGTCATCCAAATGTAACACTATGGCGAAATGACATCCTCATTCGCGGCGATTGAATTAGGGAACAATTTGCCCTACATGCTAAAATCATCATCATAATTGCACACATTCAAACGTGAACTTCAAGAGTACATTTTGGCTACATTGCCAACAATATTTATTCTCCTGTAAATGTGTGTACTTATTTCCAAAATATTTGTAATTTTATATTCTTAAATCTGTATAATTATTCTGAACTAATTCTGGCGCACTTCTAAAGCAATTAAAATTTCTTGTTTTTTGTTTTGTTTTCTGGATCTTTTAGGATATACTTCTATTTGCGCTGTGTAATTTAGACTGATGGATAATTTATTTATTTTGTGTTATTGTTCACCGAGGATCCCGCTGCAGTCGCTCGACTTGGAACCCTTGTCTGCATACTACCAACCATGAAGCTTTGTATCTTGAATAATTAGCTTTGCCGCAAAGGCAAAGCAACGAACGCGATATCAACAAATTGGAAGTTCACGCGCAGAATGGCAAGCAGATCGAAATGTGCCCCGCCTTTCTCACGCGCAAATCACACACGAAAAGTGCCCGCAGGTACAGATGAATGCGAAAAAGCGTCTCAGCTGTTACTTCACTCTGTCCTAAAAGCGCACCCTTTTCGCAAAAAGAGACTGTGCAACGATTATAGTGACTTTTGTGACCCGGTACCTACAACAGAGACTGTGCAACGATTATAGTGACCTTTGTGACCCGGTAACTACAACAGAATCGTTCTGGTAAAAGTCCAAGGCCAGTCAAGACGTACGAGTGTCCCCATCGCGAGCCCCGCCGTGGTGTTCTAGTGGCTAAGGTACTCGGCTGCTGACCCGCAAGTCGCGGGTTCAAATCCCGGCTGCGGCGGCTGCATTTCCGATGGAGGCGGAAATGTTGTAAGCCCGTGTGCTCAGATTTGTGTGCACGTTAAAGAACCCCAGGTGGTCGAAATTTCCGGAGCCCTCCACTACGGCGTCTCTCATAATCATATGGTGGTTTTGGAACGTTAAACCCCACATATCAATCAATCAATCCCCACCGCGAGATAAGTGAGGGCGTTAGCGTCCACCCCGCTCCCTCTCCGCGGGGCTAAGTGCGAGCGCGAGATGAGAGCACGCGCGGCCGCGTCGTGACGAGGCAGCGACGCACACTCGTTGCGTCATCTTGCTGGTAATGCCGAAAACACGATGGTTCCCCCCAAGATGCCCGTCATCAGCGGTAAGTGGTAGATATAAATATTTTGACATTTAAACGTTGGAGGAGGTACTGCATCGTAGCTCAGTGGTTAACGCCTTACACTTGAGAGGTCCCACGTTCGATTCCTCGCACCGGGAGTCTTTTTCCGATTTTTTTTCTTGCGTTTTCACACACACACACACCACACACACACACACACACACACACACACACACACACACAACACACACACATATATATATATATATATATATATATATATATATATATATATATATATATATATATATATATATATATATATATATACGGGGCACGACATCGCGCCAAGCATGCCAAGCTTACGATGGTTGCTCTTACAGGCTGCCATTTCGTGGATGGTGCCTTCCGTACATCTCCATCCGAATTGTGACTTGCCCGCTGCCCCTCTTCAGCTGCCGCCTGCTTCGGCAAACCGCACGCCAGTTCCGGTGGGAACAAACTACCCCATCTGGCAACCTGGAATCGCGGCACCAGGTGGTGGCACAGACGGCGCGGGATTCATAAGCCAGCCAGGAGCCGTCCACTTCGGGCACGACATCGCGCCAAGCATGCCAAGCTTACGATGGTTGCTCTTACAGGCTGCCATTTCGTGGATGGTGCCTTCCGTACATCTCCATCCGAATTGTGACTTGCCCGCTGCCCCTCTTCAGCTGCCGCCTGCTTCGGCAAACCGCATGCCAGTTCCGGTGGGAACAAACTACCCCATCTGGCAACCTGGAATCGCGGCACCAGGTGGTGGCACAGACGGCGCGGGATTCATAAGCCAGCCAGGAGCCGTCCACTTCGGGCACGACATCGCGCCAAGCATGCCAAGCTTACGATGGTGGCTCTTACAGGTTAGTTACCTGAAAGGTGCCAGTTGCTACAGAACTAGTAATTATGTCCTAGTTGCGGTGTCGTGCCCACCCGAATTCATAGATAAGATACAGCGTATGAAAGATGTTTCTTTTGTTAAGTGCCGCGCTTTCTGTTCTTTATTGTTACTTTCTCGCCGGTGACGTGGAATCTAACCCGTGCCCTATGACGAAAACTGAAGCCGACACATTTTCTCAAGCTCTAGACGCCATACGGAAGCTTGAAGAAAGCCAGGATACCTTACTAGCCGAATTGAAAGCTCTGAAAGAGAAGCATATTGAAGCCACCAAGGAAATTCAGTTGCTTATGGCTAGAGTCGCGGCCCTGGAAAGCACTACCACGTCACCACATAACACAGGTGTAACCGAGGCAAGTGCCAATGCACTGCGTACAGTATCAAGCCAAGTGACAGAAATTTCGTCGCGGTGTAATAACTCTGAAAATAGATTACGGCGCGAAATCATCAACAGATTGCAGAGTTCAACATCGAAACAGGTATGCGGCCTGCTCCCGGGAAGTCGTCTATAGGACCCCCCTTTCATGTGGTGCTTGTTATGTCGGAACGACTGGAAGGTGCCTGAACGATCGGCTGAGAGAGCACGCGAACAATGTTAAAAACGGGAAAGATGGTTTTCTTGCCCAGCACTGCACTGAGTGCAAGTGTGTTCCCCTCTTCGAGGAAACAGCGACGTTGTACAAACACAGAGATGTGGGCACCCGGGTCATTGTCGAGGCTGCGCAAATGGCACGCGAACAGGTGCCTTGTGTTAGCAAGCCCTCCGTGGCCTTGTCCGAGAAGGAGCGCAGGTTCCTCGAAGGATTCGGTGCGGGCAGGTAACGCGCACAGGTGCCTTGGATTAGCAAGCCCTCCGTGGCTTAGTCCGAGAAGGAACGCAGGTTCCTCGAAGGATTCGGTGCGGGCAGGTAGCTTTACCTTTCTGGTTCGGTTTCTTCTAGATTTTTTTCTTTGCTGTTTTTCAGTGCCTTTGTATTTGTGTTGTTTGTTTTTGGTTTTCTTACTCATGTTCTGCTCTTGTGCCATGGTCACTGTCTCCTCTATATATTTTCGTGCTCTGCGCAATAAACTCAGTTGGAAGTTTGCGCTCGTGTCTTTCGTGTCCTTCTTGTCTCTGTGTCGTCGTTTCGTTCTCGCGCAATAACTATCGTCATGCCATACCAACTAGCCCAAGCTGCCACACTTCTAAGGCGCTCTAACCTTCTTTTCTTTGGACTGGACGATGAACCTAAGGAATACTGGGCAAAATGTGAGCAGAAAATAATCGACTTCTGCTCAGAGAAATTAGGCATCACTGTGACGGAACGGCAATTTGAACGTGTGCACCGAATAGGCAAATATACAGAAGACAAACGGAGACCTATAATAGCGAAATTAGCCTTCTTTAAGGATAAAGAACAAATCCTGTAGTCTGCACACAAACTAAAAGGTTCCGCATTTTCCATACGAGAAGATTTTTCACTGGAAACTCGGCTGTCCCGAAAGAAGCTGATTGAATTCGCGAAAACGCAGAGAAGTGCGTATAAGCTCTCTGTGGACAAGCTACGCATCGCTTCAAAGACATACATTTATGACTCTGCGACGAACACAGTTATCGAATCTGTCAGATAGCTACAGCGTTGCACGCGCGTGCAGAATCAACGACCGAAACATGCTAATACCTCATTGTCGCTGTCAATCGCTAACACACGCAGCATTATGTTGAAGCAGGATTTGATATCTGCTTTTCTGGATGACAGTAAATCTGATATCATTGCATTCACGGAAACTTGGCTAAATCCTGCCATCAGTGACGACGAAATATTCACCTCAGCCAGCATTTATCAAATCTACAGGTGTGATCGCACTGGTAAAAGAGGAGGCGGTGTTCTGGTCGGCATAAGGAAAACCATTACTCCATTTTTTATCAACACTAATTCTGACCTCGAAATAGTTTGGGTAGCTTGTACAGTCCCTTCCTCCAAAATCCTCGTAGGTTGCTGCTATCGTGCGCCGGACTCGGACTCTTCCTTCATTAATATGCTACGTGACAGTATAAACAACGCTTCTGAAATTTTCCAAGCCGATATCATTTACTTATTAGGCGACTTCAACTTTCCGCTCATTGATTGGGCCACACTGTCATCGCCCTGTCACATGTCAACTGAATTTCTTAACTCTAGATTTCAACCTCTTTCAAACTGTTCTTAAACCTACACGTGGTACGAACACCCTTGATCTTATCCTAACGACCGCTCCGGAAACAATACGTAATACAGATTACCTGGACGGATTCAGTGACCATAATTTACTCCAAGTAGATATAAACATACCCCTTCCCGTAGCCGGTGTACATACAAAACAAATTCGGGACTATAATAAAGGCGATTATCAGGCAATTAACACAAAGCTAAGGTTATTTTCCGAAAACACTCTCCTGCCGTGTTTCCACAATAGATCCGTAGAAGAGAACTGGCTACTTTTCAAGCAAGTTTTGTGTACGTTAGTTGACAAGCATGTTCCTCTGGTTAAAATTAGCAATGGTAAATCAAATCCATGGTTCAATGAAAAGCTTCTGAGAATGCGGAATAAGAAAAAACGGCTTTACAATAATGCTAAGTGCTCGGGTAGTTCTTCTTCTTGGCTTAAATATAAAACCTGCATAAAAGCATATTGCACAGCTTTAAGTAAGGCTAAGGAAAAGTATTATTCTAATGATCTACCCACACTACTGAAAAACAACCCAGCTAAATTTTGGAAAGTCATAAACCCCTCCAGCGAAAACCAACACATCTCATTGCATGACTGCAACAACGTCCCTCTCAAAGCTAGCCAGTGTCCAACAGCATTTAATTCCTTTTTCACTTCTGTCTTCACGAAAGAAAACAGTACCAACATACCCAACGTAGCTGAGTTCGATTAAAAATTTATGGAACCAATAGATATTCAATTAGAAGGCATAATTACAGCCATAAATAATCTTAAGTTGTCGTCATCATGCGGCGTGGATGGAATCAACTCAAAGGTGCTAAAGAATACGGTAACGGTCACAAGCAAAATACTACTTCATATATTCCGGCAGTCTCTCGAAACAGGCATGATACCGTCTGACTGGAAGCTGGCGAAAATAATTCCAATATTCAAAAGTGGAAATAAAACCTCATGCGAAAATTACCGTCCTATTTCCCTTACGTGTATTTGTTGTAAAATTCTAGAACACATCATCGCTTCACATATTTATAGGCATCTGGAATCCAATCATTTCTTTTTCAAAAATCAGCATGGTTTCAGAAAGGGCTTTTCGTATGAGACTCAGTTGTTTGAATTTACCACAGAGCTTCATGCAAATATGGACAATAATTATCAAACTGATTGCGTGTTCCTCGACTATTCGAAGGCGTTTGACAGGGTTGCACACTGTCGCCTGATATCGAAACTTTCCGCCCTGAAATTAGACTCCTGTACATTATCATGGCTTCGCAATTTCCTGTCGAATTGTCAGCAATACACAACAGTTAACAATTTGTCTTCTTCCCTATCTGACGTTTCTTCAGGTGTACCACAGGGCAGTGTACTCGCGCCATTACTTTTCCTCATATTCATCAATGATCTTCCGCAACATGTCTCTTCTTGCATCAGGGTGTTCGCTGACGACTGCATTATTTACCATCCAATCAAGAACAGTGAAGATCACCTGTCACTCCAAAACGACCTCGACGTAATTAATGGTTGTGTAGTGCATGGCTGATGACACTAAATGTCTCAAAATGCAAAGTAATGTCGTTCACACGTAAACCTAGCATATCCGAATTCTCTTACAGTATTAATCATTCCATTCTATCGACTGCAACACAATATCGGTACTTGGGCGTAATACTGACACCTAATCTATCCTGGTCCGACCACATTACGGCAATCTCTGCCAGCGCCTCGAAATCACTAGGTTTCTTGAGACGTAACTTGAAAGCTGCACCATCAGGCATTCGCAAATTATCTTACTTGACACTGGTTCGCCCTCAACTAGAATATGCCTGTTCGATTTGGTCTCCCCATCAAAAATACCTAATTGACTCATTGGAAAGAATCCAGAATAGAGCAAGCCGCTTCATTGCCAATAACTACAGTCCGCATTCTAGTATATCACGAATCAAACAGGAACTTTCACTCCCACTCTTGAACATTCGTCGCGACATTGCCCTGCTGTCATTCTTTCATAAAATTACCCATTCTTTCCGAATCACCGTTACTGGTCTGCAAAAACCATATCTCACTTCACGTAGACTACACAATCATCTTAGCTATTCCCGTGTATACGGCTCAACAAACGCGTTCAATCAGTCCGCACTTCCACGTGCTATCCGTCTGTGGAACAGTTTGCCTGACGACATTGCATCCCAGACAAACTTTGACACATTCCGTCATATCTTATCAAGCCACTTCACAAGCCTCAGCAAGTAGATGCCGTATCATAATTCATTGGTTCGTATTGGTTCATTTTTGTGATTGTCACATTCATGTGCGCGAGGATTCTGAATTGTGGCCGCTGCATGCGCAGGAAATACAGTGTTCCGCCCACGGTTACTATGCGTGTATCTTTTGTACATGTTGAACTTTTGTACATGTTGGTGCTTTTTGTTTGACTTATTATTTTCCAATTGTTTCTTTTGTATTTGTTTTAGTTTGAAATGTATATAAGTATTGCGCCCCTTACTCAATTGTTTCTTTTGTACTTTTTCTCATTTTGAGGTGTCTATATGTATTCCCCCTTGCTCAATCGTCTGTCTTGTATATTTTTTTCCAGTTTATTTGTATATATGTATAGCCCCCCTTACTCAATGCCCCCCATGGGGCCAGTAAGGTACTTTGAAATAAATAAATATATATATATATATATATATATATATATATATATATATATATATATATATATATATATATATATATATATATATATATATATATATATACGCATACATAAACGGTGAGTGACGGTGACGCCGATGTCGACGCCGGCGGTGGCGGGAAATCCATCCAAGATTGCCCATATGATTCGTATCGCAATAATAATAAACCGAACTGAATCTGAATGACGAGCGGGCGCGAAGCAGGTTGCAAGGTCCATAATGTGTAGGTTGAAGTCGCCGACTGATATAATGAGTTTGTGCAAGTACGTGTTTTATATTGTGCCACAATTATGAATATTGTTTGTGCACTGTAAACCTTTTTTTCTTTTATTCCCATACATTTGTGTTGCCTTTAGATATGCTTTTCTAATCACCATGAAAATGGAAAGTGAGCGTGGACGACTCAGCTATAGGTTCCAAAGTCCATAAAATGTGCGTTGAGTTGGCCGACTAGTATAAATGATTGGGTTTCTGCTTGTAGATGTTTTACATTATCCCGTTTTTGTTTGCTCTTCTTGTAACCTTGTGTTGACGAAGCAGGTGCTTTTTTTGACAGCTGCGTAGCAGGTGCGATACAGTGTGGACGCCGGTACATCGGGCGACAAGGCTAGGCCCTCAGGAGCCTCGTCTACCAATGGACGACTCCTTGCAAATTCCAAAGTGCGTTCGGCGAACACCAGTGCCCACTGAGACCCCGGTCAGATAGGGACGCCGTGCACGTGTCTCACTTCTCGCACGAATGGGTGGGTTGTGGCCGGGCTACAGGGGAGGCGCCCTCGCGTGGGAGCCATCCGACGAACTCGAGTGCCACAACAAGACGCACTGCCATCACGTGACTGCCGAGACCGGGTGAGAGGGAGAGGCCACAGCTGGCACCGTTCCAGCACACGAACGGACTGACGCGAGTGTGAGCCATGAAAGGCTTTCGACTCGACTTCACATCTCATTCGCCACTCGTATACGCAGGAAATTGTATGTTCGTGAATGCTATACACGCAGAGTCGCCGAAAAGAGGCGAATTCTCATCTGGAAAGTGATCACTGCGTGCCCTGAAATGTCATTTTACGCATCTTGGTGCTGTGGCTAATAGCCAAGTACTGCTGATTGGGCGGGTTGGTGCGTTATAATATTGTTTTGCCAAACCGCAGCTCTGTTTCAGTTTTTCTTCACGCTCAAACTTATATGCGCTATAGCAAACCAGATAGACAGCGTAAAAATGTCAGGTGGAATGTTGGCTTAACAGACGTAAGCTAGTTATCATTTTTTTTTGTAATTACACTCGGGTACCACCTTCAGGCCATGTAGCGCTTGGGTGAACCAGTTGAAGGATGTTTGAATGGATACAAGAGCGTTTGAGCAGATCACTAACAGTGGTATTCATGCACCTTCACCGCACCTGCTGACTCTATCGGCATCCCAGTACACTCTTCCGTGTTTCTTACAACATCGGCGTTACGTTAACGCCCTCGGGACGGCTTTAAGCTCTCCCATAGTAGAGTACCCTGTACCCACTCATTACCCACTTTTTTCTACCCCCCCCCCTTTCAGCTCTCCGTAAAAGAGTACCAAGTACTCTAAATCATTAACCTCTTTCATTGAGATTGCAATTATATGAACAGTCTCGGCTACTTTTCAGGGGCGGAGCTCCTTAAGCCGTGAGTCGTGCGTCCCCGATGTATGTAATAGCAGTAGTGGTAGTAAGCAGCCACCTCTCGTTTAGTCCTTGGAATGTCCGCTGGATGGCGATACATGTATACGATGAATATATGATGAAAAGATGCGAGATGGCGGTACTTGGAGTTTGCACTAGATGAACGGATAGATATACGCACGGGACCGAGGGACGTATAGCCGGAAGCAAGAACAAACAGTCGGACGGAAGCATGGACCGCCTGACGGACGCTTCGCCCCACCAATCATCATTTACTCCGTTGATACGCTGTGATTTTTTTGCCATCACCACCGCCGTCCTTCACACACACACATTATATATATATATATATATATATATATATATATATATATATATATATATATATATATATATATATATATATATATATATATATATATATATATATACGGGGAAGGATGCACTAGCCTCCACTTTCTGCGGAGCGAACATCGCCTTTCCGGTTATCTCGTGAACGAACAAGGGAAGTGGGGCGGGTTCTTATGGCTGGTGGGCTATTGGCCACGAGATCAAGCAGAGTCGCCGCCTGGCGGCAACTGGCAGAAGTGGCGAAGTGTGGATTGCTCTGTGCGTCGTCTGCTACCCACGTCGTGTTTCTATGTGCGCGTACGTCATGCACGTTCTTAAAGTGTAGTTTCTCCGGTCAGGTCAGCGCGAGTGTAACTGTTTCTACGTATGCCTGAAACGACGCACGAAAGCATTTGGTCTTGCTCGGCTGCTAATGCATTGTAGTAAGATCGCAGAGTTCAACTTCCCAGAGAGCTGTTTATTGTCTTCGTACCCTCCATTCACCAGATTAATTTCAGAGTGGGTGCCCCTTTCTGTCGCAAGCACATCGCCAAATGCACTTGGTATCCTCCCAAACATGCGGATCATTAAATGGTGTGTGAATGCAGCGTTTTATAGCGCCTAGGTTGTAAAAAAAAAACACGCTCTAGGCCATGCACTTGCGCGCTGTTGGTAGGTGTACAACTACGGCACTGTAGTGACCATAGTCTATTGATCATGTGAGGAGCCTTAGTTGTGTTTATCAGTCCATGGTACTACATAGCAATATAACTATCACATAAACTGTAACGAATCAGTACTTAAACTGTACTTGAGGCAGAGATGCCGTGCGCAGCAGTGTGCTTAGAGCTAAGAACAATTTAAAGCGCCCAGCCATTGAAAATTAATTGAGACGGCATGCCTTATATAATATGACATATAATTTCACTAAATATTTCACCTTTTTTACATTGTCTTCAGTGTTTGTGTAGCATTGTTAGTGACCGACGGAAAGCAGTGGTCACATTTTGTCCGAAAAAAAAACGATCCTTGTCACATTAACCTTGACAGGCGGAACACCTGTCAAGGTGTTCCGCCTTTCCGCCGTCAAGGTGTTCCACCATTCCGCTTGACAGGCGGAACACAAGTTAACCGCGTACAAACACAGCAATGGCGTAATTTAGTGCGAGAACGAGTCCCCCAGTGCGAGCATTCCTATGAAAGATAGAATGCGCTTTACTCGTGGGTAATGTTACCATTGAATAGGCGCCGCGCATCGATTCATTAGAGAAGAGCGTAGACATTAACAGTGAACTGTAGTCAACGCATTTTATCCACCGACAATCAGCTCGACCGCACGCAACAAAGTGCCACTGCGCGTATTTATTTGTATACGCGTTGCCAACCACTGATCCCCTTTACCGGGGACGGTGCTGCCACCTGTAGCCCGATCTCGCCGCGAGTAGCGGTAACGAGCGCCTTGTGCCCCCACAGTAGGCGGGAGCTTCTATGGGCTGCGATCTCCACACACACAAAAAAAAACAAAAAAAAACGGTGCCAAGAGTGTACCTGGAGCGGCCGTGTTCTCTTATTTCAGCGTTTTATAGAGTTACGTGAGATCGGATCTGAACGAGTTGACTGCCAGCCTTTCCTCATATAACATTGCAATTTGTCGCTATCAGATTCATTGCTTCACCTTTTCGGGGAAACTGATTTTGTGCAAATATCCCCGACATAGTCGATAAATGCATGTACTTGACAACACGTGCACGAGTCTACATAGCCACCGAGAAAGCTTCACGAGACACAGCTAGGTATACGGCGGCTATGCACGTTTTGCGGGTTCTGTACCGTTTGTCGGAAGTTATTCGCGTTCATCCGTGCCCGTGATTACGTTTCGTGCGTCATTTGTGTGTGAGAAAGGCGGGGCACGTTTCGATCTGCTTGCCATTCTTCGCGTGAACTTCCAATTTGTTGATATCGCGTTCATTGCTTGGCCTTTGCGGCAATGCTGTGACTTTTAGTCGGAATCGTGACCTTGTAATCGAATATCAAGTACGCTAAATCATTCGTCGTTTATTAAAAAGTGTTCGTTGGCCATCCGCGGCAGCTCTGTGTACGCAGGCTACTCGCCACATTCCTAATGGAACGCTGCGTCCGCATAGCTGTATAGCGGACTCTCAACTTAACACTGTCTACACAACGACGCAATAAAACGCACGCAAGCGCATGCAGAATCAGCGGTGGTAGTATCGGTGCCACTTGAAAAAGTTGCATTAGCGCCACCTGGATTTTAGATGCAAAGCAGCTTATCCCGGAGTTGATTGATTTGTGGGGTTTAACGTCCCAAAACCACCATTTGATTATGAGAGACGCCGTAGTGGAGGGCTCCGGAAATTTTGACCACCTAGGGTTCTTTAACGTGCACCCAAATCTGAGTACACGGGCCTACAACATTTCCGCCTCCATCGGAAATGCAGCCGCCGCAGCCGGGAATCGAACCCGCGACCTGCGGGTCAGCAGCCGAGTACCTTAGCCACTAGACCACCGCGGCGGGGCTTATCCCGGAGTTCAATCCAGTGGTGTGTGCCTAGGGCTCATCAGACAACTGAGCAGGAGAAGTAATAAACAAATTACAAGAATAAAAAAACGTAGAATTATAATTGAACACAAGCAATCAAGCCGACGTAGCCATACGGTTTGCTACAATATTTACTAGAGGAACTCCAGCACAGCGATCACTCAGCCATCATGGAATGACGGGTAGTGCAAGTATTTGCTTACTCTTCTTACTTGCGGGCTTACAACGCACTATAGTGGCTTTGTTTATTGCTTTGTTCTGATTTTTCTTGGAATTAAGAGAACGGCCCATTGCGAACTGCATGAGCCTATTTGAATTCGTTAGCATAAAAAAAAAGGTTAAGCTGGTAAAGTGCAACTACTGAACCTTTGCCGAATTTTGTAATGCGCCAAAGCGGATTCAGGCCACACGGAGCCAAATAGAGCCGAAAGAACGAAGTCGACACAAATCCACGTACTAGCCATCATTCCCATGCTGACTGAAGCGCCGTGCTATCGCAGCTCGCTTATAGACACTAGCGCCAAAGTTCGCTCTAGCGTAAATATAGGAAACTGCGCCTGTAACAGGCAGGTTTCGTACAATAATCCGGCAAACGTTGGTGCTGAGCGTGAATCCGAAACTGTGCCCGTAATTATTCTGTAGTGAAGGAACTCACCCTAATGAAGTCGAACACCTTGGTGAGCATGACGACGACGTAGCATCTTTTCTCCCACACCATTCGCCAGAAGTCGCTGATGGTGTCCTCGTTGGGACCTGCAACGACCACAGTGTACACCTAATTCGAGCGTTTCCATCTTAAGGCGAAAGCACTTTTGTCTCACGCTCGCGGTGACCGTCCGTCCGTCCGTGCGGAGGACCGGTTCCGGCCGCGGCCTCTCCCTCTCACATTCTCTCAGCAATTACGCGATTGCTGATGGCCATATCGTTTCTTCAAACACGCTTTCGGATTTGCAAAGTGTCCTTCAATTTTTTTTAAACATTTATGCCTTCATAGGAAAATACTCGTCAGTTACATTTGACTGAAACAGTTCGATTAAGCGCGGTTTCAATACTTTTCACGTTTTCTCAAACGAACAATTTAATCTGGCAGTTAACTGCGGTAGTCAGTGGCTTCATAGTAACACTGACTGATAAAACTACTGTTACTACTGCAACAACCAACCTGTCCCTTAATCTTTTTTAAAAAGTCAAGAAAACCCACCATTCAGCTAAAGAAACCCTTCATTCTACAATTTCCGTGCAAACCTGTTGTTAAAAGCCATATGCCTAGTTACTTGCGCTCTGGAATTCAGGCGCGGCGTCCTACAAGCGTGAAGTAATCTCAGTGAACTGGCCTTTGTCAGAGTATATTAATCAGCTGCCCGCTCATAATAAGTTCACGTGCTACGTGACGCCAAACATGCGCATAAGAGTGTTTTCACACTCGTCGCTTGGCTTATAGATGGCGTTGACTGTCCCTCCTACTTCTAAATTCTCATATAAACCCAAAAAAATGAATGGAGGAAAGGCCGCTGTGGTAGCTCAGTGGTTAGAGCATCGAACGCGTTATTCGAAGGTCGTAGGGTTCGTTTCCTGCACACGGCTGGTTATTTTTCATCCACTTTTCTTTCTTCTTATTTACATTCCATTGGTTCTAATCACTTCCCCTGTACATTCCTTGGCATTACTGGCCTCATTAATATTGTGTTAAAACACGAAAAAACGAGCCCATAGGTATACACTTCTTTCCCTTATTATATATATATATATATATATATATATATATATATATATATATATATATATATATATATATATATATATATAGGAAGTAAATGCTATGTTGCATAACTATACTAGAAAAGTATGTTTTCACCCTTCTTTTGTTGTACCGATTCAACTATCGCAACGTTTGCATAGAACTGAACTTAGATGCTGCGTAAACCATAATCTGTTGATGTTAATGGCATTATATTGTCGTTACAAACAATTGTTAGACACACACACACACAAACACACACACACACACACACACACACACACACACACACACACACACACACACACACACACACACACACACACACACCTGAGACAACGTGACGTATTTCCTTCCCTCATACTTAACTAAGCTCCCACTCCCGAAACGCGGGCGTACTCAGAATCCCTAATGACGCACCCTATACGCTTGTCAAGTGGTCCAATCTCTCCCGCATAGAAAGGGCTTCAGGTCTAACGCATACTTTCGGCATTTCCATAGCTTACTTTGCTATGGTCCTCCGGCTTGCCCCACCTTGGGACTTCGCTAGAACCGGCTCTTAGGACCTGTGAGGCCACGCTCGACAAACCTTCGTTTTGGTATACATTTTTGGACAGAGGCGGTATAACGGGCTTCGCTAGCGACATAGGTCGTTCCGGCCCAACAAATAACAAGCGGCGCGGGCACTTCCTTATATATACTCTTACCTTGAGCCGCGATGTAGGCGTTCGGCTTCAGAATGCTCTGAAAGCAAGAACGAAACAAAAATGTAAGGCGTGTATACAATGGGAGGGACGCTTGGATGTGAAAGCAAATTTATATTCTGCAACGTTAACGGCTCCCTAGGAAACGAGACTCGATCTCACGAGAGGTCGCGACCGCTCCGCTGTTATACGGCAGAATAAAGAATGCGCTGCGCCCGAGCGCGCATCAGACTGAATGGTTAGATTAGATGTGTTCTCTTTTTTTGAGTGCTTTGCAAGCACAACGCGTGACACATAAACTGCTGTCAAAGAAGACGACACAGTCAAGATGTGTTGCAGGAGAATGCGGGTAGTGATGTCGCAATTTACCGCGTTAATTGCATACCTCGTGTGATTAACCGCAGTTAGAGCAAATATTCTGCGCCTTATGTGTGTTATACTATTTTCCTATATTCCAAGCAAAAAAAAAAGTTGGTTCCGCCATCTGGGGTTTCTGAGCGAATGTCTGTCATATAAAATGTAAAAGATGGTGAATTTGATGTATACCGGACAGTATACAGCAATACTTTTACATCCTGAAAGAGATCCCAAGTTTCACAAAAAAAAAGAAAAAGAAAGAAATAGGTTTAACGTATTTGTCTTTTACGGATTGATGGATTTATAAGCCGAGGATTACGTTAAAAGCGAGATACGCAACCACTTTAACGTGTTAGATATTGATTACCTGTGCTTCTTTAACGTGCACATAGGAATAAGAGGACAGCTGTTTTCGCATTTTCAGTTAATCAAAATGCAGCTGCCGCGCAGGACAACGAACCCACGTCACAGTGCTCGCTGCAACCACCAGCTGCGTAAGACCCTTAGCTACCCCCGTACGTAGACGTCAAACGTCAAAAGTGAAGCTTGTGATCGTATCGAGGTGTACATTTGTACGCTGTCAACACGTTTAAGAAGAAAAAAAAATGCGCAATCTGTGGATTACGTAGTATAGTATTTTCGATCACATCTGCCAGACATAGGTTGTGCTTTTATACTCTTCATGTATCATCATGAAATATCTGTAGTCGCGCGTTTTGGCATTTAAGTGCAAGCGTATCTATTGTGTATATGGTTGTAAATGTATTTCTTGTGTATTTTGTTTGCCCTCCTGCAATTGGGACTGGCAGTATGTAAAAAATAAAAAAACAAAAACAAAAAGAACGCGCAACAATGGTGACTGCACCGCGTTCAAGCTTCAACCAACCACCACAGAGAAACTGCATTCTCTTCGAGTTGAGCAACCGGCACCGATCTCGAAATTGGATTCCAGTGACTTCCACTGAATTTCGATGAACTCTGGGATCATTTTACGTCGCCGCTATTGAATTATAAGCTCCTCCGTGGTGGAGGCGTCGTCAAGTGAATGAACCCAGAGCGTTTGGGATCCCGCGAGAATACTCGTCACTGATATGAGCAAAACTGGAAGCAAATAATATTATTTAAATTCACATTTTGGCGTCTTACGCGCCAGAACCGGGATCTCAGATATCAGTCAAAGCACAGTGGGGACGCTCTGTTGTAATTTCAACACCCTGGAGCCCCTTAACGTGTAACCAAATTTAAACACGCCGGTGTTCTCGTATGTCACTACTACCGGGAAAACGAGGTCCGCCGCGTTTGGCGAGTACTATACTTCATAGCGTTGAAACATGTATGATGCATCACCGTAGTTCGAAATAAAGAGGTTTACTTTACAATGTAGAGCCGGATTTGCAATGTCAGTGCTATAGACATGCTGTGAGTCCCGTGACCAGTCTTCAGTTATGGGTTGCCCCAAAGGATTATGTGGAGAAGAGCGTTGGAATCGCACGTGTTCGTAAATAACGTATGTGTGCAAACCTACCGATAAAAAGATAAGGAAACCACATCTGAAACTGTCTTACAGGGCTCACGTCAGGGTCTACGTTACGCAAGGACGCCAAAGCCATATATATAGCATGCATGGCATTACACAATAAGTGGTCGGCGTTCCACGAGATATGCATAAGGTGAGAAATTTTCGAGAACTGGACACTTACGTCTATGTGGGTAGCGTTGATGTAGTCGGAGTCGGGAATGTCGGGTAGCGTTTCCAAAACGACGCGGTTGTAGTCATCTGCAACCAAAAAGGACATGTTCGTTTTACTAAGCGATCGGGAAAAGCGAAAGGCTTAATGTCAAAAAAAAAAAGGAAGAAGGGTGATGATAACACTGTATACATAGCTTGAGGCAAGAATTTGAAAGTGAAAGGCACTTAGGAGGCGAACCGAACCAAGCGCATACTACTCGCACTAGCCTGTATAGGTACCCAGGCAATTTTTTCATTTTTCCTCATAATAATAATTATTATTTCTTAATTACCTTTTTTTATTTTGAGCTCGAAACCCAAAACATCAACACTGGGATGTAGAGAATTTTCGGAAACCATCGACTGAATTGTTTCCTGAAAGATACGGCTAGCACTGACATTTTTCCCGCGCTTTAAAGAAAGAATATAGCAGCACTATAGCAGTGCGCTGGCGGTCCGTCACACGGCTTTTTTTTTTTCAATTTCGCGACTTTCTTTACAACCTCGAAAAATAACAGCGCGAGACATATAGTTCAGGAAACAATTTAGTAGGTGGTTTTTGAAAGTGCTCTGCATCTCAGTGTTCAAATTTTGGGATTCTAGCCCATAACTATGAGTTATTAAAAATGAGTTATTAAAAAGTATTAATTCATTAGTATGGGGATAAATAAAAAATAGCTTGAGTATCTACAGGCTATTGCGAGTAGTATGCGCTTGGTTCAATTCGCCACTGAAGTGTCATTTTAAAATTCATGGCTCAAGTTATGTGGGACACCCTGTATATGCAGGCTAATATAGAGGGCATCGGATATTATCGTAGACCTGGACATCTGTATCGTTAATCTACACATAAGTACACGCGCCTCTAGCACTTCACCTTCACCAAAATGCAATCACCGCCACCGGGGTCGAACCGGCGACCTTTGTGTAAGCAGCCGACTTTGATTCGATTTTTTTGTGGAGATTAACGTCCCAAAACCACCATATGATTATTAGAGACGCCGTATAGTGAAGGGCTCCGAAAATTTCAACCACCACCTGAGCTTCTTTAACGTGCACCGAAATCTGAGTGCACTGGCCTATATACAGCATTTCTCACCTCCATCGAAAATGCAGCCGCCGCAGCCGGGATTCGATCCCGCGACCTGCGGGTCAGCAGCCGAGTACCATAGCCACTAGACCACCGCGGCGGGGCGCGGCAGTAGTCGACTAAACTAATCAAAAGGCAAATAGGTGGTAGCGGCTACTTCAACAAACTCAGACAAATAAAGCAGCGTACGATTAGCCACACCTCACGCGCACAATGCAAGATTACGATGGAAGCTCTCTTTTATACTGTTCGCGTTTACATTTTTACATTTCTCTCTATATACTTACCTATGCTAGGAAACGTTGATACCACGGATAGCCGCTGTGGCGACAAGTGCACAACCCACGAACGCAACCACGTTGTGAATATCCACTTGATCGATTTGCGTGATCGTGAATATCGGATTACTGTGCGCCAAACACAGAGGCCCACGAAAACACGTGCCCTTGTGCACAAAGTACACCCTCAGCGAGTTTGCCGCAGGTTGGATCCCCCATAAATGCAGTTTTTTTTTTCTTCCGTTAGGGCGTAGGAGTTTTAAGCTAGACATTTACTGCACAGATTGCAATGCACTACAGATTGGAGCGTTTATTTTTAAATCATATGCTCCCAGACAGAACGACAACATATCTTTCTCGAATACTTCGTGCTCTTCAGTGTGAATCGACGTTAAATGGTGATAAGTGGTTAGGGCGCATACGGTCCGTCATCTCCCACAAAACAGCACTGTCGGAGTCTTCGGTAGAAATAACAACAAAGAGAAATCTACAAGTACTGCTGACTGGGCAAGTTGGTGCATGATAAAATGATATTGCTTTAGCGCAGCTCAGTTTGAGCGTGAAGGAAAGATACTATGTAGTCAAGAAGGGGAAAACTTTTTTTCCTCTTCTTGACTGCATAGTATCTTTCACGCTCAAACTGAGCTGCGCTAAAGCAATATAATTTTAACCAAGAGGAGAATGGTATCCGCAGTAAATTAGCATCGCGAAGGATCCAGACGCTGTCTGCCATTCCATAATCTGCGCAACGGTTCGTTCCGTTCGCTCACGATAATAGTGTATGTTCTATCGCTACACCTCCCCCCCTCCCACTCCCCGCACACACACGAATTGAATTTAGCGATAAGCAGAGCCCTGCATTATGCCATTCCCCACCAGCGAATTCAAGGTTATTGCGCGCATTTTCATCGTCATCAGCAAGGCTTTGCGGCACTTAAGAAAATTGACGCTATTGGTTTCGGCTGCTCGGTTTTGGAATCGAGAGAGGCGCGGTGTCAACGCCGACCAGAGAGAGAGAGAGAGAGAGAGAGACAATCAATTTCATCGAACGACGCTGTCGCGAACGTCTTCTAACTAACTAAAAGAAACGAACTTTCGTATTCGCGTCTGCTTCTAACGACTCCACGAAATAAGAACTTTGGCTTCGCTCATTGTCTCCAACACAGAACATCTCACGTGGTGTTTAAACTCTCTATTTTCTCTGAAAGAAAGAGTCGCAAAAATAGCGATAAAAAGAATAACAAACAGGAATCACAATTCTCCCTTCACATTGATTCCATCGCAAGAAAAGTTATGAGAACAATACGTAGGCGCCTACACTTAATGTGTAGCGCCTTATTTAATGGAGCCTTTTTGCTTTTTAAACTTGATTTTGATGCGTAGCATGGTTTTTATGTTTTCATGTTGCCGCATATGGCGTTTAAACTCCTGCGAATTCAGTAAAACTGTTCTTTCGTTGTTTTTTGTGTATAGTTTTAGTATATGCTACCTCGTTGCGGCTATAAACTCGATATATTCCACGTATAAGAAATGACAGAAGGATAAATGTAATGAAAAACAAAAAAAAACAAAAATAGAAGTCAATATAGCCATGCAGTTCAAAGAAGTAAATGTCTGCACGTGATGAAAATAAAATCCCATCGAGCAAATGCAGCTGATATCGGAATTACCCGCACAGCACTCGCCCGTCCACGCGAGTGATGCTCTGTTTGGCACATACCCATCTTTCACCTATTCTTTTTTTTCTGTCGCGATGTTGAAAGAACCCGACCGCTATTTTTACAGAATGACGGTGAAGGCTGCTGTGAACTGAAAACGAATTAAATAAATTCGGCAGTAAACGCACAGTCGTGCTCAAAAGAGGGCTGCAACTGCACAATGCGGCCGCTCCAGCAACCCCCCCCCCCCCTCCCCTACGCTTAATCATAACGCGTCATATGCGAAAGAAATTTCACCAACAAGCCCACATCGCGACTCTTGTCATATGCGAACTCGTTCCGAATCCCTGTGATTGAACGTTGCCAATCGCGGTGCTGGTATCTGAGTGGACATTGTGTCGTGTTATTTCCAGCAAGGACATTGTTCGTGTAAGTGCATTTTAAGTGAACTGTAGTGCTATATATGTGACGGCACTCTATTTTGTGCACATTTCACTGTTGTTCTGTAAGCACACGCACTTGAAAAAAACTTCGCCTACCCATTCTCTTACGTATTTTCCCCTTTAAATTGCTGCGAGGTAAACACATATTGTTATTTGTGTGAAAAGAGTGGCCGGGGGGCCGTACGACTGCTCCGACACCACATTAATATAATCTAATATTAGCATTAACGATATTAAATGTACAACAGCAGCGCTAATTATGTCCTATACGTTTCAGTCAGACCTCCCCCTTCCCCCCCCCCCTCGTTGTGCATACAGCCATGAAGGTCCTTGACTGCTATGGCGACCGAAGGTTCCTGACGGCATTTTCCAAGAACTCTTTACTTCTCACCTACACCCCCGAAAGCACCCCTCCCCTTACAAATTTGGGGGGGGGGGGGAATACAGCACGCGCCTATGTGTATAAGAGAAAGAAAGACAGAAGGAAAATAAGATGGATAGGGAGAACAAGAATGATGCTGCTACATAGGACCACAAGAAGTGTTTTATTCCACGGCTCGGGCGGGCCACCGTGCACCTGCAGCACGGACTTTGCTGCGTCAATACACCAGCACGCAGCAATGAAAGTAGAAAGGTTAACCGTACACTACGTTCAGTTTCCTAACCCACGTGTACAAAGAGCATTCTGGAATGATGACCTGAGGCACTGAACCTGCAGCACTATATACGCGGTCGAGCAGCTCCGCACATCCTAATGGAGGAGCAATTAGCGACTTAATGACGGTGTAATTGCTTACAGGGCAGCAGCTTCTTGTAGGTGTTCTTGTTGTCGTTGTCCGGCTTGCTGGCGTGTCGCATGCAGTGAGATTCACCTTTCGTCGCAAGCTGGAAGGAAAAGACGAAAAAAACGTGTTACGTTAGAGTGCGAACAAATAAAGACGAAGAAGAAGTTAAGAGGAAAAGATCGATAAGATGAATAAGATGAGAAGACGATAGCCTCAAGGCCTCAAGAAAATAAACGTCAAAGGAGGTAAGAACAATAGAAAGCTAAGAGGAAGGGAAAGATAAGAAATAGAAGACAAGAAAAGGATAAGAAAAAGAAGGCAAAAAAGATAACAAGAGGGTAAGAAAAAGGTAAGAAAAAGGAGGTAAGAAAAAGGATGTGAGATAAAAGAGGTAAAATAAAGTGGGTAAGATAAAGGAGGTAAGAAAAAGGAGGTAAAAAAGAGGTAAGAAAAAGGAGGTAAGAAAACGGAGGTAAGAAAAAGGAGGTAAGAAAAAGGAGGTAAGAAAAAGAAGGTAAGAAAGAGAAGGTAAGAAAAAGACAAACTAGATAAAGGCAATGACAGAAGTTAGAAGAAAAGTGGAAGTCAAGAAGAAGAGAAATCGTTGTTGCTGATGATTTGATTTGTGGGGTTTAACGTCCCAAAACCATCATATGATTATGAGAGACGCCGTAGTGGAGGGCTCCGGAAATTTCGACCACCTGGGGTTCTTTAACGTGAATCGTTGTTGCTGAGCCAATGCAAATATTGAAAATCTGTGAGGGGCGAAGCTTGCTCAAGCTGGTAACTACGCGCTTTGAAAACAGTCAGCTTACGATATACGCAGTGAACGCATACAGGAAGAATGTGTATAAAGACGCGTGCAATTAGTTGATTTGTTCTTTCACTTGAAAAACTGAGAAGCCAGCCCATAAAGAGAAAAAAAAAAACAAAAACAGGAGCGACAATATTATATCAGCACAATATATCACCTTTTGACGCGGTGGGCTGAATTTTCGACCAAAAATTTCATTATGTCATGAAGAATAGTTGATGTTCTAAGTGGCAAGGTTCCTTGCTTACGTCTTTTTCTCCGAGAACGTCCACGGTTGCAGGGGCTGAAAGTTTTCCGGCGTGTGCGAACTTCCACAAGATTTTATTGCCGAACTACCAAGACGGGTGCTCTTCGCGCGAGAGACCTCCTATTGTTGTCATTTATCAAGTAGAAAACAATGCACTGGGAAGCTGTAAGTGTTAGAACTCTAGCTGCACACTTTTATCTTCAGCTACCGTATGTCAATACTGCGCGAAACAATGAGTCTTGTGACTATAAAGACCTCTAGGCTCTTTGCACTTTTCATTATCTTGCTAACACATTTTCCGTCGTAGGCTAACTTGTGCGTCTTTGAAACTTGCGCCGCGTTACGACCAATAATTTACGTTGCTAACGTCCCCAGCAAGTAGTCCATGCCAATTCGCTGGGACGGCTGACGAGGTAGCTCGATGGGCTGTAAAAGTCCGGCTGGCCTAGTCGGCGGTGTCTTTCGTCGTTGACAGTCTTGGTAGGTCCTGTCATAACGAGCGACCTCGGCGACAAGTCGTGGCTAGCAGTACTTTTTCTCTATTCTTGCGAGCATGCGGGAGACACCGAGGTGTCCGGCCGTCAGTTAGGCATGTAGGGCCTCAAGGACTTCTAGCAGCAGTGCTGAAGGAACCACGAGAAGGTAAGTTTTTAAAAAGAACCCCGTTTCGCAGGAAAAAAAAAACGACCCTATAGTCTTCTCCGGAAAAAACTTCGAAGCCATCGCGCTGCTCCTGAATTGTGGGTCAGCTCGCTGTCGCTCGGCGAAGTCGGCGCCAGTCAAGGTTCCCCAGAAGCAGTCGTCGTCCAGGTCATCAAGCGACAGTGGGTCGACAGGACACGAGACAGGCAGTGGGCGTCAGAGTGTTTCTCATCAGACTTGTACACGACGGTCCCGTCGAAGTGGTGTGAAGTCTGAGGCTCTAACGTGCGAGGCGACCCGGACATAGATGGCGAGTTTTGAGACTAAAAGAAGCACGCGTTGGTTCCCCTCGAAGTAGACGATATCCTCACGACAGCGAGGAGAGTACATTTGAGACCCCGCCATAGTTCACGCATAATGACGCGTCAAATATGCCGTGAAAACGTGGTGCGGCTCAGTAAGCCCCTAAAATCCGAAGGCCATCAATTTACCAGGGCTACAGGCCCAAAGTTCAACGTAACAATATCAAACGCACATATGCATTCGCGTGATCGCATGGCCGTCCGTAATCGAATAGCTCCCGAGGTTCGTCGGCGTTTCCAATCCGCGGAGAGACGGACAGCTCTGAATTTGGAATGAGCGTCCTGTCCATTATGTAAACACAGTCGGGACCACATCACAAATACAAATGCAAAAGAGAGCGTGCTAAAGTTGAACAAAAAAAAATCAAAAAAAGATTACGAGCCACAGCCGAGCTAGCGACCGACGGGGCAAGTGTGCTCGAATACTTGTTAGGTACGGAGGAAGTTCATGCCATAAAGAAGTTATTTTGGTGCTCGAATACGACGCGGCATGTACGATGACACCAAATCACATATATAACACGAGAACCCACGACGTCGATTTTTTTTTTCTGCGCAGGCTCTTTTACCTCCCTCTGAACTGTGATTTAACGCCAAATCTTTATTCATACGCCTTTCTTTTCAGGCTTAGCCTTTAGCTTTTTCGCAGAGCATGGTGAGTTGCGAAGAAGTATGGCGTAGCACGTAGCGCAGCGAGCGCGGCAGTGTTGACGCGCACAGAAAAATTAACATTATGCGACTTTATTATTCGTAATTTAGTGGTACAGCCAACGTGTGGCACTATTGTTTTCTTCCTAGCGTTTCCGGTCAATCGTACACTTCCGCTTTCCCGAATATTCAGCAACTTCGCTTTAGAGAATAAAAGTGGTACGAAATTAATGGCTCCGGTTTATGTCAAGACTTACATCAGATGCATGAATAATGTACGATATCGGGACATAAGTTCATGTAAAGAGGCTCTAGAACACTTTTTTTCGGCATGGTCAGAAAACACCGCCCATATGTAGTCGAGTCCCCCGAGGACAAACGATCACGCTTTAGCAGCGCCGCATGCGGCCTGGTAATTCCAATCAATTCGCAAAGCTAGCTATAGATCGTTCCCTCTTCTCACTACAGATGATGCCATATACCAAAATGATCACGCATTATGCCCGAATTCACGGTCATTGGCTGACTTGAGCATCGTAGGCTGCGTGGTTAGCGAGGGCGCCGCGGGAGGCCGCCACGTGTCCACGCGCGCTATTGTCTCGATGCCCTGCTCCTCCGCGTGCTCTCGCAATCGCAGTAAAATCAAGCCCTGCTGTTGTGCCAGTTGCCACGTGATCGCAGAGGGCGGTGGCGAGCTTTGGGCTAAGTAGACCCCACGTGCCGCGATGTCGCTACAAGCGCCTAAGTATGTCGGCGGTGCCTACCACTCCTTGCAAACATGGGATCAGACTATCACTTAATAATAAGGGGGTGGAGTGAGCCATTTGTACTTTTAGTGCTGCCCTCCACCACTGGGGGAAGCCAGAAATTGTGAACTTGATAGCGTTAAAGAGCTCGCTTCACAGAAATTCCGGTGTCGGCCTCAGCGTCGTTGGTTGTCAGCGAAAAATCATCTTGTGCGTGACCGAAAAATTGAGAAAAATGTAAATAAATAACGAAAATTCTGGTTACGAGTAGGGATCGACAACGGATCGTTTGCGTGGAGAGCAGGTGATCTACCGCACAGCCACGCATTTGCCTTGTGAATACAGTGAAAATGACTTCATCTGCTTGAGAATGCGGCGAAAGTAACGCGTGCTTTACCCAAACACATGCGTCTTGTATACATGGTTCACAATACAACGTGAGCTATTGCCGTATAAAGCATGGTACAAGCGAACATTGCCATCGGGCGTCAGAACACGTGATTATCATAATGTGTTCATGGTTTGAAGCCCATCACATACAACAAAAAGCCCACACGTTATGCTGCGCACGTTCCCTTAGAGCATACAAATTTCGAAACTATTTGATGGACTAAGTGCTTGAAGTACGCACCAGGGACAAGATATAACTCGTTCAACTCTTAGAGGAGGAGTTTAAAAATCGCATTTTTTTTGGAGGTTGGAAGCACCCCCTTGAAATGGCCATTTCTCATTCTCCATGCCATGACGAAACAAATTTCGGGGGGGGGGGGGAGCTGGAGGGCAGGGTCCCAGTGAGCCACCCCCTGGTTACGACACTGCTTTACCGTCTTGGCAGGATTTTGGAATGGTGTAGGGCCACGCGCGGTATTGCAGGCCAGAACGAAGGCGTCCAAGAAACTTGGTTTCGCGACTTTACCACTCAGGGGAAAGCACATACGTTGGCCACTGCGAAAATGGGCAGATTATACGAGTCGCAAACATGTAGGTTGTTTGCACAACATGTTTTCTTTTTTTTGTTAAGGGTCTGGTATTTACACTAAGAACGTTCTTTGACAAGTCATTGCGGTCACGATACGCTCTGTGCGTTCCACACAGTCTCGAGATGAAAAATAGCTGGATTTTAATGCATGCCCCAGCGTCTCCTTACATCGTAACAACAAATAAACACTAGAAAAACTAACAAGAAATTTAAAAGAACGATAGTCTGGCTTTAGTACAGGTATCCAGCGAACGTGTGCTGCTTCCGGAAGAGCACTTTCCGGAATAACAAGAACCGAGGCGCCCGAAGACGTGTGAGGCTAATCGATAATGCTAAGAAGGAGAATCGCCGCGCAGGTAATGACCGAGAGAATCAGATTTCAGGGTCTTCGCGGATCAATCTCTTTCCAACATTTTCCAAGACATCCGTTTATTTTGTCCGTTTAGCTGTCCTTGGCAAGGTGAAATATAGGATAGCGCTCTGTACGTATCTCGGACATAGATATCCGTGATTTCCATTTTCGTTCAAGTTTCTTCTTCACGCGGCGTCGAAACTCGCCACCTGAATCCATTACGCGTTGCATTAGCAAATCGTCACGACATCCTCTGGCCCCCTTTTTTTTATAAATTTTTAGCAGGATACTTGAACAGCTGATGTCTTCGTCGATGCGTGCACCACTAATGGCACACCACAACGAGGGTCCAATCGAAACGAATGGGGACGTTCCTCATAATTCGTTAGGCAGCTAAAAATGTTATCTAAATGTTCCTCGTATACACATGTAACGTATAGACACCGTGTATGCCATTGGCATAAACTTAAACGAGGGTAGGAAGAAAAATATACTTCATAATGCCTGCTCACCTTATAGAAACGTTTCCGTGAACAGATTATAATTATTGTGAATCCCTTCTATATAACAATGCGAAGTTTCCGATGATTTCCTCTGCATTATATAAAACTCTCCTATAGGAATCGTACACTAAAGGTGTACAGGATCATATATGGACTGCATACGAACGTTTCGATATGGCTAGGCGTGCGTAATTACTTTAATGATGTTCGGGAACGTCGACTACTGAAACAGCTGCTGGATTACGAAATCGTTGAACGGCGTGAAACGAAGAACAGTAAGAAGCACTCCGCGGACACGATAGGCGCTACTGTACATATTGATTTATTGATTGATTGATATGTAGGGTTTAACGTCCCAAAACCACCATATGATTATGAGAGACGCCGTAGTGGAGGGCTCCGGAAATTTCGACCACCTGGGGTTCTTTAACGTGCACCCAAATCTGAGCACACGGGCCTACAACATTTCTGCCTCCATCGCAAATGCAGCCGCCGCAGACGGGATTCGATCCCGCGACCAGAGAGTCAGCAGCCGAGTACCTTAGCCACTAGGCCGCGCTATAGACTGTGCATAAACCAGACTGTTGTGATTATAACCACAATACCATTACATCTATAAACACATTTTAAAATGTATCTGACCATCAAGCAAGTCCCAGTGCATATTACTGGCATAAAGCCTGAAATAATTTTTCAAGCAGGAAGCAGCATAAACATGCGTATTACAAACACAAGCGTATTGCATACATATGCAAAATAGAAAAAAATGAGGGAGAGCTATAACCATCGAAACCCTCCTGTCCACACTATAACACTCTAATGTATGCAGGCACACAGGCTACGTACGCCAGTGGTGCCTGCATACATAAGAGTGTTAAAGTGAAGTTGAAAACAAAAACAATCTCGTTGCAACTACAGGTGCGTTGCAGCTACGGGCAAATATTTCCGACCATCCGGAAGGCTGCTCAGGTTACATCAATATTTGATGTTGGACAGCGCCATGCTTACGAACGTATAGACCACATGGTTCCAACTAAAAATAACCTGCGTATAAGGCTGTTCGATCTGAGGGCAATAGTAAGAGCATGCACGTGTTTGTTTTACAGTACAGAAAAAATCGTAGGCTCCCTCATGTGTCTTCCCCGAAGACGACTTGAAAGCCAAAGCCATCCACCACGGTTGTTATACTGAAGACCGGATATTACAGGAACGTAGATTTTTATTTTAATTCATAGAGTTTTGTATTCACAGGAATGTTACAAATACAAAGTGATGACGAGGCTTGCACGGTCACGTGATATCTTCTGCACATCAGAAATATTCAAATTCAAATTTATTTGCACCTTGTACAATCTCACAGATGGAAGACAACGAAAAAAAAAAGCTACCAAAAGGCAGCTTGACTAGTCCGTTGCATAAAATAATCTATGTAATGCAGGCAACAGCAAAAAAAAGAGTTCACAAAACGAAAACTCAAAAACATATGATCACTGCAGAATAAAAGCAATTTACAATAGCCTCCAAAAAAGCACACAAAAAATTCAACGCCAGGATCAATAAAATTAGGTTCCTTATACAAACATAGATCCAAGTATAGCTGAGGAGCAACAAAACAAAGAAAAATCGATTGACTGAAGATGGTTTAACGAATGATGGTAAAGAATAACATAAACGCTCTATACCAGTATTCAAATGGTGTGTGACAACTTTCCAATACTATCTGTGAGTCGTTTTATAGACCATGAAACAGAGATCTAAGGATTTCGTCTTGAAGAATGCTTCATAGTTTTTATCACATCTTTAAGCCTGACGTCGCATTTCTCTCTAAGAATCCCGGCCTTTTAATGACACCGTTCGATGACATTCGAAGCGTGTTCACATCGTGCGCGCTAACAAACGACCAGCGAAGCAGTAACAAATAGATGTCACGGGAATTCCGTCATGCTCATTGAAGCCGCGTAATATCAACGCATTCGTCAGATCTTTCTAAGGCTTCACCACGGTTACTCCGCGAGGCGAATTTGATCGACCAATCACATTTCTGGCGTCCCACTGACACAAACTGGACCCTCGCGCACCATTTCTCTTTCCCGAGCGCGCTCAAAATGGAAACGCTGGCTCCGCGCGGCAACAATATCGTAAACACACGACCCAACACGTACATTCGGGCATACGAGATGAAGATGGATGTATGGGATTGTCTGTATCCGCGCGACCCTTTCTAATCCGATCCGGGCTCCCAGCGCTCGACGCACTAACGGGATTGGCCGCTTGTCCCAATGCATTCCTCCAACTTCTCTCTCTCTCTCTCTCTCTCTCCTCCTCTCTCTCTCTCTCTCTCTCTTCTCTCTCTCTCTCTCTCTCTCCTCCCCCTCTCTCTCCACATTTATATATCTAACGCCACGTCTACAGCGCGTTCCCTCGAAAAATGGCGAAAAACAAGGTCATAGAGTCAAGGAGTTTTTTTCGGTTGTCCGAAAGCACCTCGTTTCACCCCCAGCTGCTCCAGAGAAGACGAAGTGCTGGGTCCGCTTACGCTCATCTTACTAACAGGCGGATTAAGCCGTGCATATGAGGCTCCAGGCTGGCGTGTCCCTTTTACACCGGCTCTTATCTCAACGTGGAACTATTCAGCAAGGGCGCGGTGAAAGATAAACCTTGTACAAAGTCGATGCTTCCGGTCAAAGTATAGAGTTATGTTGCAAACACGTATCAATTTATTGAAGATAAAAGACTATATAACTGTCAGGGCGATTAATGAAAAGCAATCAAATGGCTTAATGCTCGCATTCACGAGTAGATGATACGTCTCCGTACTGCTTTATTTCAGTGATGTCAGCAGATGCATATACCAACTTGCATGGACATGTCAAGTGTTACATTCTGGACGACCCCGTCACCTCCTGCAAACCGGTCTTCAGTGCAGTGACAAGTGCGATTGTGAGCGCCGGATGCGTGATAACGAATACGTGATAACGGATACGTGATAACGTTTGTTATCGCGAATACGTGATAACGAGCGTGATAACACTGACACAACTTCAGTCTTCAGGCACGAATCCAATACCCGTATGCGCACAAAGTGTTGTGCATTAAGTCCATATATGTCGTCATGAAGAAAATTTACATAGTTTATCATCTCTGCGTGAGTATAGAAAAAAAATATACCAGTAATCAGGTCGCTATTGTGGACGACGCGAAGGCACGAAAATTCCCGTCTATTCCGGTTATTTTGGGCTAACCTCGATATTCTAGTCGGACGCAGCGGGAGCGAATCCAATCTCGCGGAATCAGACACAAGGACACGAGGCGACGGTGGGGAAGTTTTGGGATTGCCGCCCAATTACCCTTACTATAGTACTTAGTATACGAACGGTATACGACTACCCGGTTTGGTTGTCCGGGTTGTCGCACGCTTATAACTATACATGCGAGGAATCGAAGGTTAAGCCTCGGCGCATATGCGACTGTTTGGTATACGAACTCCACCCACAGAAACGCGACGCATCGTGCCGCTCTCTTCGTCGGAGAAAGATAGCCGTGCAGGCCGGTTTCAGCTCGGACCAGAAGCACTTTTTCGCGGCTAACGTAACTACTACGTGCCATAAAGGCTCGTTGTTACTATATCTTGAGCACTGCGTTTGCATGAGCACCAATGTCAGAGTCCGAGGAGAAACTTAACAAGGACGTTCCCGACTCCTAAAAGCAGCGACACAATCGTGCGAATAATCGGCCAACTCTGGACGTATAACGATAATTAGTGAGCGCAATCGGATGGCACCCTTCCGACGATTCTCCGTGGGAGGGACCAGCCATAGACACGGGTGGAGTTCAGGTCTCCCTCATTTAGGTCTTGTATGTCGTTTGAGGAAGACCACGAAAACAGGACGGCGCGCCGGACTCACGGGAGAGAAAGGCGTTGCGACAGACCCCGGAACATGGCTACGCGAGGAGAGCTGTCAATAAGAGTGTACTGTTCCAGCTGGGCGCATCCCTTACAATATAATATAGACTGGCCAATATAATATAGACGCTGCAACCGCAAGCAAACAAGTCAATAGGAGGAAGTTAGTGAGATGGATTGCGCGTGCTCCCGTACGAGTAGACAAAGAGAGAGAAAGATTGACTTTATTTAAACATATCCCGAGGAGGCTAAGAAAGGGCCATTCCGACCCTTAATTCAACCTGGAGGCTCCGCCCAGGATGGCGCTGGCAGCCGAAGGCTTGTAGCGATGTCCCGGGCCCTCTGGACCGCCTGTAGTTGCAGCTTGCATTGATTGCTCTTGAGGGCTTCCTGCCAAGCCTCTTGGGTATTCAGTTGTGCTGCGCTATGGGTATACGAGTACACAAAAGCGCCGAGAAGCCGCAGAGGAGTCGGGCGCGTCCGGTTGCGGGAAAATTGAGTTATTACATGGACGGCGCGTTCCGACAGACGAAGGGCGAGGAAAACGCGCGGGTCGCATTTGTTCGGGTCGCGACTTCATATCTCTGCCGTGGTCCCTGTCGCCAAGCTATATAGTCCGACATATCTGTTCGCTTCTATTGCTCCATTTTTGCTCCCTTCGGCACGTGGCGGGAAAATGTACGCCTTGCCAAAGAACAAATTCAATTACTTACGAAATGCCGCAGTCGTATATACGATAGACAGTGTGCATGAAGAAAATCGATATTGAGGAGGCATACAAGAAGTAACAACGTTTCGAGACGTACCAGTGAAAGCAGGCCCATAGACGCCGTTTCGTGTATTACAGCAATGCAACACAACACGTTAATAACACCAGTACTGATAGTTTACGCGGTAGCAAAAGCCAATCATTGTCTGTGAAACAAACTTCACGCCTAGGAATCAGTCGAAAGTTCTTTACAGTCACCGATAGCATAGGCATTAAAGAAGAACTAATCAGTTTTTGCCGTGAAAAACCATAATGCGTTTGTGAGTAGTGTGAGGTAAGACGAGAAGACACAGGGCGAAACGCGACATTTCAACTTTGCCGGTTTCTGCGGCTACCGCAAAAAAATCAAAGCATATCCACGAGGTGAATGATATCGAGTGGGGCGAAGCGGGCGGACGTACGGACGGACGGACGGACGCTTCAGCCCACTCATCATTCACTACGTGGATATGCTGTCATTTTTTATTTAAACAAATGCTTACGACGCGATTGAGGTTTAGTGCGTATATATATATATATATATATATATATATATATATATATATATATATATATATATATATATATATATATATATATATATATATATATATATATATCATTTATTTAGACACACAGATACATAGATGACAGAAAGAAAGAAGGCATGCCACCACTTGCTGAACTGAAAAAAGAAATACACTATAGATGCAGCTTCAATTTATAGTCTCTTGATTGTCTGACGAAAAAAAAAAAGTAGCTGCCGACGCATGAATAATAATGCGCCAAAAATACGACCAGCACAATTCTGATCACAAGTGCGATTGAACGCTGTGCCGAATAAAGCAATGCTCCGCAACAAACCGCTTCATTCGGTTCGGGCTAAATTACTCTACACGGCCGAAAGTGGCCCAGTCACCCTTACAACGTAACTCGAGACAGCCCAGACACGGTTCACGGAGCCCTAATTAACGCCTCGTGTGCCAGGCGGGGGCGCTCATTAAGGATCTATTTGGAGTAAATCGAGAAGCGCCCAGTTGACGCCGACTCGCCACGGATAACGATCGCCCGACGTAGCTGCCTTAATCGGCTTAGAGCGAAACCGAGGCTCCGGCCGGCACTGCCGTAACATACAGAGACCTCTTTTTTGTGGCGTTGTGGGGACGGGAACTCGATTAGGCATTTAGACAGGGCTAGGGATATGTGCTCCTGACACGACCCAGATTAGAAAACCGCAGCGGCGATGCAATGGCGGTGGGTGTAAACAAAATTACGCAGAAAATGTGTGTGTTTGAGAGAGAGAGAGAGAGAGCGAGATACCTGGGACAATTTCAAGAAGTTCCATGCATAAAAGCTTCAACGCGCAGCGATCGTGGTAATGCTGTTTGAGAGAGTCGAAATATTGATCTAAGCCATCATTCCTTTGTGTTCTGTTCATGCTGTAAATAATTTTTTTCTAAACAAACATTAACATCGAGAAATGGACCATGAAGGCGAGATTGAACAAAACAAGCTTTTTGTTCAATCGTCATCTTCGTCGCCTTTATGGTAGCAATGAAAGCATTAAAACGGAACAAGTGAGCGAGACAGAAAGGCGAAGGAAAAGCAGGGAGGTTAACTAGGTTGAACCAGGTTTTCTACCCTACACTGCAGTAAGGAGAGGAAAGAAATAAATAAAGCAAGGAGCAAAGAGAACGAGGGATACGCGCACACACATGCAAGCGTTCGCCGCGCGCACACGGGCAGTCACAACATTTGAAATTGGTATTTCTGCACATATTACACGTGCGAAATTCTGCAGGGTCTTCTACAAATAACGGTTGCAAGATACGTGGATAGCCGCACCAGTGGCAGGGCGAAAATCCCGGAGCAGTCCCAGTCCATGCGAAACAAAACCACCATTATTAGCAGCAGTTGCGAACAGAGCGAACGAAGCATTTTTTTTTTTCCTCGCTGCAATCGCGGCATGCGAAACACCTTCAAGACGAACATTAAGCGAAACTCGATTTCTTAAGAAGTGAGTGGCTTTATGGTGGTTTAAGTTACTTGAGCTGCCGTTGCTGTTTTACTGAAACAGTGTTGCAAAAAAAAAAAAGAGTGATGTTTGCGCATGATGTTGGCGATTATGCCAACTATGCTTTACCTTGTCTCCTCTTCCTTGCACCCACTGCTTTTTCGTATATTCGCTTGCTACGGTGTGCCGTCTTTCTCTATCTCTTTCCCTTTATATCCATGTATACAACCCATCATTACGACATGGGGCTGAACGTTCGCAGCACCCGAGCCTTCTCTAATAAACACTGCAGGAAAGTCTACTGATGGCTGTCACCACCCTGTGAGAAGAAACGCTGGTGTCGAGAGGCCCCTCAGCTTTGAAGGGACCTCGAAACGGTTTTGCCAATTTTGTACAAACACATTGGGCCGGTAGACCAAGTTGCAAGGGTCATTTACGAACCAATTTGAGCATCTCCGCGCAAACAGTCTAATTTATTACGCTTGAAAGCTGCGAATCGCTGCGACTCGGTGAAAAGGGCTTTCAGCCGCCCACTACCAGAGCGACATGCTCTGGCCACTTGATCTGCCCTTGGCCAGACACCAACAGTGCAACTGGGGTAATAAGAGCAGCTATAACCTTTTCAGAAGCAACTGGACTATATGCGCGGCTATAAAATTTCTCTCATCTAGAAAGAATTCTACATACCTCTCTATCTCACGATCGTCATCCATTGGTCTTTATTTTCCCCTTTGCACTCCCCCAGTGTAGAGTAGCAGGACAGAGCAAGCTATCGCTCAGGCCAACCTCGCTGCCTTTCTGTAATTAAATTTTCTCTCTCTCTCTCTCTCTCTTTCCACTTGATCTGATGCTCACGCGAACAATCTCTCTCATCACATTGCGACGCAGGCGCCACGAATGCGGAGCGGAGGAGGAGGGTATCCATTCATTACTCGTAGCTCCGTTAATAAGGGGCGTTTCGACTGAATTGTGCTGTCAACGATTTACTCCATATAACCGAAAATGTAGTGTGAGAAGACAGTTTCAGGGAGCATTTGACGCTCTGCTGCGCAGCTGCATCGCATAACATCGCATGTCAGGCGTCCCCACCCGTTTAAAACCCGCCGTTGTGTGTTTAGAAAATAAAAAATAGGCAGATCCCACGTACAGTGGGAATCGATGATATGCGAAGCACGAATGAGGAAGGTTGATATGTCAATTTTAAATCACCACAACGTTACGAGGCGGAGGTAAATTATGCCGTACACGACTTCCGTGTCATGATTATCATGTTTGGATGTGCCGTTTACCTTCGTCATCTGTTCACGTCACGTGATGCCAAATTTAGTATGTATGGAGTTAGCGAAACGGCCGCGAGCACGCTATGAGCGTGATATGTTGTCATGTTTTTACATGACACGCGTCTCATGATTATCATGTTCACACCAGTCATATACCTTCGTCATTTATTGACGTCACGTAACACCGAATTTCGTATACGTGGAGCTAGCGAAACGGCCTCGAGTGCATCATGAAGGGTCCTATATACTCCAACGTAACGTTGACGCACGCGCACGCTGGGCACAACGACGCTATAATAGCAAAACGCGAGCACTCTATAGTCATAGAATATATACTATATAAAGACTGGCCACTAGAGCCTTTTCGCGGCCCAGCAAGAAAGGGTCTGACCGACCGCTAGATGGCGTACCCATCCTCACTTTTACTCCTTTTTTAAGACATATATTAGCCTACTCAGGAGGACAACGAATACCCAAGTTTGGCATCGATGTTTTCCCAAGAAGAAATTTTATTGATTTGTGCAATTTTCCTTATCCCGTCTACATCATGTCCCGCTGAGGATATTTAATGCCCTGTAACAGAAAACAGTGAAGTATGACTAGAAAGTGTTGCCTGTCTGCATTGTTTTTGCACAAAGATTGGTGCCATTCATGTGATTTAGATGTGCTGTACATGAATTCCTTTCGTGCAAGCATGAGTGTGTTGCCTGGTAATGAAAACACTCGCTTTCGGAGCACGAGGGTACGGGTTCAAATCGCAACATCAAAAAGAAAACAATTTTGCTATTTGATTTATGCAGAACACATTATCGGGTCTGACCAACCATTCGTGGCGCTGGAAGCAGCGCAGTAGCTGGGCCGCAAGGGCTTACGAGAGAATCCTCTCTTTATGTATGTTTCTCTATGCTACAGTCTGACGCCATGCGCGACCGGCGCGACCAACGTCTGTCGACGTGGTCCGACGACAACCAGCGCGAAATGCGACATGCTGCATTTGGCGCCCATTCGTTAACCCGACAGCACTGCGTCTGCCTATTTCCGAGACGGAGGGACGCCGGACGCGCTGAAACGCGCATGCGTCAAAGCCACGCAGCCCAGCGCGCGCCTGCGAGTATATTAAAGGTCCGGCGCCTGGCGTGGCAACGCCGGCGTGACGCGACGAAATGAACGCCGGCGAGTACGCGCACGCGGTCACGTCGAATTGCATTGGTGCCTTGACTGTGGCATGTAGTCGTATTCTCACATGACACGACTCCGATGTTGATCATATTTGCACCAGCACATACCTACATCACCCACTCACGTCCGGTAATACAAAATTTGGTATAAGTGAAGCTAGCGAAACGGCCGCCAGTGCATCATAAGTGTGGCATGTAGTCATGTCGTTACATGACACGCATTTCATGATTATCATGTTTGCATCAGTCACATATCTTCGTCATCCATCCATGTACCGTAATACCAAATTCGGTATATGTGACGCTAGCGAAACGGCCGCGAGCGCATCGTGACATGTAGTCATGTTACATGACACGCATGTCATGATTTTCATGTTAGGGTCTGTCGCTTGTGTTCGCGATGCAATCATGTCATACCATACCAGTTTGCAACATACCATGCCAACAAAGCCACCGCAAGAGCTGCAGTATCATGAATTGTAAATCATGACTTTCAATACATACATGTCATGATTTTCATGTTATGACTAGTGTTCTTCGTACAGTAATGTTCTTCGTACAGTCATGTTATGCCATACTACGTTCGGTGTCGATACCATAATCGAAACGGCCAGGAGAGCTAAATGTCGTAGGCGGCTAGATAGATACGCTCAAAGTCGCCGAAGTTCGCTAAGAAATGCTTGGCATTTTAAAGTGTTGAACAATTTAGAGTAGTTGGTATTATACTGTGGGAGAGCCCAAAGCAGTCCAGGGCAACAAGGTAGTGTGTTTAGAAAAAGTGGTTAACGGTTTAGAGTACTTGGCACTCTAGGGAAAGCAAAAGGCCGTCCTGTTGCCGAGGAAGCACTAATAGTGCAATGTGAGCGTTAAATACCGCTTCAAAACACCAAAACACAGTTTGCTAGTGTGTTTAGAAAATGTTTCAACGATTTAGAGTACGAGGTACTCTACGATGGGAGAGCAAGTTTGTAAACTGTTACATTGGCTCTCCCTCACACAGCTAATATAAACAAGTTTGGTGTTTAGAAAAAGTTTATTTACAGCATGTACAGAACACAAAGGCTTCATACCATTCCAGTAACGGGGCACATACACTTCGGCACATCTATGTTTCACGACTAACATCACTACGTTATAGTGAAGACATTTTCTCTAATTATCATGACAATGTTGGCATATGTGTACACAAGAACTCAATGCGATATTATGATACAATGGTATACCGATACAATAAATGCAATTAAACACGATATATACCAAATGAAACCATTTAAACAACGGGCGCTGCTTAGCACCAAGTCGGTCGAAACATGTATCCTTTCGTGTTCCACCGGCAGTTAAGGAAGTGTTCACTGCAGTTTACCAACACCCCATTGATGACATTTGCTTTTGAGCTTTAGAAAAAAAGCCCCCCGATTTTCTACAGGTCATTCCCATCATTAGGCAAAATAAATTAAAATAAATGTTCTTTCGAGCCACATAAAAATTACAGACCATTTCCTTGTACTGCACGCGCGTTCCTTTTATGCGAAAAAGGAAAGAGCGACTTTCCTAAACCATGAAAATATCTTGAAAATGTGCTTTCAGTTTCAACGTTAGGAGCCGGTAAATGAGACGACCAGAAGTTTTTCGGGGTACAACGCTTGTGACCCTGAGACCATCTATAATTTTAGTTGATCGTTGCCGAGTAGCGGGATTCCCGAATTCATTGTGGGGCGTGCTCGACTTTGTGACAGACCGTGACACCACGACCCACCGTGACGACAGGAGACGACGACAAGCCGTTGTCCTAATGTGCTTCGCTCATAAAATAGTTGACGGTTGAGAACGATACATGTATAGTACGGGCTAGAAGGGAGCCTTCCCTAAAGTAAGATCACTTTTAACTTCTTCCCGTTGTGCTAACTCGTCAGGAGAGAAAGATACGATTCAACTACCACGTGTTTAGAACATATACGGTTGACGGTTCAGGGTACTGTACAATCATACTGAGTTTAGAAAATGCATTGAACGATTTCGAGTACTTTGATGACTGACAGGTAGGGTTTAACGTCCCAAAACCTCCATATGAGAGACGACGTGATGGAGGGCTGCGGAAATTTAGACCACCTGGGGTTCTTTAACGTGCACCCAAATCTGAGCACACGGATCTTACAGAATTTTCGCCTCCATCGGAAATGCAGCCGCCGCAGCCGGGATTCGATCCTACGGGTCAGCATCCGAGTACCTTAGTGACTAAATTACCACGACGATGCCATTTCGAGTACTTTGTACTCTACAATAGGGCAACAGAGGGCCATGCATTCTTAGAACAGCGCAACGCCACATTCAATTTCAAGATACGTTTATAAAGCGCACGCGAAGTTAGCCTGCAAACGAGCTATAGTATTACCGCACAGACCCACTTTTTCGTCCCTTGCTCTAGATTAGAAACCCGAATGTCCACACAACTTTTACTGGACAAGTTGGCAACCAGCTTGTAGCCAATCAGCATGTTTGAGACAGAAACGAGGAACTTTTAATCTCTAGTCAGGTAATCTTAGCTTCGACCAGACCAATCAGGCAAGATCAAGCCAGTTTCAATCGGACACCAGCATCGTAGCCGGCTCTCTTACAGAGGCTAAGTGGAGGTGGATCGCTCTTTTGCAAATGATGTTTTTTACTGTTATACTCACGCGGTATCTGCATGTTTCACTGCAAGCGTCATCGAAAGATAGTCTTCCGTCTGCATAAAACTTTCATTGCATGTTCTGCGCGAGAAAATCGGTGAATGGCATTCTGGAAACGTGCCGTTGGAGCGACTGTATACGCTACGTTTGGGTAGCAGAGTGGCGCATCTGTTTTCCAGCGCCACTAGCAACCATGCACTGTGGAGAAGCTGGTGAACAGGCCACACCACCTAAGGCGGTAGCCGTCCACCTGGAATCTATCAAGTGACCGCCATGAGCTCTGTAGCGCGTTAGCAGCAAACTGGTGCTTTTTTTATTTGCTTTAGATTCATGTCCTTAAGCTTCGACAGAAAATATTTGCATGGATTTGGCACTATATTGATTGATAAGTGGGGTTCAACGTCCCGAAACCTTACTGAAGTATTCAATGCCGTAGGCTTAGAGGGGCACTCTCTCAAAATCTCGGAGGACTCATATTTTGAGTTTGTGCGTTGTCGCTTTTCGTCCATAGCTGGCGCCACTTGACCGTGCTGCAGCGGCAGTGCATGTAATTCGGCACTACGTTACGCCTTTGTCCTCTGCGTTACCAGACAGGCTAAAAAAATGCTTTTGAACTGTGGCCTGTGAAACGCTGCCCTTCCGTACAATGCACCGCGCGCCACGGTTGTTGGCGCGGTGCCAAGTAGGTCACACGGCTGTTGTGCGTTGACGTCACGCTCCCCTCGCAGTGCGAGCTGACGTCACTCCCTCCCTCGCCTTCACGCTCTCGCTACGGCGCCCGCAGCTGCTTCCTCGTCCTGCAGTGACCCCCCCCCCTCGCTGCACTGCCGACTCGTCGGTTCACGCGCAATAAGCCTGACACGCGCCTAACGTACGCGTTGACACATGTCTGTACGTGTAACCTACAAGACCTACGTCAGCCACCGCTTCAAACGAATCTTCTAGCGCTCACCGCAGCACCCGCGTTGGTGCCGTTCAACCCGTGACGCCACCCGTGACGTCACCCGTTTTTTGTATCTCATCAGGGTTCCCTTCAGGGAAATGTTTCAGGGAAGGCCATTGCGACGCGCGTTTCTATTTACCTTGCGAAGATGCTCGATTTTTCGGTCACGCAAAGATGCTCGATTTTTCGGTCACGCAAAGATGCTCGATTTTTCGGTCACGCAAAGATGCTCGATTTTTCGGTCACGCAAAGATGCTCGATTTTTCGGTCACGCAAAGATGCTCGATTTTTCGGTCACGCAAAGATGCTCGATTTTTCGGTCACGCAAAGATGCTCGATTTTTCGGTCACGCAAAGATGCTCGATCTTTCGCTCACAACCACCGATGCCGACGCCGGAATTTCAGCGTAACGAGCTCTTTTAACGCCGTCACTTTAAAAGAAGTTACATGCAGAAAACTTTCGGGGTGCTAAAGCTGTCACCTCTTCCTCCGTTAAAGGTCTAGACAAACCGTCAAAGGGTTAGATAAATCAGAGAAAATCGCATTGGGCGATAGCTCAAAATAAGAACTTTCTAAACTCGCTGGGTCCAAACTAGCATAAACTCCAGCAGCTAACCTCAATATTTCACTCGGGTGCCTGTTGGTGGCGCTCCACATGTCATGGCCTTTGGTTTAAAAGAACGAACAAACATTTCCTATGGCACCCGCTTTTTTAGGGGCGAATCTCCTTATAGCGGCACCCGTTCGTCCCTCGTAGTCGTAGAGTGTGTAACCAGTATTACGTTTTGACCTGCAAGGTGGTGCCGGTGGGAGATTTTTCCTGTGCGTTGTTGAACAATAAAACATTCGTAGCGTGCGCGTTAACTAAAAGCCGAATTTTCCTGTCTCTCATTCCCCATTAGGAGCCATTCGCATGTACATTGAGCACTATCGGGCGAGACATACATTTATGTCCTGAATTAAAAGCAGTTACTCCAGTGCGACAAGGTTTACAGCTGCCCAGCAGGCCACTCCAGTGTAGATGCAGACTATGAGCGCCTACGAGCTATTAGAAGGCGAGCAGAACGTCGCTATCGCCGCACTGGGAGGCTTGAAGATTATAAGAAGAGTCAGGCCACACACATCCAATCTAACCGACACATGCAAAAGCTAGGTCGGAAAAAATGGCATGATTTCTGCAACTCATTGACCCCATTTATTCCCCTTCAGAAAATCTGGCAAACAATCACTGCTCTAAGTCATCCAGTATCCCAGCGAAACCCGTTCAGAGCATTGGCCATATCTCTTGGATTATCCGAACGTGATGTTTCTAATAAGTTTTGCACAATGCTGACTGGAACAGGGCAATGGGTTCACAACACTACTGCACTGCCTAGTTCTGTAGAGGAGCAAATCCAAGATGCATACACTTTATCACATGCTCAACTGGATAAGACGTATTGTCTACTAGAGTTGCGTACTGCTCTATCACCAACCCGCGTAAGAACGGCAACTGGTCCCGACAACGTATCGTACAGTGTTCTGAAAAATCTAGGACCCAACGGCATGCCAGTTCTTCTACGGATATATAACGACATGTGAACGAAGGCGTACGTTCCAATGTGTTGGAAGGTCGCGAGAATCGTCCCACTACTGAAGCCCGGTAAATCACTGCTTTCGCTTGACTCATTCCGACCAGTAAGCCTCACTAGCTGTGTATCTAAAGTAATGGAAAAAATGGTTGACAGAAGATTACAGTGGTGGATTTAAGCTAACAACTCACTTCCAGAACAGATGGCTGGCTTCAGACGACGGCGATGCACCATGGACTGCGTTCTCGACCTCGTTACATTGTTAGAACATGAGATGAGCTGTGGAAACATGGCTGTTGCGGCGTTCATAGATATTAAGAAGGCGTTCGACTCTGTGAGCCACCTTTCTGTGCTGCACGGGCTTACCTCACTAGGGGTTCACGGTCGTATCCTTCAATGGATCGCCAACTTTCTATGTTACAGACAAATATCCATTTCAACAAATCACGGAGACAGCGATCGCTTCAACATGAGCAAAGGTGTACCCCAAGGAAGCGTTCTAAGTCCGCTTCTTTTCAATGCTCCAATGACAGGTCTTCCAGAAGTACTGCCCGAAGCCTTGAACATATTCATGTATGCAGATGACATATGCACATGGACGTCTCACAAATCACTGGAAGTGATCGAACATCGGCTTCAACAAGGACTAGACGCAATAAGTGATTACCTCAAAGAGCGAGGCATGCAGATTTTTCACGCTAAATCTGTAGTTCTGCTATTCACGAAAAAAAACAGAGAAAAAATTGAAGCTTTTTGTGGATGGCCAGAGAATCGAAATCGCACGAAAGCATCGCTTCCTTGCGTTACCTCAGATAGCCAACTCAGATGGAGTCGGCATATTGCTGATCTAGAAAATCAAGTGAACAGCGCCATAAATGTTATACGTCGCATCGCGGCAACAAAATGGGGCGGTACATCAGCGTCTCTCCTTCACGTTCATTGTGCACTAATCCGACAGAAAATCGCCTACTCTGCGCCAGTTCTCCACAACATCTCTCAGACGTCGCTACACCGACTTCAGCTGTTACAAGCACGAAGCTCGCGCATATGTCTGGAGGTTCCACAGGCAACATCAAGTCCTTTTACACTGGCAGAGGCAAGAGAACCCAACTTTATAGTAATTAGAAATGTGGAGACATGTCGGTACCTCTTTCGTCTAGTCACGCAACACCCTTCCCATCCGCTCATATCCAACATCGTGAACCGTGCTGGAGCGCAAATACACCATGTGTACCAACAGTACATTTCCCGGCTTCCTGTGTCGACACATTGGCCACTGGACCAAAACTACCCGCCATTGCTGCTTGAGCTACCAACTATTGAAACGTCAATAGAAGGACTTTGCAGCAAACATGAAGTGCCAACCGTTGCCGCTTAGCAGTTCTTTGACATCATCTGTTTGACAGGTACCAAGGATACACTCACGTGTACACTGACGGCTCCGTCACCAAAGAGACAGTGACATCAGCATTCATAATTGCGGAATTGCACGAAGAATATGCATGTCGGTTGGGCCACCGCTCTTCTTCAACAACGTCGGAGCTCGTAGCAATTTTGCTAGCCATAAGCTTTATCAAACTGTCAACGACACCAAGAAAATAGGTGGTAATTACAGACTCTCTGGCAGCACTAGCATGTGTGGAAAGTGCCACTTCAAGACACATTGATGTGCGTATAGTATACGCTATACTAAAAGAGCTCTCAGAAGCTACGAAGTCGAATCATCGAGTGGCATTTCAGTGGGTCCCCAGTCACTGCGGAATTAAGGGAAATGAAATGGTGGATGAGTTGGCGAAAACCGCTCATAATTCTACGCAAACGTTCCTCAATCCGGTGTCTCAATATTATGCAAATAGAATTTTAAGAACAACAAAACGTGAATTATGCCTGTCTACCTGGTTCACAGACAAAACAAAGGAATCGATCCTACATTCTGTTGATCCTAATCTTGAATACCAATTAGACCGTGACCTCCCAAGACGTATCGACACACTCATTCATCGCCTACGACTCGGAACTGCTTACACAAAGCACTTCATACTTCGTATTCATCGTGAAACATCGTCAGCATGTTCATGCGGCCACGACGACGAGGATATCTGTCACCTCTTGCTCGACCGTCCGAAACACGACACACACCGAAGGCGACTAGAACAAGAACTGCATAAGTTAAATCCTGAGCGACCATTCGGGTTGAATAAAACACTAGGTCCGTGGCCATCCAAAACAAACGGCAAAGCAATGAAGGTGCTGCAACAGTTCTTCGAAGAAACGAAGATTTGTGACGAATACTGAGCGGACAAAAGTTAAAAGTGAGCGTGTCATCTACGTGTTTGTTCTGCCCATATAGAACTTTTGCTCTCACCCATGTAGGACTGTATACATGTATTGCTATTGTTTTTCTTCCATAACTTTATTTGTACCAATTAGGTCGAAAGGGGTAGCCGTCGCCAATAATTGGTGACAAAAACTCCTTCGTTTATTTTCTATTTCAACAAAAAAAATGACAGGGTTGCTACGCTATACTCGCTGGGCGTAACCACCTTGGTTTTAGAAAGCTTTAGCGAGCATTGAGCCGAGGTGCCATAAATACCGTGAAGTAGTATATGCCATGAATTCAAGGTGGTTAAAGGCGGGAAGTAGGTACGAAGCGCAAGCCACAAGAAAGTAAAAGCCGAATTCTCGTGTCTCTTCTCCATTAGCAGCCATTGGCATAAACATTGAGCACTATCTGACAAGAAAGGATTGCTACGTCATACTCGCCGGGCGTAACCTCCTTGGTTTTAGAAAGGTTTAGCGAACGTTGTGCCATGAATACAGTGAACTAGTATATAACATGAACTCGAGGTGGTTGCGTAACTTTGTCGCTACCTGTACACTTCAATGCACACTATTTACGAGCGAAATTATTTTTAGTCCACAGTAAAACATATCGGCAATATGCTAACGTCAATTGTCAAAAAAATCCCCAATATATTGATGGATTGATTGATATTTGGGGTTTAACGTCCCAAAACCACTATATGATTATGAGAGACGCCGTAGTGGAGGGCTCCGGAAATTTAGACCACCTGGGGTTCTTTAACGTGCACCCAAGTCTGAGCACACGGGCCTACAACGTTTCCGCCTCCATCGGAAATGCAGCCGCCGAAGCCGGGATTCGAACCCGCGCCCTGCGGGTCAGCAGCCGAGTACCTTAGCCACTAAACCACCCCCGGGGGTGGGGGGCAAAATCACCAATATAGAGCGCAATCTCCGCGTTCGAGACCGCATAAAAAGAAACCACGAAATCAAAAACGCTCGTAAACCTTATTTTGAAGTAAACAGCTATGCCATTGCTCTAAAGGTAAAAATTTGACTTGACCCCACTTATATACAACTGGTTTATCGACAGCATGTTTTACGAGACACGGTTTTGAGCTTTCCCTGAAAATTTACATGATGCTTGTGCTGCTGGACAATTTTTTCACTATAAAATATTTTAGGGGAGGTCTTGTCGCTTTATACAAATAGTCCCAAATTTCTTTCAAGCAAATAGCAGATGGTCGAGCGCCAAGGCTGGGACAGCTGGCGTAGAATGTACCTGATTCCTTCATCATTGCGCGTCGGGCTACCGCAGAAAAGCACCTCAGAGACCGCACCGAAAGAGGCATGCGGTTGACAGTTTCTCTGAAATGAAGCGCAGGAATTATTTCCTTTTTTCGGTATAGGAAGATCAACTTAGTCAAAGTGGACATCAGGCCGACATGACGAAAGCGTATACTGGTGGCACACAGGCCACATCACCGTTATGAAGGGGACGCTCACAGCTTCCATCCATGCAACCTGACAATGTTTACACGGACTCAAGACGTTTTGACTAAATATCCGGTCAGTTAACTGGACATTACCAAAATATCCATCTGTTCGTCAATCATACAAATACAATATAACTTGAACTGAACCAGAACCGTCAACGTATATATTAACGCGAAAGTGTTTTATGCCGTCGTCCACGAAGCCTTCAGTGACGTGTTTCCATCACCAAAAGGACGTCAGAAAATGCTCATGTTCCCAATGCAGAGAAAAATGTTCTGTCAGTGGGAGCCGAACCCACGAATTTTCGGCCCACGAGAGCAGAGGCCGGGCAAGCTATTTTAGAAAACTAGCTCCCTATGTATTTTTTTTAAAACCAGAAGTAAGCAATGCACCGGACATGTTTGGAAAGAAAAGAAGCGTCACATTTGGTGCTAGCGCTCTAGGAAAAACAATAGAACATAAAAGAGCAACTGCGGAATGGCTGGGAGGCGGCCATGTTTGGTTCAAACTTCGAGTAACCACGATCACCGATCGCGAGAGGGGGGATGGTGTCTTTGGCCAATGGCGTCCCGCCAGAGGACCCGACTGGCTTTTGGGCTTAAGACCTCTCAATCAACAAATGTTTTCATCCCTGTCCTAATGATGTGGAACTCTACGTCAGTGACCTAAGTGCCACCCACCCTCCCCCGGAATTTTATTTCACCATGTCATACAGAGCAAAAAATGAAAATATCAGAGGCGCCTCCTCCCCCCCCTCCCTTTCGAAAAAAAAAATTCCTCCTCGAGCATAGAAATGCAACAGATTACTTGATGAGCCTTTAAACTAAGCTACGGAGAAGTTCTTATTTGAGCGTTCGCTGTTGTCATTACATGGCTCGTCGACAGTAATGGGCCGATGCGAAGGAGGCGACAAATGAGAGGCCGCACAGCGAGAACCAATGACCGGTGGATAGGCGACTCGGGATTTGTACGGCGCACCCTTTCATAAGATGAGAAAGACTATTTGCACGCCCCCAAAAAAAGCCGCCATACCCGGGGACAACTTTCTGCGGCAATGAAACGAAAGGTACGAAACCAAAGTGAACGTGTACCACCGCTGAAGAATAAGTATCACAAGCTATAATTTCCGCGCGAAAATCATAAAAACAACATCGCTTCATTTTCTATACAGGATGCTGTTTATAAGGAGACGCTGAACGAACCAAAAAAGTTAACAATGTTTGTTTTGTTTTGTGAAGCGTAATTTTGCGTTTTGCACGTATGAAACATAGCTCGGCATACTCACTCATGAGTACACTCAGTCACACTCATTCATACTCATCTGAACGTGGTGAGTGTATGAGTGAGTACTGATGAGTATGAGTAGGAGTAAGTAGAACGTGAGTGAGTACTCATGAGTGTGAGTAGGAGTGAGTATGAGCGTGAATGAGTATTCCGAGTGTGAATAGAAATGAGTATAAACGTGAGTGACTACTCTGAGTGTGAGTATAAGTGAGTATGAATGTGAGTAGGAGTGAGTATGAACGTGAATGAGTATTCTGAGTGTGAATAGGAGTGAGTATGAACGTGAGTGACTACTCTGAGTGTGAGTATAAGTGAGTATGAATGTGAGTGAGTTCTCTGAGCGTGAGTAGAATTGAGTATGAACGTGAGAGAGTATTGTGAGTGGGAGTAAGAGTGAGTATGAACGTGAGTGAGGGCCTATGAGTGGGAGTAGACGTGAGTACGAACGTGAGTGAGGGTGAAGGCTGAAAAAATTGTGGTGAGTGAGTATGGGTGAGAAGTCTCTCAAAGTGCCGACCTATGGTCTGAAAACACCGCCCCTTTTAGGTGTCCCTCGAAGTCAAAATGGCGTCTGTGCCTTTAGATGAACGCGCGTCGCCATCCAGCTATTCGGACGACTCGCCGAAGGAGCTTGCGTCGAATCTCACTCACAAATAGTTGTCTAAGCAGACGTAGCACGTTCTATGCAGCGGTTTCATTCGAACACCTCCGTAATTTGAAAAGCGAGTCTGGCCGGACTACTTCGCGGAGGAGTGCACGTATAGTAGTGCACGTAGTTCACGTAGTAGTGGCTCCGCCCTCGTAGCCTTCCCTTTCTTGCCACGGTAAGTTGTCCCCGAGTATAGTCACGAGCAGAAGTCATCGCAAGAGCTCTTCACTGTGGAACTGGATTTACTTTTTTTTTGCACTTAGCATGTTCTGCCGATACCTGTCTAAGCAAGCCAAACCGAAGCACAGGAACTATGTATTTAGAAAACGTGTGACGAGTACACGGTACTCTGCTATGGGAGTCCGGAAAGACATCCCCAGCTGGATCAACTCTGTAACAACGTTAACAGAGGTGTTTTTAAAAAGTGGTTGACGATTCAGAGTACTTGGTACTCAACTTTGGGAGTATCATAAAGCCAGCCTGTGGGCCTAATATGAGCCCCCTCATATATTCTTTAAAGCATACATTTAGCCGACACATTGCCGAGACGTCCAATGGTAACGTTGCTGCCAATAATGGCCTCTTCAATCTCAGCAGGTGTAGAAGCACAGGGATATTTTGCACAGTGTCTAATCTGGTCACCCGAACTACGAACATCTCAGGGCCCCAATGAGTAAAGCAAGTGCTGTTCGTGTTGGGGACCAAACCTTTTAGTCAAACTTACACATCTGGGAAGGTTGGGTTATTTCACTGAGCCAAAAAAATGCAAATGATAGGCTATAGTCATTTCCCATTGCACGTGCTCGTGACGACTGCGCAAGGAAACATATATAGCGTTCGTCCCCCGCAAACGCTGACACAGGTTCGAGTCGCCGCAAAGTGACTTTGCGGGCCGCACCCTGTTTTGAATTTCCAGGGGGGCTGACCACAAACGTTAACGGCGGTTAGCGTTACGACGCATGTTCAGTGGTTACGACCGCTAAGAAAAGCGCGCGCAGAGCGTCGCACACGTTATTCTAAAGCTTCCTTTTTTTCACAATGACGATCTGATAAAAGGATATTCTCAGAACCCCCGCGCATTTTACAGCGAAAGCTGTTATTAGATCACAACCCGGGTTACGCGCAGTTGTCCACCGTCGCCGAAGCCGCCGGTGTCCGTAACCACATCGCGCGAAACTTTAAAAAGAAAAAAACCTAACACTAGACACACTGGGGCTAGAAACTCGGGCCTGCTGGGTGCCAGCCCAGTATTCTACCAGAGCTACACCAGTGCTTGTGACTTGTTGTCAAACGTGCCTTAGTCAGGCTTGATGTCGGGAAAGCAATTGCGCTAATACGACCTATAGAGTGTTTTAAAACAGCTAAAGAACAACCAGTCATCGAACAATGCGAATAGCGTAACGTGTGGGCCGTCCAATGCCCCAGCCTCTTACAAAAGCTTGTTCTTGTTCCCCTATCAACTGTGGCGCATAACCACTTCAGCCATAATTCCTCATCGTCATCAGCCACTGCATGAACAATTGCCACAAAATTCCTTGCAAGTGCTTAGCGGATACTACGCTTCTCAGAAGAATGACGAAAAATAGCATAGTGAATGCCGGCCTACTACCCGAAAGTTTATTATTAATGCCCTTGCAGGTATCAAGCAAGTGTGCTTGCAGTAGTTACCAAATGATTTTTTATAAAGGCTCTTAAAAGGCGGCTCTTCTTGCTTTCGCTGTGACTGTGCTGCGCCTTGCACGCAGGCCTGGCACTATTTAGGGGCGAAGCTCTTTATAGCGGCACCCGTTTGTCCCTCATAGCCGTTGTAGTGTGTAACAAGTATAACATTTTGACCTCCAAGGTGGTGCCGGTGAGAGATTTCTTCTGTGCGTTGTTGCAAAAAAAAATATAGTGCCTAATCTACATGTCAATAGCTGCTAAGAGGGAATGAGAGACAGCAGCATTCGGCTTTTAGTTAACGCGCACGCTGCAATCCCCATTAGCAGTTATTGACATGTACATTGAGCACTATCTGACAAGAAAGGGTCGCTACGTTATACTCTCTGGGTGTAACCTCTTTGGTTTTAGAAAGGTTTAGCGAGCGTTGGGCCGCATAGCCATGAATACAATGAGCTAGTATATACCATGAAATCGAGGTGGTGAATGGTGGGAAGTAGACCCGAAGCGCAAGCCGTAAGAAAGTGTACGTGTGCCACCTCTCGTTTAGTCCTTGGAGTGTCTGCTGGATGGCGGTGCTTCTATATGAGGAATATATGATGAAAAGATGTGAAATGGTGGTACTTGGAGTGTTGAATAGATGGACGAACGGACACACAGGCAGATGCATGGATGGACGCATGAACGGACGCAGGGGCGGATGCATGGACGAACGCAGGGACGGACGCACGAACAGATGCACGCACGGACGGGCGGATGGACTCATGGACGGTCACATAGACGGACGCATGAACGGACGGAAGCAAGATTGAATGGACGGACGAATGCTTTGCCCCACTCTCCATCATTCACTCCGTGGATATGCTGCCATTTTTTTTTCTTTTTGGTCGTTTTGCTCAACATCAACCTCCCCCGCCCCCGCCCCCTCGTTTCTCCCCTCGGAAACAGTTATGAACGTAACGCGGTGTTGAACTGTTTTGAGGATCAGTGGCATTGCAAGCGATCTGCACCACACTTATGGCATCTTCGGCTAGCGGCACCGGTGGCGTTTTCTGTGCACTCGCAGAGAAACAGCTCTGGAAATTGAGACCATATGGTGTTCTTTAAAATGCATTGACATCGCACAGTATACACGGGCCTCTACCATATCGCATCACCTCTGCCAGATGGGAGGCGGCAATCCGCAGCTCGTCCTTGGCAGATCAGCTCTGGGCTGTCCACCAAGCCCGCGAGGCAGCTGAGGAGCTTGGCATCTCAGTCCCCACGTGGGAGCTGCCCGCAACACAGTGATCTGTGTTTTGGAGGACCAAATAAAAGTTTACCCAATCCAATCTACCATACCGCCTCCATCGAAGTGCAACCACCACTGCAAGGATCGAACCCGCGGCCTTCGGGTGAGCACCAGAGCACCTGAGCCACTGATCCACCGTTGCGGACGGTGGAAGAATATAAGGGAAAGAGATGAGTATTATCGACAAACAAAAAGTCAAAGAAAAATGTTATGGCTTCTGGCTTCGAGCTGTGAACCGTGCCATTCTTTGTCGAGGCAGAGTTCCTTAGAGTGTGGGTCGTTCCCTCTTCTGTAATAGTATGTTGTAAGAGCCACTTCAAGTAAGTTTAAGGACTTGCTCACTAGATGACGCTGTGTGTATATGTCCTTGAATATATTATCCCTAGATAGCGTTAGCGGTTCTCATATAGTTGACAGCCAGACGCACTGACGGACAGACGATTGATTGATACGTGGGGATTGACGTCCCAAAACCACCATTTGATTACGAGAGACGCCATAGTGGAGGGCTCCGGAAATTTCCACCACCTGGGGTTCTTTAACGTGCACCCAAATCTGAGCACGCGGGCCTACATTTCCGCCTCCATCGGAAATGCAGCCGCGGCAGCCGGGATTTCATCCCGTGACCTGTGAGTCAGCAGCCAAGTACCTTAGCCACTAGACCACCGCGGCGGGCCTTGGCGTGTTTTAGATAGTTAATAAGTATTGGGAGTCAACGTTCCAAAACCGTGATACAAGTATGAGGGACGCCATATAGTGGAGGGCTCCGGCAAATTCAACCTGCTTTAACGTGCATCGAAAATCAAGCGCGTGGACCTATCAGGCGCTTCTACCTCCACGGAAAATGAAGAAGTCACGGCCGGGATTCGATCCCGCCACTTTCGTGTCACCTGTCGAGCACTACAGTCACGGGACCACCGTGGCGGATGTGTTAGATCGTTCCGCTTAAAGCCACAGATCAGTCAAGACGTACGATCCTCACCATCGCGCACGCGAGAGAGAGAGGTTCAGGGAAAGAAAAGACGTACCTTCTGCAGCCCTAATTGGGAGTCCCGCCGCGAGATAAAGGCACCAGAGCGAGCGTTCACCTTCTCCTCTCTGCGGGGCAAAGTACGCGTGGGAGATGAGAGCACGCGCCGAAGCGTGCTCGTTGCGCCATCTAGCTGGTAATGCTGAAAGCACTAAAGTTTCCCTCCGAGATGCCCATCACCAGCGATAAACGGTAGATATGAATAGCTTGCCATTTAAACATTAAAAGAGGTGCTCCTTCGTGTCTCAGTGGCTAACGCCTCGCACTCGCAATTCAGAGGTCGGCCTCTCGATTCCGCGCACCGGAGTCTTTTTCTGGATTTTTTTTCTTTCTTGCGTTTTCATATATATAGATACGTATATATATATACGGTGAGTGACAGCGACGCCCACGTCGACGTCAACGCCAGCGGCAAAATTTCGCCGAGAGTGTCGATATGATTGCTATCGCGATAAAGAAGAGTCGTCTTAGGTGAAAACCCCATAAGACCACTCAATTCTTGACCAATCCCCCACACTGGTTGTGAGCCCCAAAAGAAGGTGAGCAAAAACAAGAACATGAATGCGCCATAAACCTTGTGAGCTGTTTAAGTAATCCTGACACTCAGTGGTCCTGATCTTGTGTGAACTTATCCTCCGATATCACATGAATACAGTGAAAGCCTTAAGTTAAACCCTAACCACGTTGTTACCCTAACGATCGCTGCCATACTAGTTTCATTTTTGAAAGAAACTTTTTCAATATTCGGAGAACCGGGAGTAAGGGATCTACCGGTGGGAGAAGCAATTGTGTGATTCATTACCAGTGACAAACAGAAAAGAAAGCGTTCGCTGGCCAAAGGCGCTTTCAATGTCTTATACGAAAATGCTGGGCAATAACTCCCCGAATAAAGCAGCGGAAGTAGAGAGAGCAGGAGAGAAAGAGAGTTGTTTTCGCCTTTCGGTACGACAACATAGAGTCGCCTGGACTGAGTCCGTGACAGGTAAGCAACGCATGTTCTCGACTCTAATTAAGGCGAAAAAAAAAACGGCGAGCAGAGTCAGTGGGTAACGAGTAGGCGTGACAGCCCGGACACGAAATTAACCGTACTTAGGGGCCAGAAAATGGAAGAACAACACGGGCCACTACACGAATGCCATTAAACGTGACGGCAGAGAACGAATGCTGGAGACGGCACCTTCAACTACCAACGTGTCTCAGCAAAATTGGGTGCAGTGCCATTCGACCGGCCTTCTGGAATGGTGAGCAAAGAGCTCGTTTTTGTATTTCGTAAAGAAAGTTCGCCAGTGGTACCACAGACCGCGCTGCATGCAAAATATGTGGTTGTCACGACGATTTTTAAAAGGATTCTCCTAAGCTATACCTTCTACACGTGATTGTTATTAATTTTATCATTATGGCTAACTTCGAGAAGAAATAATAAAGGTAAATATTTCACTTTTGAAATTAGCGCTTAAATTGCGTATTTTGCTTTCTTTTGCGTATTTTGGTCTCACTCTTCAAGCGAAACATTCGAATCTTGGTACATTATGACATTGTAACCTTCATAATAATGTGTAAGAACATTTCACGGATAAATGGTTACGTAGAGGCATGAGGTGATAGCGTGAAAATGTGTGACATCATGACGTGCTGGCGAAGGAATTTCAAGGAGTTTCTCGCCCGTTTTTTCACCTACCAAGCGTCTTCTCAATAAAAGAGTGGTGGCTTCGGTATCGTGAAATCTTTGTTTACTAATTCATGTAAGAAATAATGTTTTCTTTTTCGATGTAACTTCAACACATGTTAATAATCGTCCTCCACTGCACCTATAAAGACAGTCAGTGTATAATGGATCACAATGACTGGGCCTCCAAGCAATGTCTTTTCAGAGCTCAGCTGAGCACGAACGAAACTCGTCAAGTTCACAAGAGAAATGAGAAATTATGGACGGTTTTTATAAACCAAGAAAGACATCGGCCGGCTGCCCATAAGAGTCAGAACTTTGCACACCATTTACGTAAAGTTTAAAACGATGGCTAGAGAACGGCACATTTAAAAAGACGCCACTAGCATATCTTCACGATTCCGTAATATGTGATAGATTTATTGCAATTCAGACGAAGCGCCGCAAGGAGACCTATATAATAACCATAACGAAAACATTATCTAATTTATGGGCCTGTTGTAGTTAAGTTGGTGAAGAGAACGCACTGACGTAACGTCGCGCCATGTGGTTATTTTAGACAGACACAAGCCATCAATAAATCTTCGATAAGTACTTCACCAGGCAAGCTCTCTAATGGGATAGCTCTCGAAGTACTGCACGCCACCATTTGTTTGTTTGTTTGTTTGTTTGTTTGCTTCTCTTTTTCTGACGCCCAGCGCAATGCACTAGCCATGCGAGAGTCGCTTAATGAGGCGCCCGAGTTTTCGAACTCAAAGACACAAGTTAGGCTGGACTGCGCCTCCCTGAGCGCGTGTTTTTGCGCGAACGACGTGGCCTAAATAACACTTCAACTAATTACGTGCAGTACAGGGAAGGCTACGTGGGGGCTTGGTTATTACCAACCAACGAGTAATGAAAGCGAAGTTGTATATGTGAGAGGAATGAATGCAAGTCTGAGGATGTTTGTGTTTGTTTCAGCCTTGCAGCGCGCAAATGGCGTTCAGGCAATGAAACGACGTGTGAACAAGGATGACGCACTGTGACTACAACTATTTTTTCACCAATCGTAGATGGTGTAGTTATTGCTGTACAAAGCCGAAATGTGTCAGAGGTTGACTGATTGCGCTGAATACAAGAACACTGAAAAACTTGGAAAACTTGGATGATGTTTGCGCTTCGCCTTCAAGAGTGTCGTGGAACGTGATAGCATGTAGTCGGGTCCCTCGCGGATCGCCTTCAGCCATGCTGCATTCCACCGGAAAAAGAACGACTGCGAGCGCCACCTATGCAGTTTCAAACTACCATACACTGTATAGTGCAATTACTGTTGTGAAATTCCCACTACACCATAATTTTTCTTCACTTTTGTGTGTGAGAGGGAAACAGAGGAAAGGCAGGAAGCTTAACCACGCTTCAACTCGGTTGGCCAGCCTACACGCGGGGTGGCGAAAAGGGGAATGATTGATAAGATAGAGAAGAAACAACGACAGAAAGAAAGAGAAGAGAAAAGAATACCTACAGTTAGTTTAAACCTACAAGACACGATCTCGCGCTGTTAGTTCAAGAACGCTCGTCAAGTCCAAGCACCTTCGGGTAGCCCAGCAGGACATCCAGGGCGTTGTACATGCGTGAAGAAGTGGGCCGAGGTACCACGAGCTTCTATTTTGATAGCCGTCTTGGTTCAAAACGGTCGATTTGGTTCCTAGAACACGTCGATGAGTATGCTAAAATGGGCAGCGACATAGAATGTGCTCAATCGTCTTCTCACAGCCGCATAGGCTGCGTGTGAGGTACCGACATCAGGAAAATTTGGGCACTGCGCAGAATATTCCCTAGATTTATTGACCGATAGGTGTAGAATACCCCGACTCTATAGATGCACCAGAAACTAATGGTGTTATTTGCACAGCCACGTGGTCCACAAAATATTTTGAGATATGCGCTGTACAGAATCCACACGACACAAGGAGCAGCGAGACCATGACAGTTAGAAGGCAAACCTTACTCTAGTAGAAGAACTCACATAAACTAAAATACGGTGTCGAAGCGTAACCGGGTTCAGACAACACTGAAAGGCAAGTATACTGAACAATAGCGCATTGTTTACACCCGCTGAAACAATGCTAATGGTCTTTCAGATGCGAAGAAGCTTATGGCGCAGCTCAATCCGGTGTGCGGCGTGACCACTCTAACTGCGCATGCCCCAACTCTTACTCCTCTCCTCACGTGAGCGCGAGGAGGTCGCAGAGCGCTGCCTCCACTTTGTTTCTCCTCTACCGTTTCTCTACTGTCTCTGCTGTCTGGCGGGAAGTACCTGGCGACGTACGCGATGGGATTGAGACTTTATTCATGTCACAACCGGCTAGTCGTATTCGACAAGCCATCTTACCCTCCCCTACTAATTTTCGTCACGTCAACTTAAGAGATTGATCACAAAACACCCAGACTTCAGCGGGTAGATAGATGGAAGCCAAAGTGCTCGTAGTACGCAAATAAATGCTTCGCGTTTAAAAGGAAAGAAAAAAAAGGCCACAGCTTTGCAGCAAAGGCGAAGCAATGAACACGATGTCAAAAAATTGGAAGGTCACGCGAAGATTGGCAAGCAGATGAAAACGTGCCCCACGTGTTTCTTACGCACAAATGACGCACGAAACGTACTCACATGTATAGATAAGCGCGAAGAAGCGCCTCAGTTGCTACTTTGAGGTGCCTGAAAAGTGCACCTTTTTCGCAGATGGAGACTGTAACGAGCGCAGTGACCTTTGAGCGCCCGGTAATTACAACAGAATCGTTCCGGTAAAAGCTCAAGGCGAACGATTGTTCCCACCAAGAGATAGGCGAACGCACGCGTGAGCGTCCCCTCTCCGCAGGGCAAAGTACGCGCTGGAGATGAGAGTGCGCGCCGCCGCGTGGTGACGATCTGGCGACGCGCGCTCATTGCGCCATCTCGCTGGTAATGCTGAAAACACGATAGTTTCCCCCGAGATGCCCATCGCCAGCAGTAAGTGGCAAATATAAATAGCTTGCCGTTTAAACATTGCAGGAGGTGCTCCTTCGTGGCTCAGAGGCTAACGCCTCGCACTCACGATTCAAAGGTCTGACGTTCCACTTCGCACACCTAAGACCGTTTCCGGATTATCTTTTTTTCTTGCGTTTTCATGTATATAGGTACGTATACATATACGGTAAATGACGGCAACGCCAGCGGCAAAATTCACTCAGAAGGGTTAATATAATATCGCAATAAAAACAAGCCTCGAACACATAATGTGATTCATCTTATTGCACAACTGTACTGCGCCAAAGCCGGCGCTAATGGTACGTGAGAATTCGCGTCGACTACGAAATGCCACAGCCTTCGCCGCAATGACCAGCGTTATTGAGGGCAAGCTTACCAGCGCGAAGTGCGGCTCTGACACGGAGAACAGTTCGTCGCACAATCGGCCTCATCTAGCGTGCAGAAGAGAAGAAAAAATTAAAAAAGTGCCGCCATATCCACGAAGTGAATGATGATGAGTGGGCGAAGCTCCGGAGGTAAACTTGGTAAACCATGAATTCTCAATACATTTTGCCCACTCGATTTTATTACAACACTCCCCCTAGCGTAAGTCACCGCACTAAATCGAACGATTGCCTGCCACCAATGACACGCGCCATATGTGACATCATTCCTATTTTATAACATCTCGCATCTTTCATCCCCAACTACAAGTACTGCGGTCTAGTTTAAAACATCTTGCATCTTTTCATCACCAGCTATAGGTACCGCCATCTAGTGAACACTGCAAGAACTAAACGAGAAGTAGCTACATACAAGGGGCGCTACCGCCATCTAGTGAACACTGCAAGTAAACGAGAGGTGGCTACATACAGGGGACGCACAGCCCACGCCTCAAGAAGCTTCGCTCCTAAAAGAGAAGTAGGGGGTTGAGGAAAAGAGAGGGCGAAAGGAGAAGCTCTTGGCACTACGCCAGCGACTGCATTTTGTGGCGACCACGAATCATAGAGGAGCTCCGAGTTAAGAAATAAAGAAAAATAAATAAAGAATAGCCTGGCGCGAGCCGCGCGTCTATATAAGCTGTAGTCAGCTGCGAGGACAGAAAGTGGGAGCTATCGAGCGCGATGTTAGTCGCTTACCACCGGATTGAAGGCAACTGAATCTCGTTCTCAGTAGTTTACGTAATGAAGACGTCACGCTGTTCGCCTTCTCGCGCGATGCGCGTCTGATTACGTCAGAGGAAGGTGTGACGTCAGAAAACAAGTACGGGCCGGAAAACCGGGTGCTCCCGTTCGTCGTGGTTGAGCGGGCACGCACGTTACATGGTTCACGGCGCGGTGGCGCTGCTATACAGCCGATTTACAAAGCGAAAGGTTCTTTTCCTTCTTGCTTTTTTTTTTTCGCAATAACTTTCGTAGACTGACGGGCATTGGGAGACGCAGCGGTCAGTACTGCGCCTCGTCGTGAGAAAGGCCACACAGCTCATCTCATTATTCAACGAAAGCGCGCTAGATTCTTAGTGTAGAAAAGAAATTAACAATCTTAATGTCATACAGTTCATTCTTATGAGCTCATTTTTTGTACATTTTCAGCAATTTCACCATTTTAGGCCATACAAGCCAGAACCGTAACAATAGCTATTGAACTAAAAGACTTTCTCGAAGGTGACGAGACATGTCATTCATTTTTTTTTGTATGCGTAGGGCACACCGTTATTTATTTATCACTGCAGTGCGCGACACGTGTCTGTATAGTGTCAGTTTTTTTCTATCTGTTTTTTTTCTTATGCTGGTTCGAATGCGCGTTTCAGGTATTCATAGAGGCTAGGCTGAAAGCTAAGTGGTAAGTTAGCGCTTGTCCTCTTTCGGCTTTGCCTCGCGTTCCATCCCCCCCCCCCTTTCTTTTTACGTGCTACGTTTTTTTTTCTGCATTGACACAGCGGTTTTTCTTTGTAATGACACAGTAAACACACGTTCTCGCCAACTCCCCCCTCCCCCTCGTCCTTTCACCGTCTCCGATCTCCTGTCGATAACCAGAGGCTTATTTTGCGTAACCTACTTACACGTGCACCTAAACCGTTACACGTACCACCATCACACAATCCTTTTTCTCTGCTTCTGCATCGCGCACAATCTCGAGTCCGCAAAGGCTAATCTGATGCTGGAGAAGTCAGCATCCCCACAAGCCTGACAAGCGGCCTGAGGCAGTCAGCCTTGTACTGCGAAAACACAGCGAAGTAAACGTCCGCCGGCCTCGTCCCAAACTCAGAACTTCACGAAAACTAATAAAAAAAATCGAGTTGCGACTCGCGAGTAAGGTTAACGCTACAGCTAAGTAATACAGCGTCGGAAAGGCACACTTGCCGATTCCTGTGGATTCAAAAAGAAAGGAAAGATGACACACTCCGCATCCACGTTAAAAGGTTCCCGGATCCAAGATAATAGCGTGAACCAACGACAGCCGACGTGGAACAAAAACAGACCGACACGAGACCGGCTAGCTGGACAACACACTCAACTTCCCGCGTGCAAACACCAGGCAAATAAGCCAGTTAAAATTAAATCTTCCTCCCTGTAACAATGTTTATGGCGATCAATTGTTAGAATTCTTTGGAGCTCAAACCTGGAACACCGAACACTAGAATGAAAAAAATATGCGTAACTTTGACCTTTCTTGCAAATATTTTTATCGTCTACTGAAATGTAATAACCTTGTCATACGTAGATTGTGCATCGCTGAAACTTCCACGCGTATAAAACCAATCATGTTCATGACCAATCGTGTGTGCTGCTAACTTTTACGTATGATCTCTGTTGGACCAGCTATACTAGCCACTTGCGCTATTGGCCCAGATATTATTGATATATAGGGTGTAACGTCCCAAAACCAACATATGATTATGAGAGACGCCGTAGTGGAAGGCTTCGGAAATTTCGACCACCTGAATGCTTTAACGTGCACCTGTCCAAATTTTATGTACGCATCTATTGTATACGCGTCCTAATAAACTAATTTTGATTTGGATTCGATTTTGACAGTGCTTACTGCGAAATTATTCCAGGTTTCGCTGTAAGCATTCACGGTTGGATCGCGAATAAAGAGAAAGTTACAGCTAGTTAGCAGCACTCTTAGTTCGGGGAACTCCAAGATCCTAAACGTAAAAAAAAATATGAATTTTGTTTGTAGTTTGATGAAGACTCACGTTTTTCGTGTATATATGCTAAGGAAATCGCTATCACATAGCTTCGCGCGACAGACAATCGCCGTCGCCTGTCTTCGATCTGAACCTAGTTCGGAGCTCATGCATTATTCCGTACCCCCGCAAACTCTGAACAGGAAAGGGCGGTTGCGGCTAACCTTTTGATGAAGTGCGTCCTGTCTTTATGCTTTAGGAAATCCCAAGAATGTTCTCTCATATAAGAAGCGCCTATCGAATCTTCTCGATTCTAACCAGTCCTTTTTTTTTCATTCTTTTTTTTTTGTCGCAAGAACGGTTTGCGGCTGAATGCCTCTGTTAGTGCATTCATCTCGGCTAGTTCGAACTTCCGCAATAGAACGTTACGCAACACTCTTACTATGGAGAAGTAGAAAAACAGTGACGCATTTTGCGTCCATCCTTTGTAGAGTAATGACCAACATACAGCGATGAATCATTGCTAATATGATCCGATCAAGCTCTTCGTTAGTTAGTACTGCCATAAATTGATTGAGTGATATGTGGGGTTTAACGTATACCAAAACCACCATATGAGTATGAGAGACGCCGCAGTGTAAGGCTCCGGAAATTTTGACCACCTGGGGTCCTCTAACGTGCACCCAAATATGAGCACATGGGCCTACAGCACTCCCGCCTCCACCGGAAAGGCAGACGCCGCAGCTGGAATTCCATCCCGCGACCTGTGGGTCAGCAGCCGAGTACCTTGGCCACTAGACCACCGCGGCGGGGTACTAACATAAATCGAAACTTAGCGAACACACACACTAAACATAACTGACCGCCGGGTTTCTGAGTAGTCTGTTGTGTGTTGGGCAGTGTTCTGAATTCATAAGCCATCGGTACTCCGGGTCATAGAGTTTCCTAAAAAGGGGACTCTGGCACTGCGATCGTTGAGCCACCATGGGAATGATGGGTAGTACACGGATTTGCCTAGTCTTCGTGCTTGCTGGCTTTGAACGCATTTGTGGCTTTGTTTGTTGCTGTATTTAGGTTCCATTTCGAATAAAATAATGAACCATTGAGAACCATTGAGAATGGTTGAGGTGGCGAACCGTAACTGGTAAACTTTTGCCGACTGTCGTCTCGTGGCAAAGCAGCTCTAAGCCGTGCGAAGCCATACGGAACCGGAAATACGAAGAATAGATAAATTTGTTGACTTCCCATCATTCCTGTGTTAGTTGAAGCGCCGTGTGTTGCAGCTCCCATGGACACGAGCGCCAGAGCCCTATATCCCGCAGCCTACCGGCGTCCGTGCGAAAACGTAACTATATACGCGACGCGGGCCTATCAAAAAAAAAAGCCCGGCTTGGCCTCTTCAAGTCGAATGCGTGCCTCCTTTCACCAATGAACGTCGAGCTCCTTTACGCAAACTGTAGGACGTTTTGCACTAAATTTAACGCTATGTAACCTCACAAGCAATGTCTGGTCGTTATCTCAGTGGCCTGAGTGTCAGCAGGAGTTTAAGAGAGGGGGAAGCTCGGCGGAGAACTGTAATTTATGAAAATAACGCTGGCAATAAGAGACTTGTACACAATTGCCGTGTTTCAATGCTCACCATACGCAGCTAAATAGACAGCTAAGTGGACAGCGGTCATCTCGAATCTCGTTCCAATTCTCTCGTAGCCGTCAAAATAGATAGCTTCGAGACGGCAGCATCGTAGACAAACACGATGCAAGCCACTTTACTGTTCAAATAAGATGGCGGCTTAGCGAACTGCTGAGATGGCACGGATCTCGCCGGAACGGTCGTCTGTAAGCTTTTTCAGAAGCTCAATGCGAGTTCCGTTGAATTTTTATTAAATTTGAACACAAAATATGCTAAAGAAACGAAAGTGACACTTGCTTATCATAGCTTTCTCTTCTAGACGCGAGGAAGCGTCTTGTCGCGTAGAAGCCATCCAGACGTGTTCCATATCTCGGACAACGTGGGCTCAATGCTGTCTTCTAAGCTGTCACTACGGTCTACGATGTTGTTTACAATTGGAACACAGCCAATAGCAACTTTAGGGAACGTGTGCGTTGCGTTTCCACTCTGTAGCTCCAAAAGGAGGGGGGGGGGGGGGCTACCAAGCACCTTGGTGCCACCGAGAAGTCTTGAACATAATCCTCGACATCAGAAAATGAAGGCTTAAAGGGCACATATCAGAGACGCGAAAGAGTGAGAATGTACCGAAAGAAATGTGTCGTATATATCGTTTTTACACGGCTACATCCATTTATCTATTCCGTTGTTCGTATTTGATTCTATTCTAATCTATTCCATTCCATTCCAATCTAATCGATTCCATTTCATCGTCATTATCATATGATCGTTTACTTTGAAACGTGACAACCGGTCTAGCGTTACAACACACTACTCGTACTGTTCTTGTTTAGTTCTCAATCAATCAATAAATCAATCAATCGCTCATTCAACCAATCAATAAATCATTCAGGATTCATTTTGAGCTTGAAAGACACTCAGTGCTGCTTGGTGGGTACAGACAAAAGAGCCATAGATCAGGCTTGACAGAGCCCGTGCCCCGAGGCTCGGGAAACATGGCGTACAATGTACAGAAAGGCGAAATGGGCCCGTGCTAGTTCTATTCATTACATTCGTCGTTCGTACTTCGCGCCATTCGCTCAGCTCAAGTATACTGAAAAAAAAAATATCCACGGCATTTCGAATTTCCCACCAATTCAGAAACCGGATAGCGCCTTTCTTCAAAAATGGCACCTCATAACGGAACAAACGCGCTAACTGCGTTCCTAAACTCTGGGCGTGCTTCTATATATGGATATCCTAGTCAATCGCATTGCTCGCTGCGCTTTGTAGGAAACGTCGCTGCCGGCAGCATATTTCGGCGGATCAACGAGGGGCGAGTGAGTGGGTGTGGTACAGTCGTGGGCCCTCTAGTTTGACTGCCAACGAGCGGCATCCGGAAATCATTTTTGACGGCCGAGCTTTTTAGGCTGGCCGCCATCGCCAACGTGCCCGATATTTCATATAGGCTGTCAAAGTGTTGAGCATACGAAGGAAAAATTTCCAAGACATGCAGGCGGCGAGGTTCGCACAGTGTTTAATCGAGACAGAAATCATCGTGATGACGATGGTTCCTCAATCATGGCTCATGCCCACTCCGAGGATTGACCGAGAATTTGTTATATGAACAAGGCATTTAAAGTGATAAATAGTCCTAACGAAAGAACGAAATAACGTAATAGAAGCAGAAAAAGTTCAGTAATTACTTTTTGCGATTCCGGCCAGACAGTTATCTTGAATGTAGGTTACAGTAATATCAAACGCGTGTAAATTTTACGTTTTGAATGCCCTTATTACTGTTATAATAAATATACAAATAGGAATCTACAGGCAAGTAACAGACTGATCGTGGCAGGAGAGCGCTTCTGTATCGTTGTCATCCTGGAGCAGTTTCGTGAATTTATGTAGTGCAGTAAAAAATATCGGTATTAGCACAGTGATTAGCATGCTAAGTCACCTCGCTGGCGACTACAACACTTTTAAGGGCGCATCTGCCTTAGCTAGTCGTAATTTATTTCTACGGCCTGTCTGTTAACTAAGAAGAAGAATGCGTTACTATCCAATGAAATAATTTACAAAACACTTCTGCGGAAACACCCAGATCCGTAGCAGATATGGGTAGTATCATATTGACATCGTATCGTCATCATAAGTGGGTAGGAGCCACAGGAATTTGGTGAATCACATACTCATCATCGGCCCGATAAAAATGGGGGCAGCAGTCATCCCGACAAATATTTGCTCCTATGTCTTATTTCCCCGAATTCTTTATTTCAAAAGTAAAATTCGCCACATTTTTGCTGGCAGTCCGGTACATTATGGTATTGCATTAATGATTTCTTCCTATTTTATCTCTCTTCATTTTAATTGAACGAATTCTAACCTTTTATTGAAGAATTCTATTATAAAAACCAACCGGTTCTTGGCCAATTCCCCAGTGTGGGTGTGCCGAAAATTCAAGGATCTACTCTACTCTCCTCTACAAACAGCCGTGAAGCCACGATGGTGAGCCGAGGACAACGAGTACGTACGACGGGAGAACACTGGGTTACGGGAGAGGCCAGGGCGGCTGCGAGGATACTCCGAAGCGATAGAGTATACGGTAACGACGCCGTGGCCGCAGATCTACGAGAGGTGGAAACCCTTGGTTTCGTCACGACGTTCTGTCTCGGGAGTTCAAAGATCCACGTGTCACGTCTGCGACTATATGTGGCTTAAACCATGTCACTGCATTGACAATTTGAAAGCAAGCAATTGGTTTCTCTCAGGATAACAGCATCAAACACTGGACTCCTTGATTTAAAAAGAAACATCCCTTCATATTCACGGAGTGAATGATAATTGGTGGGCCGAAGCGTTCGTCAGTCCGTCCGTGCTCTCGTCCACCCATTCGTTCTTTCTTCCGTCCGTCCGTCCGTGCATCCGTCTATTCGTGTGACCATCCATGCGTCCATCCGTACGTCCATTCTTCCGTCTGTCCGTCCGTCCGTGCGTCTGTTCATGCGGCCGTCCGTCCGTCCATCTATCTAATGAACACTCCAAGTACAGCCATCTCGCATCTTTTCATCATGTATTCATCATATACAAGTGCCGCCACCCAGCGGACATTCTGAGGACCGCTCTATCGGGTATATTCCACCGGTGGTTAAGCAATACAACGAGGGACGGACAAGCCATGACAAAAGGAGCTTCGCCCTTAAAACAAAAAATTCGGCAGATCCCGCGTACCTCGGGAATCGACGTTATGCGAAGCACGCGGATGGAAGGTGACCATGTTGTGATTTTCGTAGCGAGCGACCCGTTATGAAATGAAGCTAAATATATGTGCAAATGATGCGCGCACAGGCATATGCCGAACCGTAGCAGATGTTTATATAATACGTTGTTTGCACTTGCGCAACGATGCCAACAGGAACATGGGTATCAGCAACACCAGAAGCTGATACGAAGCGCTGGTGCTCGCGATAATGGTAGCTGCTACATAAATCAACTTCAGCGCATGGCACCTAACCACAATTGACGTTGACCCGACGTGACGGCTGTATCAAAGGAGTACATATGTAATGTTTATAAAATTGAATAGTCAGCACTGCAACCACAACGGGCGTTTCACGAACATAGCGTTTATTTGAAAAGCAGTTCCGATACCTGGCGTGGATCTGTGGTACAATGCTTGATTGCCACGCAGAATAGTGGTGTGCGATACCTGCTGGGACCCTGACATTTATTCTTTGCATTCTTCGGGTCAACGCTGCCGATGTTAGGTTTTTCTTAAGGCTCACGCGCTATAATACCGATGTGTGTTCTCGTGGTTCCTAATGGATACTAAGTGTCAATCACGTGTGGCTCATATTTACGTACCAGTGGCACTTACTCGCCCACGGCTACGGGCTTACTGTTTGACGGGAAGTGCTTGGCGACGTACGCAACGGGATTGAGACACTATTATTGCGATAGCAATTATACGGACATTCTCGGCTGGATTTCGCCACCAGCACCGGCGTCGACGTGGGCGTTGCCGTCACTCACCGTATATGTATACGTATCTATATATACGAAAACGCAAGAAAAAATCCAGAAAAAGACTCTGGCGCGAAATCAAACGTGGAACTCCTGAAACGTGAGTGCGAGGCGTTAGCCACTGAGCTACGAAGAAGCACGTCCTTCAATGTTCAAACGACAAGCGACTTATAATTACCACTTACCGCTGGTGACGGGCATCTCAAGGGGAAAGGGAACTATCGTGTTTTCAGCATTATCAGAAAGATGGCGCAATTAGCGCGCGTCGCCACACCGTCACGACGCGGCGGCGCGCACTTTCATCTCCCACGCGTACTTTGCCCCGTGGAGAGCACAGGTAGGCGCTCACTTGCACCTGCTTAGCTCGCTGTGGGGAGGATCGTGCGTCTTGGTTGGCCTTTGGCCTCCACTGGAACGATTCTGTAGTAGTTAGAGGACGCACAAGTTAACTGCAATTGTTGCACAGCCTCTGTTTGCGAAAACAGCGCACTTTAAAGACACATCGAAATAACAACTGAGACGCTTATTCGCGTTCATCTGTACCTGTGAGTACGTTTCGTGCGTTATTTGTGCGTGAGAGACACGGGACACGATTCGATCTTCTTTCCATTTTGCGCGTAACCTTCTAACTTTTTGCTATCGCGCTCATTGCATGGCCTTTGCGGCAAAGCTGTGACTTTTTCATGTCATGACCACCTAGCCCGAACTAATTTTGGTTCACGTAAGCGACTAGAGGGACAGACAGACAGACAGATAAATAGATAGATAAATAAAAAAGAAATATAGATATATAGATATATATATAGATATATAGATATATATATAGATATATAGATATATATATATATATATAGATATATATATATAGATAGATATATATAGATAGATATATATATAGATAGATATATATATTGTAAGCACATTCCAAGCATTTGATCGTTCTCACTTGCACAGACCCATCATCATCGTCCTCTCTCTTGGGGTGTTGTTCTGAGCCGAGCCAGACATCGCAGAATAAACGCTTCTGCTCGCCCTGCCTGCTCGCCGTACCTAGTCTGCCTGCGTCTTTCAGAGTGGTGGAGGTGCGGGGTAAGATCCCGACGTCCTCCTACGTTCATTTCCCACCTGGAGCTCCGATCTGGTCGCCGATTGCACCCAGCCACCCACACAGGTATGCAGACATCGGACCTAACGCCTAGCCCTAACGCTACAGCCCCTACGCCGGCGGCTGCCCGCTCTTCATCTACTGTCACCAGCCCTCAGCGCGAACCGCCCGTGTTCGCGGGTCTTCGCGGTGACGACGTCGAGGAATGGCTTGACCTTTACAACCGTGTGGGTTCAGCCAATCGATGGACCGAAGCAGAGAAACTGAGCTACCTTCCTTTCTATTTGACCAGCGTAGCCAAAACCTGGTATTTTAATCACGAAACTGACTTCGTTGATTGGTCGACCTTTGCCAACAAACTGCGACAAATATTCGGATGCTCATCGGGTCGTTCCGAAGCCGCGAAACAGAAGCTGGCTGTGCGTCTACAACTGGCACATGAGTCGTACACTTCGTATATCGAGGATGTTTTGGCCCTCTGTCGCCGTGCGAATAAAGACATGACGGAAGATGAGCGCGTTCGCCACATCCTTAAAGGAATCGGCCCAATCGCATTCAACGCCTTGGCTGTTGGCAATCCCGCTACGGTTAACGACGTCATTTCGACATGCCAACGCCTTGACCAGTTGCAGTCCCTCCGGCTTCAACAAGACAGTGATCCACGCCTGATGCCTCCCTCTGAATTAAAAACCCTTATCCGCACAATTATCCGGGAAGAACTTCGAGACCTTGAACAGCAGCGGTCCACTGTCGCCTCCGCTCCGTCTCCACCATTCGACCTGCGGAATCTTGTTAAGCAGGAGTTAGCGGCAATGGCGACACCGACATCCCCGGTCGCTCCGCCAGCACGCCCGATGCCCACATACGCCGATGTGACGCCCAGGTCGACACCGGCAGCACCGGTTGTTCAAACGGTAATGCCCACATATGCGGAGATCGCTGCGATTCCGCCTGCTCCCGGGGCATCTAGCTCTACGGATACTGCTAGTAGCTATTTGGCTGCTATGCGAGGTGGAATGACTGCTGCACCCTTGTATCCTCAGTGGCGTCAATCCCGTCCTGTTTGCTTTTACTGCGGTATACGAGGCCACATTTCTCGTTACTGCCGTCGCCGCCAGCAAGAGGAACGACGAGGCTATGCTGAGTTCGAACGAGACCGGTTCCGAAGACCAGATCTTTATGCTCCAGACACCTACCCGTCCGCGCAGTACCGGTCTCCGTCTCCTCCAGTGTCCCCTCGTCAACATCAGGAATACCGCTCCTCCAGACGACGCTCTCCATCGCCCTACCGCCGCTCCGCATCGCCGCTTCGTCCAATCATCTCCCGTCCTGTTGACCAATCTTCGGAAAACTAAGGATTGCAGTTTTTGGAGGGAAAACTGCGTCCCGTCGACCAACAAAAATACCTCCTGTTCGCCCAGCTAATATGTTGTCAGTGACTATTGAAGGTATTCCTGTGCAAGCTCTCGTTGACACCGGTGCAACCACTTCTGTTTTGCGTAGTGACTTGTGCTCGCGCCTCCGTAAAGTCAGAACGCCCTATGTGGGACCTGTGTTGCGTGGGGCAAATAACGTGCTGATTCAACCTGACGGACAGTGTACGGCTCGTGTTTCTATTGATGGTATACGTCACCACATCGAGATGATTGTGTTGCCCACGTGCATTCATGAACTTATCCTTGGTTGGGACTTTCTGCATTCTGCTTCCGCTGTTATATCCTTTAAAGAGAACGTCATTCACATAACGGATACAACGGATGCGCCCATTCCAGTTTCATCACCCTCGATCTCCAACTTGGTCATTGTTGAAGACTGCGTCCTGCACCCTGGTCACGAACACGTGATAGCTGTCGCATCTACCCAAGTAACCGACGGTGATGCACTTGTGGCTCCTTCGTTTCGCTGCACCTCCCGTGGAATTCTCGTCGCCTCTTGCCTCCTCCGGTTTTCCTCTGGCTGCGCTTTTCTGCCCGTTTCTAACACAACTGCAGAATCTGTGCTGCTGCCCAAGGGAATGACAGTGGCAAAGATTGACTTCTCTCCATTGACCTCCATCGCGACACTCTGCCCGTCTTCGTCACCAGTACCAGCTCCAGGTTCACGTTCTTTCCCTTTTCGAGCTGTCATTGGTTCAGACCTCACACCAAAACAGTCTGAAGCACTATTGGCCCTTTTGGCTAAGCACAAAGCCTGCTTTGATAGCTGTGCCACAACACTGAGTCAGACTTCCGCGGCTGTACATCGCATTGAAACCGACGGTTCTCGTGTGATACGCCGTCGCCCATATCGGGTTTCGCAATCAGAGAGAGAAATAATTGAAAAAGAAGTGAACGAGATGCTATCGCGAAATATAATACGACCTTCTTCGAGTTCCTGGGCATCTCCAGTCGTTTTAGTTAAAAAGAAGGATGGCTCTGTTCGTTTTTGCATTGACTACCGCGCGTTAAATAAGATCACACGCAAGGACGTATATCCTATGCCTAGAATTGATGACGCTTTAGACACACTGCAAGGGGCGAACTATTTTTCGAGCCTTGACTTACGATCAGGTTACTGGCAAATCCCCATGAACGAGGCTGACAAAGAAAAAACTGCATTTGCCACACCGGACGGCCTTTATGAATTTAATGTAATGCCATTCGGCTTGTGCAACGCTCCAGCCACGTTTGAGCGAATGATTGATACTGTTCTTCGTGGCCTAAAATGGAAGACCTGCCTCTGTTACTTAGATGATATCGTTGTTTTTTCATGTACCTTTGCCCAACATCTTCAACGATTAGACGAGGTGCTACAATGTCTCTCCAAGGCTGGCCTTCAGATAAATACAAAGAAGTGTACATTTGCCAGCAAAAGCATCAAAGTCCTCGGTCACGTCGTTTCCAAAGACGGAATCCAACCAGATCCCGAGAAGATCGCAGCTGTGCTACAGTTCCCTCGACCGTCCAACCAAAAGACGTTGCGCAGCTTTCTTGGTCTCGCGTCCTATTTTCGTCGCTTTATACGCAACTTTGCTACCTTAGCGGCTCCGCTAAATAAGTTATTGGCCACTGGTGCTCCTTTCTCATGGTCCAACGACTGCGAGTCTGCATTTGAAATTTTGAAAGAACGCCTGACTTCCGGACCAGTGCTGCGCCACTTCGATGAGAGAGCGCCTACCATACTCCATACTGACGCAAGCGCACAAGGCATTGGAGCAGTCCTTCTGCAGCGTGATTCCACCTCTAAAGAGCAGGTTGTGGCCTACGCTAGCCGGACTCTGTCAACAGCTGAGCGGAATTACACCATCACGGAGCAGGAGTGCCTGGCTATCGTATGGTCGATACAGAAATTCCGCCCGTATCTCTACGGTCGGCACTTCACCATCATCACCGACCACCACGCACTCTGTTGGCTTTCATCAATGAAGAATATGTCAGGACGTCTTGCGCGCTGGATACTGCGCTTACAAGAGTACGACTTTACAGTTACGTACAAGTCTGGCAAATGTCATCATGATGCCGACGCGCTGTCCCGGTGCCCACTTTCGCTCTCTCGTG